>CM062816.1:621794863-621897363 GCA_031772625.1 Pinus tabuliformis
GGCCCTACACTAGTAGTAGTAGTAGTACTATCTACTGTACAAAGGTCATTTTCTCCAATTGGACTAGGAAGGAGTTCAAACTGTGTGTTTGGTGGGGTTGGGGAAGGCCGAGCAAGGTAGCACCCTAGGCTAGTCTCCAAGAAGAAATTATAAAGGATCAGATCTACGAAAGAAATCAGTTCATTTTTTCCCTCGAAGGGTGTGACAATGTACTTCGTGTAAGGTTATGAGTATACCTAGATTTGGTTGTTTTTTCCTTTATATGGAAGCCATAAATGTGATCTCTCGATAGAAAAACACCCCTGCAATTTTCTGGACCAATCTCTTCTTAGAAACACACCATATGGTTTTAGGATGTCCACAATTACTATGTTTATGCATTGGTGAACTCATCGGTCAAATGTTAGGTGAATAAGCACAGTTCTGAGTTCACCAATTGCATGGAAAAGTGTCTTGTCAGCTTGAATGATCTGTGCATCTATCTTATGCCATTTTGCATTGATTTTATTAGCTACATATAGTGGAATTAAGTTTACAGATGCACCATAGTCAACTAAGAATTTGAGTACATTGTAATAAAAAATTTCAAAATTCAATAAAAATAGAGGGAAAAGTGTGTTAGTGTCTAAAGTTAATGCATTAAGTACAGATTCTAAGGGACCAAAAGAATTACCAGATCCCTTCTGCAAATAAGTGTTGTTACTCGAGGCAGGTTGTTCAAGAGCATGGACAAGCAGTTTCCTCTGGCTCGTGATTCTTGTAAGTTCGAAGAGTGAAATATTAGCATGATATTTCTTCATGTATTCAGCTATATTATAATCAAGCACAACATGCATCGATGAAGTGTCTGGAGGATTAAATTTATTTGATACTTTTGGAATGATGGAATTTCTTTTTCCATTGGAGGAAGTACTCTTCACTATAGCAGTGTTTCCTAACTTGCTCTAAGAGTTTTGAGCTAAGTTGATAGGAAACGTGATCTTCCTTAACAAATGTTCTTTTAGTTTCTACCTTGTCAACTTTGGTTCAGAAACTAGACCTTCGTTTCTCAAGTTATATCGACCATTCTGCTTTTGAGTTGGGTCCTCACTTAATGGCGACTTTTCAGTAATTTTATTTTCAACTGCATATACACAACTGAATGTATTCATTGTGTTCCCAACAATTACAGTTTATTCCTTTTCTTCCATAGGCTCATTCTACTCATCTGAAAGTACTATGTCGATGATATGCGTAGCTAGAGTGTTCACGCTGTAATTCCATTGCAGGCATGTATTTTCTTAGTGATATTCTTGATGAAACAAACAATATTGATCCATGCCCATGCTCTCAACATTCAACACAACATTCTAGCTTTGTGCAGACTTGGATGGATGATTGCTATTGCTGCTAGAGTTGGCATCCCTTCTCAGGAAGTTGAATTTAGGGGGCTTGTTGCTTATGGTGGTCTCGCTTGACCTCTATTTCAACTCTGCTAACTTGTTGGACATATCCTTGGCCTTACTTAAGGAGGCTTGAGATATTTTTCCCATGTCTTTGGAGTATTTTGTTGATTCATTGTGCATGATGACTCCAACAGTGCACAAGTCCTTTTCAAATGCAACAGCTTCTTCATAATTTTTTGCAAGAGTTCCTTTTGCAGTTCTCTTCATGAACTGTGTGATTCTTGTCGATAAGGCAAAAATATAATAGTCAATAGTGATGGAGTCATGAATTTTCATGTCTATGGGAAATATGTTCAATATGCGATTGAAACTTTGATTGAAATATTTAACTTTCTCTTTCTGCTCCATCTTTAGATTGTCCAGCTCTTTCAATAAGATGGCAGGGGTTTTGTCATCGAATTTTTTTTTAAGGGACAACTTTTTGAAACCCTTCCAATTCTGGATTGATTTTGGAGGGAGATTGTGGTACCATATAACTTCTCCGCCATCTATGGTATAAGGGAAAAGTATACATGCAACATCATCGTAACATACCTCAAGCATTTGCAGATGCAGGGAGAAGTTGTCCAAATGGTCCTCCACTTTCATTGCTTTGTTAGTGTCATACTTCGTTAAAAGATTTTCTGGGTGCCTCGACATCTTGTGTAAAATTCATGGTAGAGAAAGTGGGCCCTAAGTCATCCAATCTAGATCTTGGTCCACCATATATTCATATCTGTGCACATTCTCTTCCTCAAAATTTGATGGATCTGCCTCTTCTTCTTCATCACCACCTAACTTGCGAAAAGTTTCCTATGAGAGTACAATGTTGTCTCCATCACCAACATTAAAAGATGGAGGCTCCTCTGGTTTCTCTGCGCTTTCTACAGTCTTTTCTAACTATTTAAGTGTGGCAAGAGATAGATCTTCGACTGTGGAAACCACTATCCCAATAGGAGTGGTTGCATTCTTCTTTGAAAAATAAGGAAGATTATGTACACCGGGAATCAATCCAATAACATTTGTAAACTTATAGGTTATGGGTCGGATGGCTTGGATGTGCTCATAAGATATTTGAAAAGTTTTTTCAAGACCGGGCTGAGAAGATCCACCAACTCCAGGAATATGAGTAGGGGAGGTGCTGGGAATATTACTGTCTTTATTGGAAGAAGTATGATGAGGGTGGGTGAGGTTATTAGCCATAAAAATGTTACTTCCATCCTTCTAGTGCCAACAATGTTGAAAATGCTGGACTTGCCAACATTCAAGGGGTCTCCCCGATATGAGGCCCCAATTAGACCTCACATCATTTGGGATATGAGCCCTATCCAGAATACAACCCGGTTACCATTTTCTTAAAGGTTTGGCTTGAATCTAACTGTCAGTAAGAGAGAGGAGTGCATATGTGCCTTCGAAAAGAAAGTAAGTGTGCCCAGTGAGTGTTCGGTTGTAGGTGTGTTAAGGTTCTTCTACTGTAGAGGGAGAGAAGAAATTGAGCCTCTAAGAGAGAGGTAATAGTACCACCCTAGCAGAGACACACATGAACATGAAAGATCGGTCTAACATCCATCGGAATAGTCCACAAATATGTGATGATCATTTCAACCATTACATCACATTATCACTATGATAAGAACTAAAATAACCTAAATAGTTCAAATACTTTAGTACAGGCGAAAACAAACGAGTCATAAAAATTTAGAAAACAACCTTACAAATATTCATAGTCCATGCATGAAGAACGTGTTGGCCATCAAAATTCATATATTAAGTAAAAGTTCTAGGAGACATGTATAAAACAAACACCACTAGATCCAATAGTGGAGCGTTGGAGCCACTACTTGCTCCCTGAAAGAACTAGCTTGTCTCTTTGATGCCTTGCGGGAGGAGCCAAGGTGAAAATTAATTTTCTCATACAATGAGGGTATATGTATAACCAATGAGGTGATGCTTCAACTCCCTTGTGAATCTTTGACTACCCTCATGACTGTTTGACTTCCCATGAATTTTCTACTTTACATGACTTTTCATATTCTGTACATGTACTTTGGACTTCCACTTTACAATATATTTTCGAATAGGTATTTACATAATCCACAAAAATGATGTGGCATATGATGACTCATGACATGGCATGACATGGACTGCATGATGACATGGAAATGACAAGTCATTATTGCTGCTTCTTGCTATGTGTATTCTTGAGAATGTTCTTCTGTCCACCTCCATATGGCTTAGAGATAATGAGTCTTCAGTGATATCATGTCTTGAGCCATGGTTGCAAAATGGTGTCCCTTTTATTTCTCTTGATTGATTCACTTGCATATTCAGCTACATAGGTGTCTCTAGCATGTTCCCCTTCTCCATATCCTTCTTCATCATCCTATCATGATATGAGAGAGTACCTGCATCTAAAATTCACTCATGACAAGATGACATTAGTCTGATAAATCCCTAATCTAAGATGTTGCATGATTATCCAATAATTGAGCCGAAATCGAGTGGAAGGTTGAGGGAGAGGCTTATTGACTAAAAAATTGTGCAACTCAGAAAGTGAGGGGTGAGGTTTGACCCTTGAGACAATGTAATGCATAGTTTAGTCTACACTCAGAATGATGATTATGTAGTTGGGGAGCTTAAGGTGTTAGGATAAGGGATTGATGGATAAAGTTTCCCACTACACAGTGCTAGAGGAAAATGAGGCCAGGTGAATATGCAATTTTGCAGTTTAGGAGATTAAGGGCTGGGATTGAGGACTGATACTGCACAATCCACAATTCAAGCCTAGCTAGAGGGAAGGGTTGTGCAATTTTGGAGCCGAGGGTTGGGCTTGAGCACTGAAACTACACATTACATAGGCTCGAGAGATAGAAAATGTACATTTTACAGTGACAAGAGGCAGGGTTGCTGCTAGAGGGCTGAGACTACACAATGCACAATTTAGGAGGGCCAGATGAGGCTAAGTTACTTTGTTAGGGGTTTTTCTGAATTTGACTAAGTGTGGGATCGATGAAGCTGATGTGAAAAGTGATAAGAATTGAATGTGATCACACACTTCAAACACTTTATGACATAACATAGATCATCTGAGACACATGAACAACAAAGTTCCCTTAGTGCGATAACTTTGCGACGAGAAGTGCGATACCAAAGATTCACTTTGTGATGACCATGATGACACTTGTGTGATAGTGCTTAAAACTATGGAAATGAGTGCGATAGATGTTTACATGGTAAGATCAACTCATTTGCATAAATATTACCCCTTGAAAGCACCTAAATAAGATTGTGTGTAATGTATGGAACTTGCCATGCGAAAAGACGACACTTTGATTTTATTGCAAATGGGACAAAAACACTTAGAGAAAAAACTATGCGATAAGTGTTAATATTTATGAAGATAGTATGAAAGACCAAAGTAGGATCCAAAATTTGGGTGTAGGATAAAATTTTGGAAGGTGTTGTAGTAGTGACAACAAGGCCATAAATGCGCATCTAAAATTAGGGGTCTGATAATTCTATGGGAATCATCAAGAAGGTATAATTCCCTCTCATAATAGCTGGAATAACATCTATTAGGTCATGCATTCAATAATAAATCATTTACCAATTCAAACATGATAAGAGCCATAACTCAAATCTGTCATGAAACCATGCTTATAACTAGCATATAACAAGAACAATAAAAATGATATAACAACCATAAAATCCACATAATAAAAAGCATAAATATTCATGAAATACAAGAGTAAAAGAGATATTATTAACATATGAAAATCCAACCAAGTCAGGGATATCCATTTACCACTTGACCATAAATTGGCCTAAACCAAATCTATCTTTCAGCGAACCACCCCTATGCCATATTACAAGCACGAATGTGGGATCTCATGGAATAAACCAAGCAAAACCAAACTAGGGCTTCCAGAGGCAAAAACACCTCAACCCTCAACTAGTTATTCCACCTCACGGTCAGACATCACTAACCATCACCATATCAGTCTCTACCCAAGCTATCCAGAGCTCTAGAGCGTTTGTTCTAATCCGAATCTAGGACTAGTAACTCAACCCAAAAATGCGACAGCGCTCTAGAGCATTTTTTGAACCAAGGCTCTAGGAATAGTAACTCAACGCATTAAGGGATCTACAAAATTTTTCCAACCAAGAGTTCGAGGACTAGTAACTCAACCCAAGCTATTCAAGGAATTCCAGAGCATTTGTCCAATCAAGGCTACAAGAACTAGTAACTCAACCCACAACTATAAGGAACATGAGCACCAATTAGAATAGTTAAGTGGGAAACCTAGAACACCATGGTTATCCAGGAAATGACAAGGCTAAGTAAGACCACTGTCAATCTAGACAATCCTCCATGCAAATGACAAATCATAACCTAATAACCACGTGCATATACCATGCATGCCAAAACTAGCAAGGAAATCATACATGCAACTCAATAATTGCAAAGCAATCCCACTGTAGCTACTGATCCCGATGTCCCCTTGCACTTTCCTACTTACCTTTGCCTTCTTTCTCCAAATCCAATGAACATGCTCCAAGAATACTCTAAGTGTGAGAGAATGAGAGAATAGAATAGAGTTCCAAAACTGAACTGATTTTTTTTTCTTCAAACTGATCCTCAAAAGCCTTTTTATCATTGAGGCCTCTATTTTCTTTATTTTCCTTCAATTTTACTCACATGAAAATCTATGACTCTTCACCTTCCTTTTCTCCCATTTTCATAAATAAATGCCAATTAATGCCTCTTTTCCTTTTCCAATTTCCTTAGCCATAAATAAACTGAAATGAACACCCACTAGGATGTTTTTCCCAACATTCAACTTGTAATAGATATCCCATGACCTTGGTATTATATTTTTTTACGCGGAAATTCAACTAGGGGCTGTTACAGTTTTCCTTAATTTCAATGAATATGTCATAAGATATTATACACATAACCTTTGAACAAGAAAGTAAGTCGACATTTTGGAACAACAATTGCAGTGTGTAAAAGGATACCTTCATGAGTGGGAGACAAGAGTGAGTCTCTAGAAGGAAAGTAATAGTACTATCCTAAGAGAGGAACCGAGAGCACGGTAGTTGTCTACAAAAGTAGTTCACATAGACACAATAATCATTAAAGAAAATACAACACGACTTCAACACGATACGCACCAAATCCAATGAAGTAGTTCAATTTCTTTAGTACATATGAAAATAACATATACTGCAAACATCCAAAGAATAGTCTTACAATATTCACGATACATGCATGAAAATATGTTGGCTCATTGAGCTTCTGATTATTAAGTGAAAGATCCAAGTACATAGTTACAATGGTGAGCCACTAGCTCCAACAATGGAACATTAAGTCACTTCTTGCTTCTCTAGAAGAATGATCTTCTCTCCTATCCCAAGTTAGTGAAGCCAAGGTTAGATCTACAAAGTATAAGCCTCTAAAAGCCCTTTTATTGAGTTATGAGGGTGCATTTGTAATAAGAGGAATGAAATTTCATATCCCCATGACCCTTCAACTACCCTAATGACTCTTGGACTTCTAAATGACCTTTGAACTTCTATTTAACTCTTTTGTCCACATGTGACTTTTCATATTCCACATGTGACTCTTGGACTTCCACACATTACATTTTGTCATTTTCCTTTTGATAATTACATTATTACATCCATAAATGATGCGGAAAGATAGATGGACACATAAGACACTATTTTGACACTTGTACAAGACATGACTTGGAATTGATGACATGTAACTTCATGATGATGTGGAAATGCCAAGATTCTCTCTTTACTGCTATGCCTCTGACTTTTTCATGGGATATATACTTTGTTCTTCATATTCACCCTCCAAAGGGTCTTGGATCATCATCAAGATCTTCTGAGTTACCATGAAATGTATTCAATCTATCATGGTCCATGATCTGCTTCATGTATTCATGATGGTTCTTCTTTGTGATTCTTCTCTACAAGTGCTTCTTTGCTTCTTCTCCTTAACATATTTCTCAAGAATCACCTTATAATGATGAGTTGGTACACCTACCAATCAAAATCGATCATGATAGGGAAAAATCATTCTTAAATTCATTTATCCCATCTCTACCTTATCTATGAAAGAAGCTTCTTATGATAGGATTGAGAAGGAAGAGAATGATGTGGAGGGTGTATTTGAGCCCAATAGTGGCTTGGGAAAGCGCCATTGTTCAATACAAATGTGGCATGTGCTATGAGGAGGAGTTATTCTAGGTCCATTTTAGTGGGCAACTACAAGGGACAATGTGATGAGCTTGTTGACAAATATTGTGCCATGCACTGTGCTCAAGGGAGGAGGAGATAGTGAAAGCACAATTTAGCTTAACAATGAGCAAGGAATGGCCCCACTCTTCACTAAAAGTGTGCCATGCACTTAGAAGGTATGACATGACTTAGTCTCAGTGCAGGGCATAATGACAATGGAAAATGATGCTCGACTATTGCTTGAGAGTGCATTGTACGCTCCAGAAGGGACAAAGGGTCCTTGTCTTCCTGAACTGCACTCAAAGAGTCATTGTTTCTCTAAGTGTGCTTAAAGGGTATTTTTTTTCCCAAAGTGCGCTCAAAGGGTCCTTGTTTTCCTGAAGTGCACTAAAAGGGTCCTTGTTTTCCCTAAGTGAACTCAAAGTTTGGTTGTTTTATGAAGTGTGATCTAAGAGGGATATCCTTCTAATAGGCACAATTTTCTTCAATAGTGGCTAACTGTTCACTAAATATGTGCTCTGCGCCCAGGAGGGTTCACTGGGAGTGGAGATTGCACAGTTGGCTAAGGCAAGCAATGGAAGAAAAGTCACTTTTCTCAGGGAAAGGCTTAATGCACTTTGAGAGGGATATAATTTTCTTTTGTAGAGGGCCACTAGAAGTTCCTCATGCACTACACAAGGTATAATTTCTCAAAACTCAGTGTAGTGAGTTAGTACAAGCAAGAAGGGTTAGGTGACTATGATTTGAAGGTTCTTAATGTGCAAACATAGGAGATGACCTTAGGAAAAAATTAGTGCACAAGTCTAGGAGGTAGATATATCATCAATGAGGCTCATGAATAGGAATTTCTCATCACCTAGGAGATGAGTGAAGCTTTCATAACTTGCACTGGGCAAGAGGACAAAGAAGAGCTCCAAAATGGCTAAGTGTGGTATTAGTAGTGCAACAGAGGGAAATGCATCTGAAAGAGACTCAAACATGGATCACACACATGAATTCCATTGATACAAGCCAGGAAAATGCACAAGACTCATGAAAAAAATCACACCTTGAAACAACAGCAAAGCGACGGTCATGACCATAAGAAAATGTGAAAATGACACTTGCAAAAGCTAATGAAATTGAAACTGGCACATGCCAAAGTGAAGATAACATGAAAAAAACACTTGTTAAAGTGAAAGCAAGCAAAAACAACAACTTCAAAAGTGAAAGCGTCACTTGTAAAAGAAAAGGTGCGAAAAGCCGACAGTTGGGAAAACTTACCAGAATAGAAGTACAATTGCAGAAAAAGTGAGAGGGACTATCAATGGAGAGTGCACACTAACTATCATATGTCTAGGATTGCATAAGAAAGGTGCACTCATGAATTTATCATGGACTGAGCATGTATGAGAAAGTGAAATTGACACTTAGAAACCAGGAAGAAGACTTAAAAACTTAGCACAATATCAATGGAAAATGAAATGACCATAGAATGATAGATCGCAAGATCCTCTATAGGATCCAAAATTTAAGTATAGGTAAAATTTTGGAAGGTGTTGATTGCAGTGTCAACAGGTCCAATCATCTAATCCTCATGATAAGAATGTTGATATGACAAATAATCTTATTATATCTAAATAGAAACTTCAAGCTCAATTTCCTACCTAAACAAGGGTTTAGAATATTCATATACATCAACTTAATCATTTAATTGGGAGAACTTATATTCTAGGTCTTTGATTTCTTCAATGTCATGTTTTATTTTTTATGATTAGTATTTCTGATATTTTTTTTTCCATATGATAAAATAATAACAATACTCCTCTAACACAATTTTCAATCACCTAAAAATGGATCTTCCAATGAAAATTTATGCTAATTGTAAGCTGTGTACCTTTAAAACATTGATTCGGAGACCATCTAGAAGGATGAAATTTGTATTGATATATATATAACATTTCATTCCTTTTGAATATGAAAAGTTTCTTGTAGCACCTTGATATGATTTCTTAGGCTCCTGAAAATTTCAAAATCTAAAACTTCACTAAAATTGTTTTAACAAAAATGCCAAACTGACTTGTTTGAGACTAATTTCAAGATTAGTCAAACCCCATAACTTCCACAAGATAAAATTCATAAAGTGAAATCAAAATACTAAAATTTTTCCACTTGTAATTTTCTATGTCACCTCAATATTCTAAAAATTTCAAAGTTTGAAACTTCACTGAAATATTTTATTCCAAGAATCCCTAGATGGCTCTTTTAACAATGATTTCAGGATTAGTCACAAACCCTATCTTAGACAAATTATATATCCAAAATTAAAATGAACAAAATATGAAATTTTGATCACCTATACTATGGTATTTTTCCTTAGCCTTTGAAAATTTCACTATTTGAAACTTCACATAAACAAATTTCTAGAGAAAACAACTAGATGACTCATTCAAGAATGATTTCACAATGTTACAAACCCTACCTTTCGTATTCTATATATCCAAAGCTATAATGCACTGGAACTTGAAATTTTTATCATGTATTCTTCACTATTTTCCTCACTCTCATTCAATTTTTTTTATCATAAACTTCCCATAATTTTTTTTTATAGAGAAAATTCCACAATGTCTTGATTTGAAGGAACAAAACCCTAGAATCATAGGATCTGATAGTAAATGTAATGATATAATATAGAAATTATTACAAGTTTTGACACAATATATTTTTTTAATAACCTCCTAACCATCATCCAAGGATAAAAAATAACATCTTAGGGCCTAAAAGGTAATTTTATGGCTCAAGGGAAACCCTTACACATTAAGTGTAATGTGGGAACCATTTTGAAATATTAAAATTTAGAATGAGTCTTGCGGCATTTTTTTTCCAGAGAAAAATCAAAATTTTTATTAAGACAATAAAAAATTACAAATGTATATGCTTTAAGCATTGCTGTAACTATGTGTACACAAAAAGAAACAAAGAAATAAGTAATCTATGACAAAACCAAAAAAAATTGCAATACTCAAAATATGAAGAAAAAAATAAAATAATAGACCTCTCCATACACTGGAGAAAACAAACCACATATAGACTCGATCAAAGTATTAGAGCACTGTAACATGTGATTTATGGAATGAGTCTTAATACCCTCACAATGATTTATGGAATAAAAAAAATGGTCATAAATGTTAACTAGTCATTTTTTGTTCTATAAAAAATACTATTTATAGGATTTTCGAATGTCTATAGCAACAAACCTGTAAATCTCTCTAATATATTTCAAATTATGGAAGGGGTTTATTTTTATTTTTTATGTTTATTTGTAATTTTTATTGGTGTGTGATGTTATATAACATGTGCACATTGTGGAATACATGATTAATCTATAATAAATATGCATTATTTGAAATTCAAATTTTTTTTTAGTACTTTGTTTATATTGACATATGTGTTTATTAATAGGCTTTGACATGAATCTAATACTTTAATATTTTTATTTTTTATTTTATTTATTTATTTAATATTGTTTTGATATGTATTTAAATTATAAAATATAGAGGTTGTTTATTTCTATTATAAATTTTCATTCTTAAAAAATATTATGCTACAATATTAACGTACAAGAATTACAATATAAAAAATAAATTATCATTTAAATATATATCTATATTAACATTTAAAAAATGCAAAAATAGTCACCTACAGGTACAAAATATTCGCTACAATTTTACAAAATATTTATCAAAACACTCTATCATTTACATATTTAATTGATCCACAAACATGAACTTATTGTCAGAGCGTAAGTGAATATTTGAGACCAAACAATTTGTGCCTACATAGATAAGCACCTTCTCTTTACAGGAAAAAATGTATTACAAAATGAGAGGTGGTTATCTTGACTTATTTTTCTTTTTATTTTACTAATTTTATAACTACCTATTAATTATCTAGTACAACTCAACTTTATTATTATCCAATTAGCTCTTTCATATTTTGTACCATTTCGTCTTAGTTTAAGTGAACAATGGCTCCATTACTTTAAGAAAGGTGATACAAATTTGACTTCAACCTATATTGCATCATGGCCTAGATGTGCATAGTTGAGTGGTGCAGTTGATAAAATTTCCATGGTACTATTGTGAGGCACATAATATATAGTCGGGATAAAAATGTAATATTTGAAGGCTATCATTTGTTGGGATGTTTTTCTTCATTTGGTGGAGCATTTCAGGTTTCATAATAGTTGACAAGTAGTTGAATGATCATGCCAACATCTATACATTGGAAAATCCCTAAAACAATTGGTAGTGCATATAATAAGCCTTCCACCACGACCACATTTTTTTTCTATTGGCTTTGGTATCATCTCCAAGTTGATTGGAAGCATGCTAGATTTTAATGCAAAATATGACTCATTTGGCAGCTTGATAGTGAATCCTACAATATTATTTAGTTGTTCCAACACATACATGTTGTTATAGATGATTATATCTCAACATCTTTGTGATGTTCTAGGTAAACAAGAATATATGACCCTAAAAAAGAACAACCAAAGTCTACACTAATGGATAGCATGAAGATAAAGAGTATGTAAAGGTAGTTCCCATGAGCATGGGGACAAAAGTAAAACATTATCCATGTTAAGAGTTAATAACTAAAAATATAATGTGATATCTAATACTATGCCAACATAGGTGTAGTTAACTATTGATCATTGGGATTTGTAGTTATTTGGAGGTAGAACCCTAATTAGAAGCCTATTCAATTTTTTTGTTTAGAACTTACACTACAATGATAAGAGAAATGTTATGTGCTTGTTGGAAATGACCCAAGGATTTTATCTCTAGCTAATGCATCCTAGTTTGGATGACAATTGTATGGAATATAAACTAAATGTTCCCTATAGAAAAAAATTTCTAGAGAGTTTTACATAAAAGTACCTCTATATGATGATGTAAAGTGTCAAATCATAGTCTTGGAATGCCATCCTCAATTATAACTACTTCTTATAGAAGATAATTCATGGTTGTGTTTATCCTTTTAATTTTTTTCTCTTTTCAAATGTCTTTATGGAGCCATAAGTGTTTTTAATATTTAAAGTAAGGATTGATTTCAATGTCGTAGCCTCTTATTATAACATAGAAGGATTTTGTAATTTGAGTCATTGGAACCCATTCTATTTTATCACTACTTTATTGTAGCCTTTAACTGCATATGTGGGCATATAGAGACACAATATGGATCAATGTGCAAGACAAGAGGTCAATGTAAATGTAACCCTTGATCAACATAAGAATTAGGAAATGGGATATATGGATTCAATCGATGTCACATTTATTATGGAAGGAACATGGAAAATCATGGAATTAAAAAAAATCCTAATTGAATTGAATGAGAAGAGGGTCTAGTAAATTGTACAAACTTGGAGGCTTATTAGTTTTCACTTCATAAATGAGACAAGTATGTAATTTTTATGAAGGGTGACCTACCTTACTACATACTTTTTGGATAGGGGTTGAACCCATTGAAGGCATAAAGGGTTAAAAGAAATAGGTTTGATTATCCCTGGAGAGGGTGTATGAGTTCATATGAATTCATATTTGGTAAAATATTCACACTCAAAAGGAATACCCAACAACAAGTATATATAATAAAGAAAATGTACATCTCACATCACTTGTTCATTACAATAGAGACCAATAAAAAAGGTGACGGGACATTGTGATGACATGAATAAGCATTGAGAACTTTTGGTGAACCACCTTTTGGAGGTTCAAAAATCTCCGCCTACAACATTATTAGGGAGACCACTTGGTCGGGAACTTAAAGCAGCTCCATTTCCATTGAAATGGTGGTTATGACTGATTAAACTAGGTCCAATTACCTTCTCTCTATCTTCACTTAAAATATGACTTTCACCTACTAATAGAGAAGATACATCAGATTAACCCTCTTGCTGATCAGGCAAGAAAGTGATCCTTAAGTTGAACGAGGGCTCAACCAAGCCACAACTAAAGTTTGACTCTTTAAGAGAGGACTTGATGCAAACTAAGATATAGATGCAGAACTAATCTAAAACATGAAAACAACATCTCAAACTAGAATGGGATAATCCTCTCCTAATCTGAGAGCAAGTTAACTAAAACAGGGGGAAAGAACTGACATAATTCATCATGTGATTTTGTATTAATTAAAGGAAGTAGTTCATATTAACTAATACAAGTGAAAGTAAAATAAGCCTGCAAATGAATAATAAATAGTTATTAGTCACCACAGGAATATTTCAATGAATTAAGATTGATTCCGATCTCATTATACCCTGCAAAGATATCTTTAACAAAGTTTCAACAAAAAAATGTCAATGACACAACAATAGTGCATAATATCAAATAAACATAATACTATTTAGAATAAATATTAGAAACAAAAATGAAACTTTAATAGTGAGACAATAATCTTGCATTCCAGTAATAGTACACAAGAAAATAATTAATTAAAACGATGTCAAAATTTTATTACTGCACTTTCGAGAGTAGCTCTGACCCTCAATGAAAGTGTTTGCAATAGTGCAAAGTCCCTTTATAACAGAGCCATAACTTATCTAGAATCTCTACGATAAAGCTCTTTGTGCTCTACAATAGTGCAAAAGCACAAATCAAATTATTACAGAGAATTCCCCTATGTGTGGATTGCGACCCCTCTTGAACAAGATTGAATACAAGGGTATTTATACAGATTTACAGAGCTAACCATCTCCCCTAATTCTCTCGAGAAATGGAAAGTCCAATCTGGATATCGTTGTAACGAAGTGGTGTTCTTTAGTCAAATGATTAATTTGTTACCCACATGTTGGCCTTATTTAGTTTCTATTAGAACAATGTCCCCATTTTAGAACTATGTTGTTACACATGGAAGAGAGTGTTCGGAAATATTGGATCAAACTATTACTTCCTCCTTATCGACCCTCGGATCATCCATGTTTCAAAATACAACAGAGAAGTGAGTTCTATTATTAAACTTAGACGAAAACCGAATTGAAAAATAAACAAGCTTTTTGCAAAACCATTGAAAATGAGATTTTCAATTATTATAACAGTGACCCCATATGGAAGTGACAAGTGGCAAGAGCCTAGTGATATCAATGGTTTAGCTCATCGCAAATTTTGAAATTATACAACACAAAATATTGGCGATATTGGGTAGATCCAATATGGGGTAGATGCGATATCATATTGAACTCTTTTTGATAACTATATCGGGTACGTAATATCATAGGTTTGATATTGGAGGTTTTACAATTGTTCCGATTAGACAAGCGGACACGATATTCCGATTAAACCATTGTTATTATGAATATCGGGTCCAGATATCGGAGGTGAATGATATATTAGAGTTCGAAGATCAACAGAGTGATATATAAACATATAAGAGCGAAGGTGTTTAGGGATATCCGAGGGAAATATGATATCAGAGTTCAGAGGTGAATGAATATCGCATATCAGAGGTTTTGAGTGGTGACACATAATAAAAATCTGATAGGGATTCTCCAATATATGAGAGCGGAGGATGATTACATGGTATATGGGTCCTTTCTCCAACAAACTACAACCACTTTATAAATGGGCTTAGGACTTATGATATTGAGGATTTAGAAATGGATCTTTCGATATGTCGCAACCACTTTATAAAAAGAACACATCCGCTTTATAATATAAGCCAAAGCCACTATTTGGAAAATATAGCCACTAATAATAATAATGAAGATCTTGGTCTTGGGGGCTATGTTTTATTAATCTAGGATGTTTAAAACAAAAAATTATTTACAAAGTTTATTAACAAACAAACTTAATCAATCTTAGATAAAATATAAAAATAAAACAAATGTAAATAAAAATCAAATTAGACTTGAAATGATGCAATCACACTCAAAGCCTACATATAATGTAAAAAAGGGTCCCCATGTCTATTATGATAGAATAAAATGAGGGTGTTGTGTTTTCACTACAACAACACCCAAGATGATAAGGGTCAAGTCGAAGATAAATTGGTAGAGACAATGCCTTGACATGGACAATGGAAACCAAATTACTTTGAATACCATTTCCTATAATCTACTTAAACACCTAATCCATAATCTAGTAATTGTGGGTAAATATCATAGTAATAACTGGCTAAGAGATATGGTGAGTCATCTATACAATGTTAGGACTAGGATCAATCATATTTTGCACATTGATTATGTCCATGAGAGGGGTTTCTATCTCACAAAATAATACTTTAGGACCCCATGAGTGATGAAAGGCACAATAAGCTATGGTGGTGTGAGAGGTAATATTGTGAAAAGTGCAATGTTATCCTATGCAAGGTGAGGAGGGTGAATTGCAAGAGGAGGGTGATCGAGTGGGAGTCAAGTGGGATAAATAGTGAAATGTAATGGGATGGCTACCTAAATTATTTTTTTTAGGAAAAGTGTTTTGAAAAGATAATAAAAGGAATGCACAAGGCACCAAAGAAACTTCATGATGGAGAGCAAGAAATAAATCAAAATTTAATTTAATTATAAGTACTTTTTCCAAATCAACAATGGAAGAATGTGTCTAGAACTTGTAAAAAGATTCAAGTCAATTTGCATAGATATATTGTGCATAGCCAATAAAGTACATTTATAGAAGAACCATGTAGAAAGTGTCCTAACTAGCTATGGTGGTAACACTTTGGTAAAAGACCCCATTATTAATTTCAACACAAAAAAACATAAATATAAAAAGTATGCTTGATGTTTACCAATAAACAATCAATCCTCAAAACAACATACTACTAAAATTTTCATATACCTTTCAAAAATAATATAATATAATATAATATAATACATTTCCTCAACATAAAAATAGTGAACATCTTAAATATCTCAATTCAATCTTTCAAAAAATAATCATTTTATTATCATAATAATTATTAATTATACTTAACTCTCTCCGAGAAAAACTTGCCATAATGATTAATCGGAGAGAAAAACTTGCCATAATGATTAATACTATTAGACACTTTGTAAGGTTTAATGAAAAAATTGGTTACAAAAGAAACAAAATACCGCGATGTAAGTGCTTGTACACCATATTTACATTTACAAATAGCAAGCTTTTCTGGACTATCCCTACACTTGAATAAGCTAATATATTAAATTTTCTAAAAGCAAGTCTTTACATTTAAATATGTTAAGATATCAAATTGGAGTTGTTTTTAGTGCCGGTAACGGAATCCGGCGGAAAAATTGAGGTTAAATCTTGATTTGTATTATTTAAAATGTTTTTTTAACTGCATATTTGGATTCAGCACCCTGAAAAACTCCTGGGACGCTTTGATTGTGCAGAAATTAGCTATCAAACTTGCGATTTCAATAAATTACTGTCAAATTTTGACCAGAAAAACCCACGGGAAAAACCTCCAAAAAAATCTCTTTAAAAACATCTCCTATTAAATTTACTAAAAGCAGTATTATTTCTTAGATAAGTTTAGTATAAATCAGAGTGAAAATATTAAATGTACCGTGAATATCATGATGATGAAAAGTGTTTCACATGTTGGGTGATTTCCTCGAGAATTTTGTTATGGCATTATTGTGATTTTTATTTTTTTTAATATTATTTATATATTTTTAATAATAAAATTATTTTTTATTATAATATTAATAAAGATAATTTAAAATATAAAAATATAAAAAATAAATATCTTAATATAATATTATAACAAAATTTACATATTCATTTTTATTTATTTATAAATTAAAAAAATAATTATAGACACTGTGTAATGTATTAATTTATTAGAAGTTGTATGAATATTAATAAAACAGGATGACAATTACCTTAAAAGAATTAAATTTTATTTGTTTATTTATAATTTTAAATAAAGTAAGGTAAATTTATTTATTATGATGTTGGTTAAAATATAAAATATGACATGTACTATTTATTATACATATATTTACGAACTATGTAATATAATTATGTTTTTATAATAAATTAATAAGATAAATTTATGATGATAATAATTATTTATATTTACTAAAATAAAAATTGGTTTATTAGTATTAAGAAAAGTAAGAGATTATTTGAATTTCTTTAAAATGTTATTTTGATATTTGAATTGTATTAAAAGAAGCATTCAAATGTTGTTACAATTTTGATGATATAAAGGTTGATGTTGGTGTTACGAAAAAGTGTTTTTCATTTTCAAACTTACATGTCATGATGTTTAACTATGAAATTTGGTGAGAGTGGTGAGATTTAGATTTTATTTTAGCAATGTTAATTATTTTATTTACTCAAATGAAAACAAAGAGATACTTTTCAAGATAGAGGAGAACTGCCTCCTTATAGTATCTTAATTTTATTTTATTATCTAATTCTTTATTGCACCATGGATTCTTCTTAAACTTTAGTGTAATATATTTTTAATATCATATATATGATATAAAATAACTTCTTTCTTTATTCCTTAATTATTTAGTCAAAGACTTGGCATCTATATGCCATCCGCTTAAGTCATCAGTGATTTTGATTGGAATAGAAAGCAATTTTGGAGATACTCTTATAATCCATGTTGTTTATCGTGTTCTTGTACATTAAATAGATACTCTTATAATCCATGTTGTTTACCTTGTACTTGTACATTAGTAACTAATCGTCGTTGTGCTCCCAATGGTGGAAGGGATCATTTCTATGAGGAGGATAAGATATGGTGTATTTCCTATAATTTTGAGATTATAAGTTATAATTTTTTTTTGAATCTCCTCTATTTTTCTTTAGGATTATCAAGAGAGAATATATCCACAAACTTCATATCAAGTTTATACTCATTATCATATAAAGCATTGTGAAATCTATTTTTCTTTTTACTCAATAAATTGAGAGAATTTATTTTATGGAAGTAGAGAGAGTTGTCATAAAATTATAATCTATTGTTCTTATATGATATGATATTTAAGTAAGTTTAAGAAGAGATCAACTTTATTTGTAAAAAGAAAGTGTCTTTATTTAGTAGAGTTCTTTTCAATGGAGCTCTTATGCATGACAAAGTTTAGAGTTTAAATGGGGCTTTTATGCATGACAATATTTATAGGGTCAAAGGTATATTATCAGAGTTGTGCTCATGGTCATTTAAAATGTCAAAATTGACTATTAGGTTGTATAGAGATATTTGATATCACATAATCCACAATATTATTGTCCAAACCATGCATACAAGTGATATGGTTAAATATCATTTGAAACTTTATCTGTCCATGATGGTGGGTGGAGCATCCACCCAAAGCGTTACAAGTTTCTAATTTTCTACACAGTAAAATCTAGAAAAATGATCATCAATATCCATGTTTCATTACACCATTGGAAATTATTAAGTCTTAAGAATTAGATAGCTTTATTAGTTAGATAAAACAAAGTACTCATCTAGCCACAAAGAATTAGATTTAAAATCATCAATTAAATTAATAACTTAATTATTTATAATTCTAACATTAAAATTTTCTATTTTAAAAAATATTACTTCTATCTTCTAAATTATAATTATTTTATTTTAAAATTTATTAAATAATTTTTACCTAAACCATACTTTTTTATTTATTTTTTATTAAAAATAAAAAATATTACTTTTATCTTCTAAATTATAATTATTTTATTTTAAAATTTATTAAATAATTTTTACCTAAACCATACTTTTTTATTTATTTTTTATTAAAAATAAAAATATTACTTTTATCTTCTAAATTATAATTATTTTATTTTAAAATTTATTAAATAATTTTTACCTAAACCATACTTTTTTATTTATTTATTATTAAAAATAAACCTAGAACAACAAAATTAATAAACACATTTTTTTAATCAAAAATAAACATAGAACAACAAAATTAATAAACAAAAAACAACACATTGTGAGATGCATATAACATTAATATCTCAAATCTTTGCCCCATACCAAGATAATTGTCATAATGTTTTATTATAATATTTGTCTTCGAAGCTGATGGTCATAATGTTTTATTATAATATTTGTACTTCCAAGTGGGAGACAAAAAATCCAAGCACTTCCGTCGACAATTCACCCTTAGAAAACATACCAAATCCATATGGAAGTTCAAAAGACTTAGATGGTATAATATTTACCTCCCAATCTTCTTTGGAACAAGATGCTATCTCTCATTTTAAGGGCCAATTTATGGCCCAGGAGAATGCTTTTCCCTCTCAATTAGACTTTATTTCTCTCGTCCCTAATACGTTTTTTTGTGGAGGATAATAAAAAATTGGGACATCAAATTTCTAGAGAAGAGCTGATCGAAACTTTGAGGGAATGTGCGAAGGAAAAGAGTCTCGGTCCAGATGGGTAGGGGGTTAAATTATTTATTTATTTCATGGAATTGATGTTACAAGACCTTTTGGTGGCTGTTGAGGAATATAGGGTTAAAGTATTTATTTCGAGGGTTATCGATACCACATTTATAACACTGATACCAAAGAAGGAGAACCCCTTTGCATTTGCAGACTTTAGGCCGATATCCCTCTGCAATTGAATATAGAAAATGATTTCAAAGTTGATTTCCTATAGATTCAATCCGATACTATCTAAGCATATCACTGAAGAACAATTTGGGTTCATTGAGGGTAGATAGATTTAGGACGCCATTGGTATATCTCAGGAGATTCTTCGCACTGTTAAATCCCGAAAAAAAAAATTCTTGCCTCCTTAAGGTGGATTTAATCAAGGCATACGACTGCATTGATTGGGAATTTCTTAAATTGGTATTGGTTAAAGCAAGTATGTCTCCTTTGAATATTTGCTAGATTATGGTGTGCACAAAGACAACAAACTTTTCTGTGATCATAAACGAGTTGCCATCACAATTCTTCTATGCCCACAAAGGACTGAGACAAGGTTGCACGCTATCCCCCATGCTATTTCTCTTGGTGATTGACATTTTGAGCAGGAAAATGCGAGATGCAAGGGACAAAGGATTAATTTCAGGGGTAAGTGTATCTAAACAGTAAGATGTTTCTCACTTAATGTTTTTCGATGTTATTATATTCAGAGGACAGGATATAATTGGTGAATGGACATGTATACATAACATCATTAAGTCATTTGGAGATGCAACACGATTATGTACGAATGGCGCAAAATCTATCTGATACATAATGATAGTGAGGAACCGATGATGAAGGACATCAATATGCTCTTTGGAATGGGTTCCAACCATATTGATGAAGGTATAATATACTTGGGGTTCAGGCTGAAGCCGAACGATTATTGTAACAAGGATAGGGACTGGTTGGTCGATAGGTTCCACAACAAGCTGGATTGTTGGAAGCATAGATGGTTGACAATGGGAGGTAGAATGATAATGATAAAATCAGTGCTACAAAATATCTCAGTATACTAGATGCACCTATTTCTTTTGCCTCGAAAAGGTATTAAAAGGATTCAATCAATCATGGGAGACTTTATTTGGGCAAGGACACAACACTTAGGGAAGATACATTTGTTCAATGGTTTCTAATAGCTAGAACAATCGAGGAAGGTCACTGGGGGATCATAGACCCTTCTGCTTTCAACACAACATTGATCATTAAAAACAGGTGGAGGGCTATGTCCAGATCTAGTATATGGCCACTTATTATAAAGGACAAATACATGTACATATAATATTTCTCTACATGGTTTAAGCAATGGGGAAAGGAAGAAAAGAATGCATCTTACATTTGGAATAATATGATGAAAATATTACAATGGCTTTTGGGATTTGTTCGTTGGGAGGTTAGTGATGTGGCTCCAAGATCAAGATCGGCTTAGGTGTAATCAAAGGTCTGAATGAAAACCACTCATTATCTATTGACATCCTTAAATTCAATCACCGAAAAGGTAAACCCTTTCTTAAACGTATTTTTCAACAAAATTTACATAATATTGACAAACAAGCATGGACGAGGGTAGGAATTAGAGATGTCAAATGCATATGTATTTGAATGGGAAATCTATATCACGAAAATTAGAAATGCCATCACCCTCAGTGAAAAAGAGGACGCCATGACATGGGGTGGCATTCTTAAGAAGGGACTTCTCATGGTTAAAGATATATACAATAGTCTACCTAGGAAAGAGAAGGAAAATAATTTTCCAATCTGGACTCAGGTCATATGGAAGTGGGATATTCCTAATAAAATTAAATGTTTCAGTTGATTGGCAATTCATGACAAAATATTGACATGGAAAAATCTACAACGATGAGGATTCTCAGGTCTAGGCATTTTTCTTTTGTGTAAGAGGGGAATAGAAGACACTCCTCATTTTGTTTCTCCACTATTCATTTATTTGCAAGGGCACTTTGGGATGGGGTTATGGAATACTACAACATTGATCCACTACGTCATTATTATTCATTGACTTCTTGCCTTTTGTCTTGGTTCAAAAACCCATATAAGTTACAGATTTCTCCCTCTATACATTATATGGACCATCTGGCGCAACCGCAACACACTTATTTTTGAACAAAAGGGAGCAATGGTTCGGGAAGATGTCATTAACACAATAACATATTTTAATGAAATTGGACCATCGAAGAAGAGGAACAACTACAGGAAATGCGAACTCATAGATATATGGCAAGTATTCCCAGTGGGGTTCTTTGATGGTGCATGTTCCACGAGAAAATGTGGGTACAATGCTTTCATAGTCATTAGACTAAACAATTTTTTCCACTTTTCGTGGGAAGGCAGACAAGGAACAAACAATAAAGCACAAATTATAGCCATGTGGGGAGTCTGGATTGTGGCAAAATGGCTTGGTATGGAGCACATTTAGATATATGGAGGCACCAAGGGCATCATAGACTCCGTGAAGCCGCTTCAGTAGCTTCAGTCCACCCATATTAAATAACGGGATGAAACAGATCAAGGCTCTGGTAAACACCTTCCATCATATCAATTTTGATCACATATATAAAAAGCAAAACAAGATAAGGAATTTACTTTCCAAAATAGGAGATTTACTTTTGAACAAAAAGTCACTATTAACACAAGCAACATTAATTACTCATAGTAAATTTAAGTTTTGTAAGACACTACCATAATGAAAAGACGATACTCTTGCATATTATTTTTTTGGAGGGCATAGACAACACTAAGTTGAATAGCCTTAACAAAATTGGACATAAACTCAAATTTAAGAAATAGATTACACATGAGATCTTTTACAGATGCAAATGATGTATGAAAAGAAAGGAAAAAAATACTTGTATGATTTTTTTAATTAATATAATAAAAAAACCTTTTTTTTCCTCTTAAAATATATATATATATAGACGATACTCTTGGCATAGACAACACTAAGTTGAATAGCCTTAACAAAATTGGACATAAACTCAAATTTAAGAAATAGATTACACATGAGATCTTTTACAGATGCAAATGATGTATGAAATGAAAAGAAAGGAAAAAAATACTTGTATGATTTTTTTAATTAATATAATAAAAAAACCTTTTTTTTCCTCTTAAAATATATATATAGACGATACTCTTGGCATAGACAACACTAAGTTGAATAGCCTTAACAAAATTGGACATAAACTCAAATTTAAGAAATAGATTACACATGAGATCTTTTACAGATGCAAATGATGTATGAAAAGAAAGGAAAAAAATACTTGTATGATTTTTTTAATTAATATAATAAAAAAACCTTTTTTTTCCACTTAATATATATATATACATATTTTGGCATACTATGCATGGGCTTATTGACCCGGAATAAAGTGTAAAATAGTTGTTGAGGCTGCATTTAAACCGTACAGAAAAAAGCTCGCCTGACACATTTAATACAAACAGAGGAAAGATTCAAACTTAAAAGCAACGGGGAAGAGCGTTTCATTGGCATTTACGGAAAACTTTTTAGTTACAACTAAACCGACATAAGCATGTGGACACACTTTTTAAACTCAGAAATGAATACGACGTACCAATGAAAATTAATCCTAAGATACCTATAAAGCAAATAGAGGAAAGTTGAAAAGATTCAACTGAGAGAGATGCCCTGTGAACCGTTCTTATATATATGTGGAGTAAGATAACCCGGGGCATATGCGGGGATCAACAAAACCAAAGGTGGTGACATTTTCTGAATATTAAATTACTAATTGTCTGCATGCATGTGGGATAGGAATACAGCACTAAAGATTTGTGTTGTTGTCAACAGTTGCCAGGCAGGCATGAAATGCATTCGCTGAGGCACGATCAACCAAAAACCATTTGAATAACATGTACTTTTCTCTTTGTATAATGTGGTCAAGTCAACTTTCTCATTCTGCATGACGTTTATTTGCATCGGCGTCCAACAAGTCAGAGAATATCCGTGCAGACACAGAGAAAAAGCAAAGTAAATTGCAAGTGATGAAACTGGTATAAGTATACACCCACCCTCCCATAGTTGTATGCCCATACTGCAAATGCTGTAAGCGCAAGACTTGTGCCACCTCCCCGCTTAGAGGCATTGTTTTTTTCTTGTTTTCCTCGTGACGCAAGTAAAAAACTCGGCGTTTGAGAACAAAGAAATGATGAACAACTTCATGCGCTTGGCGGTTCGAATTTTAGGTCTCTGAGCGCCACAAAATCCCTAATATAAAGCTGTGCCTCAGTCCTCTATAATCAGAGATATGAATTTCTGTTTTTATAGATCACATCAAACCTATTTTTTGCATTTTTGAGATAGTATGAACAAAAATGATAATCATGTCCACTGATTTCTCTGGTTTGACATGACATTACAGGAAGTACTTTTGCTTTGCTCATGTATGGTGCACCAATGTGAGTAAAGTGTGCAAAATTCTAAAATTCAACTCGGAATAAAGCACCGTACTGGGTATAGGGCTAATTTGATATTTTTTTGTGATATTGGTGAACAGTACAACATTCAAGAGGGTGATAGAAAAGAGAACTACAGAGAGCTTTTCGGGGTTACCATACACAATAGCGCTCTTCAATTGTCTTCTCTATACGTTCTATGGGTCCCCTCTGATCAGCAACGGGTGGGATAACATTGTAGTTATGGTTGTCAATGGCATTGGCCTCCTTATCGAGTGCTGCTTTGTTTGCATCTATCTTATATTTGCTCCACCTAAATCCAAGGTAATATTGGAATTTCAGTATATTACCTCTGATATAACTAGAACCTGAAGATACGACTGGGTAAAACTAATGCAATCTGGAGGGGATGCACTTACTGTTTCTCTCTATAATTGTTGCAGAAGAAAATGGCTGGGATGGTCGCCTGTGCGTTGATGCTGTTTGGGGCTATTGCGATTGCTTCATTTTGTGCTGTAAGTGATCACAAGCATAAGAAGGTGCTTGTAGGAACTGCAGGAATGGTAGCGACTGTTATTCTCTACGCTTCACCGTTATCCGTAATTGTAAGCTTTACATTGCTCTGTTCAATTTTCATAATTATTAAAAAAATCTCGGAAGGCTCAGCAGCGTTCAGCATCAATTATTGCTACTGATAGTGGCTATTGTAAATGTCCTTTTACTGTGCTTATTACTATTCAGAGAATGGTAATCCAAACGAAGAGCGTGGAATTCATGCCGAGCTTCTATTTCTCGTTGTTCGCTTTCCTGGGAAGTGTGCTGTGGATGGTGTATGGCTCTCTCAGCAGAGATATTGTCATCATGGTAATAATATAATAATTAAATTGTTGTTACCAGTTTATAGGATGAAATTCATGTGATCACTTTATAAGACCCAACAATATCGCGCAGTAAGAACCGTTAATTTGAAACTACCGCTAAATGGTTTGTTGCTTTGTGTGTACTTCATATTTTGCGCAGGCACCAAATTTTGTTGGAGTGCCGTTAGGGTTGGCTCAGCTGGTTTTATACTGCTTTTATCGCAACAAAAAGAGCCCACGTGTTGAAGATGCAAAACTAGTGGATGGAGGCCAACCGTTGGAACTGAGAAAGGAGAAATGTGAAGAAAAGAGTGAAGAGGACAATGAAAAATGCCAATCCTATGAACAAGACATCGAAATGCAGTTGAAAGTATGAGCAGAGGCGGGAGTGAAACACGTCTCTTTGCAATCTGTATGTTCATTATGATCCACACCTTAGAAGTCTGCATCCGTATCGAATTGTTTCATCCGTCATTACTGTTTATACCCGTAACTTCCGATCACAAATGATCAAGTTAATATATCAGAGCACTTTGTCTTTGGTAATGTGAAAATGAAAAAGATTCCATTCCATATATATATCCTCGTTGTATTCTACAATAAAATTTGTGCCCGAAATTTCGGTATCAGGAGGAGATGTTTAGAAACACCAATTTTAAATTTGTCAAAATGCTGGTCTCACAATTTCGCATTGCTCATGCTCTTGCTTTCTGTTGTTTTAATTTCCATAAATAATTCCAAGGTAAATGAATTGAGTTCAATTAGTTTCCGTAACTCAAATTTAAATATAATTTATTAAAGTAATTCTGAAATATGATTTATCAAAACACTTTATTCAGAATTGAAGTTCTAGGAATCTCTAAAATATTTTTTACTAAAGTAGTTTATTAGGTAGTTAGGAGACTAAAGTAGTTTATTAGGTATTTAGGAGTCTAAAGGTATATATGAAAAGATGAAGTTTAAAGAAATAGTTTTTTTTTTTAAGATTTCTATTTTTGTTATTTAAAATATATTTTTCAATGTATAAATAGATTTAATATTTTGAAATTTTTTATAAGTATTTTAGTTGTAAATATTAAATTATTTAAACTCAAATTTTTAAAAATCTTTACCAAATTTTAGTTAAAATTAACTAGAACAAATATCTTGAAAAAAACCATTTATTTTTCTTTTAAAAAACAAAATATTACATATTAATAAAACAAAATCTATATATATAAAATAAAAAATTTATTTTTATTTAAAAAATTAAATGGTACCCTTATAAATATTGATAAGGAAAGCGTTAAATGTGACTATTATAATTAGTAGATAGTGAAAAGGAAAGAATGACATGTGACCATCATAAATTTTAATGTAATAGATTGGAATAAAGTTGTGTATGATAAATTTTTATTTTTTTTTATTTTAATTAATTAAATTAAATTAAAAATAATATTGATATTAGATTTTTTTTTAATAAAAAAAGATAATAAAGATATATTGTGCTGAGAAATGTATTTTATAATTTGGTAAAGGGATATGTGTGGAATGTTAAATTGATTTTAATAATTTTTATATTATAAAGTGATGTGAATTATAATAAAAAAAAAAAAGTGAATATGTTTGGTTTTAATTAAAATATATGTTATTTTTTGTTTGTTTTTTAAATGTATGGGAAATGTGGTAGTGGATGAAGCATTTTATTAAAATAATATTAATAATAAAAACCTTAATGTAAGTAATACAAATAATAAATGGTTCAATTCAATTTTTTATATTATAAGTTGGTTTTTATTAATAAAAAAATATAGTCTAACTAATAAATATAATGAGATTTTTGGGCATTTTTTATAAGAATTTTCTTAAAATTGGATAGAGAATTTTAAGAATAAGTTTACTCAATCTAATTTGCAAAATTTAAGCAGCTTAATTCATTAATGCATTTAAGAACATATTTTAAATAACAAGAAATGACAATCTCACTTAAAATTGTATTGTGGAATTATGAGGGAATAGACCATTTTGTCTATTAGTTAAATGGCATCATAAAAATATACATATCACATTAAAATAATAATAATAATTCATATTTGTAACCATGATATTTTAAAACATATAATTCATAAACATATAAAAACCTAATAAATTTAAGTACTAAACATATAATTAAAAAATATAAATAATAACTATAAATTAAGATTCGCTTTAACATAATGATTCATGTTTTTATATTTTAAAACTTTATATGTCAAGTAAATGTAGGTTAGGTGATAGGAAAGAGTCCAAATTTGTTTTTTATTTATTTAAATTTAATTAATAAGTATATAAATATTTAATACTAACAATAAACTCTTAAAAATTGATTTTAAAAAATAAAAAAATAAAGAAAAATGTGAAATGTGCAAAATTAAAAAAATGTCAAAGGAAAAAGTCAAAGTCAAGTGAATATATATATATATATATATATAGATATAGATATAGATATAGATATAGATATGAATTATTATGATTTTAATAAAATGAGAGAGTTTATATTATAATAATAATAATAATAATATTAAAAATAGATACATCTTAACTCCTAGTTTATTAAGAGCTAAAAATAATAGGTGCAAATATTTCCCCATAATTTTTGCACCTTGAGAGCTCTTGGTAGATCTACACATAATATGGCTTTATGCTAGTTGATGTTAAAATTGAGTATGAGAAATACTTAGTAAAATTATTTCTTTCACACTCTCAACAACAAATAAAACATTTTAGTCCATGTAATAACATGTAGTAATATCATTTTATATCAATTATAGAGAGATATAGTAACTAAAAATAAAAAATAAAATTATATATTTACTTTTGAGTGTAACAAAAATGTACAGTTTTTATACATTTTAAAGATACTTCAATATAGTCCATTGGGTCTTGGATAGACTATGATCCGGTGCTATGTTAAGGCACTCCTTGCTGTGAAGTCACCCGTTCAATTCCCCGAAACAATATTTTGATGTTTGAAAGAAGCAATTGAAAGTAAATACAAATAGGCATAGTCTATCTAGGGGATGATTTGCTTGGACAACAAATTTCTCGTCTAAATCGACTATTTTGTTTTCAAGAAATCGAGCTGTGGGTGTGTTTGTGTCATTTTTCTTTTGTGGTGGAAATGAATTCCATACCATTTTTTTTTTAAATGGTGGAAATGAATTCCAAACCATCAAGAACCCTTAGGGAACCCAAAATTCTGAAGCAATCTGCTGTGGGAGTGTTTGTGTCATTTTTTTGATGGTGGAAATGAATTCCGCACCATCAAGAACACTTGATGAACCCAAAATTCTGAAGCTTAACTACAATAACTAGGATTTCCAAAAATTTCCGCAGGATTTAGTACCTGATTTTCCATTCTTTTCAAGGAAAACATGACATTCTTAGACAAATATGAAAAAAACAATTACTTTATGATAAGAATAATACATGAAAGATGTGTAATTCATTCAATTCTTAATTTAAAATTAATATGTGACATTTAAAAATATTAATAATAATAAGAATATTTTACAAAATTTTCACCAGGATTTAGTACCCAATTTTCCATTATTTTTCAAGGAAAACATGACATCCTTAGACAACTATAACAAAAAAAACAATTACTTTATGATAAGAGTAATACGTGAAATATGTGTAATTCATTCAATTCTTAATTTAAAAATAATATGAGACATTTAAAAATATTAATAATAATAAAAATATTCAATGTTAGACATAAATAAAATATATTTCAATATGCAAGATTAAGTAATATTCACGTGTATTCAAAAACACATTAATACCAAAAAACATTTTAATATGAACAATGTGGTACATAAATAAAATATTTCAATATTTCAATGTCTTATATATATATATATATATATATATATATATATATATATATATGGATATGGTTTTACAATGTATATTTTATATAATATAAAGCAATTCAAAAATTTAGATTCTTATGCTTATAAACATTTAAGTGGTCTCACTATTCTATAATTTGGTCCCTTTTCTATAAATTTTGTCTAAAATCCAATAAATATTTGTTGGAATTGTAAGCTTAAACTATCTAAAATTAGAAATGCATAAACATTCTCTCATTTCGTTAATCAAATAATGTTACATGTATAAATATACATCTCAACCATACACGTATATAGGAAGCTAATTAATTGGATAATGTCTCTCAACCTAACTAGATCTAATCAAATCATAAATAATAGGAACACAATACTTTGTGACCACACATAAGAAAGTAGGACTTATATAATCTAACACTCGCCCTTAATCACTAGCCTTAAAGCGTTCAAACTCACAAGGAATACCTGACAATAAGTCTATAGATCAGTTGAGTGACTTCTCACACCGCTTGTTCATGATAATAGAGAATGGTTGTAAAGGTGATGTGAAATTGTGATGACATGAATAAACATTTAGCACATTTGGTGACCCAACCAAGATGGTAAGGGTCAAAATAAGGAGTAATTGGTAGAGCCAATAACTTAACATGGGTAATGAATAGAAAATTATTTTGAATACCACTGTCCATAATCTACATGACCACTCAATTCTTAATCTAGTAGTTGAGGGTAAAGTCATATCAGAAATGGGCTAAGGGGTGTGGTATGGTGAGTTGTTTATACAAGGTCAGGATCATGATCAAACAGATTTTCGACATCAATTATGTCCATGAGAGGGGTTTCTATCTCACAAAATAAGGCTTTAGGATCTCATGAATGATCAAAGTCACAATAAGCTATGACGATGTGAGAGGTGATCTTGTGAAAAGTGTAATATTATCTTATGTTAGGTGGGGACGTTGAACTGCAAGAGGAGGGTGTTGGAGTGGGAGTCAAGTGGGATAGATACGAGATGTCATGGGATGGTTACCCAACTTATTTTTATTAGGAAGATCATTTTGAAAGGATAATGAAAGGGATGAACTAGGGGCAAAAGTAACTTCATGGTGGAGAGAAACAAATAAATAAAAACTTAATTTAATTATAACTACTTGTTTAAAATCAACAATGGAGAGATTCACCTAAAACTTTTAGAAGGATTCATTGTATTACTATATGATTCAATTATGTTATATTCAAAGTTGAAGCCACATTACATAAAGAATTTATGCATAACAAATAGGGTACATTCTTGTAAGAACAATGTAGAGAGTGTCACAACTATTTATGGTGTTAAGACTGTGGTTAAAGGCCCCATTATCGAGTTCATCACAAGGAAGGAATAATTATACAAGGTATGTTTGGTGTTCACTCATAGTTGGGTAGTTTATCCTTGAAAACGATAGTATAGCAAAGTGATGTTATCCCATTTCAACAGATGCAATTAATGGATGAAATAAAAGGGAAATTCTTGGGTCTATGCATCAACCTGTTTTCCATAAAAAACACTTGTAAATTAAGGGAGCATCATTTTAGTGTCCCAATGCAAGATAAGTGGTGAAGGATTGGAATTATTGATATTTGGATTTACCACCTCCATTGCAAGATTGATGATCACCAAAGTATGCTAATGAAGTAGATAATTCTATTATTTAATGATCTATTTCTATTACTAAAAGAATCAAATTTATGCTTTTGGAAGTGATGTGTCTTCCAAGGGATAATATCTCAAAAGTGTTGTGTTCTCTTGGATGACTATAGTTTGACTTTATGCAAATATATTTTCATGCAAAATTAGAGGAGAGGGATTTGCATCCTCATTTTACAATTTCCAAAGACTAAAATGAGAAAAAAAAATCTAGAGGGAACAAATACCTGACAACGGTTATGAAAGCCTAACAAAAAAAGGGAGCAAATCACTTGTGACAACAATGAAAGCTTCCTTTGTTACAAAGTGTTTCATAATGAAAGCATAAAATGTTTCAAAATGAAAGAATATAATTAAATATTTACTTAATATTCATAACCTAAAAGATTACAAGTACATAGATAAAAACCTTCTCTTTATAGTTAAAACCTAATAATAATCGGAGGTAGTTATCCTGATTATGTCTTCCCTTTATTTTATTATGTTATCTAACTATCTATTAATTATATATTATTACTCCACAATATTATTCTTTAGATATTTGGAATTATCATTTCCATTGTCTGTCTCTCATATTTTTTTGTGACATATGCATTATATTTAAAAAAAATGCAAAATATCATTATGATAAAAACTAGTTTTTTTAATAGTCAAACAAACTTTGATAATAAAAATATATCAATATTTTTATAAACCAATGGTTCATTTTCCTCCCCTCATCATAATCCCTTTCCTATTCACTCTAATCCTCTTCCTAACCCATTAGTCTCTCCTTGTTCGTCAATGGAAGTGCCTCCCCCATCACTTCATTCTTCTTCTCTGTCCCCCCCACCCTCATTTAACCTTCATTCCAAAGTGGTAAATATTTCATTAGTTGTCTCACCTCCTCCTGCCCTTATGATTTTAGAAAAAAGATTTTATTTTTTCCCTCTCTCCTAAGAGAATTCCTTTCGAAGATGATGCAGGAGCATCAACCACCACCCAATTGAAATTGATTCCGGACACTTCCAGACAGGGCAGCGTGGAAACCAAAAAGAGAAGACACCATTTCCTCTGATATATGTCATTTTTAATTGTTTTAGAAGCCTCTAGGAATTATATGGTAGGGATGAGATTCCTATTCTGTTAGTTTGTTTAGGATTTATTTTATCATATATAGCCATCTTGCAAGTGTGAGGAGGTGACGACTAGTACCATTGAACCCAGGCCGAGAGTCTATGAAACCCAAAGCGACCATGGTCTATAAGATTTTTTGTTTCCTTTAATATAAATGTTCTAGGATGTTAAATCTATGTGCATTTAATTCAGCTGTCCAAATCTTGTTTTATTTGTGTCTTTACATTTCTTATCCATAGGGTTTGGTTTCCAGTCATGGGATTAAAGGAGTGAGATTTGAGAATCATATGCGATGGATTGTATCCTCATAAATTCTATCACATGGTCAATCAACTAGCATAATGGGCATTCAGGCCAAAGAAAACATACAAAGTGCGTAAGGGAGAGAAGTTAGTCCTAACCCCTAACTTGGGTGGGGCCCAGTTGGGTGGTTGGGCACTATACTAGTCAGCTAGCTAAGGAAATAAATGATCAGCTTAACCCCCAAAATTAAGCCACTCTACCGACTGAAATTAAGTGAGTTTAGTCGAGTCCAACCCCAAATTGACAAAATTAGCCTTTGGTGAAGTCAGGTGTGTAGAGATCCATGGGTTTTTTTATTTTGGGGGTGTGAATTTTACGGGTTCATTTGTCCATGAATTAAAGGTTTTATGGGCCTATAACCCACATTTAATGGGTTTGAAGTGACCACAGATGATCTAGGTTCGGGTATGACAAAGGACCCTTGCAAGACCTTTTGCTTTCATGATGTGTTGTAATATCTGTTATTAGGAATATTCCTCAAACACAAGAAAACTCCAACCAGAGATGGACTGGGAGGGCATTTACTAGATATGTCGCCTCTTAAAAGAGGACAAGATCTGGAGGCTACCTGGCCCTTTCTAGACTTTGTCTAAGAGTAGAGGAGAAAACACACAAGTGGTATAGTAGCCAGTAAGTTCAAAGAGATAAAAATACAATGGTGCAATATATAACAATATAACCATAAGCAGATACTCAAGAAATGCAGAGAGAAATGCTAAGCCATTTTATTATACTGAGTAATAGAATGAGTACAAGAGGTGATGAGAAAGATGGCACCTCGACTTGCACAAGGCAAGTGAAGAAATACACTCAGAATAGCAAAGGAATGGCCTCTCTTTGAACTACGTACAAGCTGCCGGAGAACTGCCGTGCTGCTGCTACTAGAAATCAAATGAGGATTTGGGGCTGTTCCCCTCCTCATAAAATACTGAAACTCTAGAATCAGAATCTACTCAAGAAACCTAGAAAAACCCAGAAAGCTTTGATAAAATGGCTGACCCACGAAAATCGCCCCCTTGAGGACCCACGCAATCCCTCAAGGCTCTGCGCTGCTACTGAAATAAACCCACCACAAATCTGCCTGAAATGCAGCAAAAATCCTCCAATATGCAAGGGCTGATCCCCTGCTCAACCTCCCAGCACAAATCCCCCTGTAAAAGCTCAATCCAGAACTCCTGCCAGAAAGAACTGCGTCATCCCTCTCAAGACTGCGCAGTCATCTAAGATGCTCAATCCTCCTGCCAAAATGCTGATGAAACTACCACAAAAATACTGATGGAAATACCTTACCCGAGCAGGCACTTGAAGTCCCCCGAGGCTAAGGTTGAGATCTCCAAACGGAGACACTCAATGCACTAAACAGTGATGCAAACTAGCTAAACAGCCAACGTGCTCTAAGTCGAAGTGACTAGCTCAAATGCACATAAACAAATGCCAAAATGAGGAGGCTCCTATCTCCTTTATAGCATTGGCCTCTCTCAATCCCAAGGCTCACCTCCTCCAACATAGCTTTCCTCTTGCCACGTGTTTCTCACCATCTGCGTAGTCAGTCCAAGTGTCTACGTGGGCCCCTCCTCTACGTGGTTCTTTAGCCCCCCTTGGTTCACCTTTTATGTTACAACGTTGTGCTACTAGGGAGTGTCTTTATTCATGAAGTGAGTATGTCCCCCTCTCCTCACTTTTTTATTTATAAATAGCTATAGAAGGCAAAATTGAGCAAAATCGAATATTCCAATTAGCCACGGCTGATTAGGAATATTACAGTCTCCCCCGAAAAAATGTTGCTTGTCCTCAAGCAACTGAAGTGATGGATGCTGCAAGATCTTCTCACTCTCCCAAGTGGCATCCTCATCTGGTAAATTCTTCCACCTCACCTGAATTCCCAGACTGTCCTGTTTTGCAGCTGCCTCTCCTTGGTATCAATAATAGCCTCTGGCTGCAACACCAAATGCCCCTCATCATCTGTGGGAGGTAGCTTATCTGTCACTGTCACATGCTGCCCCAATGCCTTCTTCAAGCATGATACATGAAAAATGTTATGAATCTTGCTGCCTTGGGGTAGCTCCAACTCATATGCAACCTATCCAATCCAGCATATCACCTTGTATGGCCCATAAAAGCGGGGCTTGAGCTTCTCAGCCCCTTCTGCTTCAGTGACGACTGTCGGTATGGCTGTAATCATAGGTAGACCAGGCCCCCTACCTCAAACTGTCTCTCCACCTGACCCCTGTCAGCATACAGCTACTGCTGGTTCTGCGTTGTAGCCATATTATCCTTGAGAGCTCGGAGAATATCCTGAATCTCTTGGATCCAAATCTTAGCTCTCAGAGCCTTGCTAGCACCAAACATAATGTCAACAAAAGATAAAGGATGATATCCATACAAAGCATAGAATGTTGACATACCGATGGACATGTGATGCATAGTGTTGTAGTAGTATTCCCCAGATGCAGCCACTTTAGCCATGCTCGCTGCTACCCACTGACATAGTTACACAAGTAGCCCTCTAGCCACTTGTTAACTATCTCTATCTGCCTGTCTGTCTGTGGGTGATACCTGGTGCTCGGAGTGAACTCTGTCCCCACCAACCAAAAAAGCTCCTGCCAAAACCTGCCCATGAAACAACTATCCCTGTCACTGATGATGGTCTTGGGAAGACCATGTAACTTGAAGATCTCTCTGAAGAATAGCTTGGCCACCTGTGCTGCTGTGTAGTGTGCGGATATGGCAAAAAAATGTGCATACTTTTTCAGTCAATCAATGACGACAAATATACAATCCTTGCCCTGCACCATGGGAAACCCTGTGATGAAGTCCATCGAAATACTCTCTCATTTCCCCTATGGAATGGGAAGAGGCTGCAATAATCTTGCGGGATGGTTCATCTTCCCCTTGTTCCTCTGGCAAACATTGCACTCCCAGACATGCTGGAGTACATACTCCTTGAGGCCCTTCCATGAGAACCTCTCTCTAATGGCCCTCTAGGTTTTGATAAACCCTTGATGACCTGCCAATGGCGAATCATGTGACACCTGAAGTATCTTTTTCTTGAGCTGAGACCCCTCAGTCAAGAAGATCCGGTCCCTGTAGTAGATGACCTCATTGACCACCCTGTACCTATCATCCGCCACCAACCCATCCAGAAACTCAAATGCAAATCTGTCCTTGGAGTACTCTACTAAGAGTCGAGCCCTCCAGTCTGCGTCCAAGCTTATAAGAGACAACGTGGCTGGCCTACGTGAAAGGGCATCTACTACCACGTTGTTCTTACCCTTGACATACTCAATGTAAAAGTCATATGCTTGGATCTTGCTGATCCACTTTTGCTGCCTCTCCTGTAGCTGCTTCTGCTCCAAAAAGAACTTGAGGCTGTTGTGATCAGTCCTCACCTTGAACATGTTACCCACCAAATACTGCTGGTACTTAGCCAACGCATGCATGATGGCTAGCATCTCCTTGTCGTATATAGAATACAACCTCTCATGCAGAAGGAGCTTCTGGCTATCAAAGGCTATAGGGTGACCTTCCTACATCAACATTGCGTCAATCCCCTCTCCCGACCGATCACACTCCAGAACAAATGGCTGTGTAAAATATGGCAACACAAGCACTGGGCAGCTGCTCATAACCTCCTTGAGCCTGTCGAAGGCTCGCTGTGCTGTATCCGACCAACTGAATGCCCCCTTTCTAATCAAATCTATCAGGGGTGCAGCAAGCTGTGAGAAACCCTTGACGAACTTCCGGTAGTAAGTACAAATGCCAATGGATCCTTGAAGTTCCGTCATGTTTCTCAGCTCTGGCCAATCTCTGATGACTCTGATCTTCTCCTCATGGATCCTCGATCCTATGATGTGTCCCAAGTACAACATCTCCATCAATCTGATCTGACATTTGGAGAACTTGGCATAGAACTACTACTCCTCCAAGATGCATAATACTATCTCAATGTGCTGGAGATGCTCCTCCCAAGTCCTGCTGTAAATGAGGATTTCATCAAAGAACACCAACACAAATTCCTTAAGTGACTGCGGAAGATGTGATTCATGCAAGACTGGAATGTGGCTGGGGCATTGGTTAGCCCGAAGGGCATCACCAAAAACTCAAAGTGCCCATAGTGACACCTGAAGGTGGTCTTGGGAATGTCCTTTTCCCTCACGCGAATCTGATGGTACCCAGATCTCAAATTAATATTTGATAAGAACCGAGCTCCTCTCAACTCATCCATCAACTCATCGATCCTGGTTATGGGGTACCTGTTCTTTAGGGTCTTCTTGTTCAGGGATCTTTAGTCAATGCACATCCTCAATGTGCTGTCCTTCTTCTTCACCAACACCACAGAAGAAGCAAAAGGACTCATGCTCGGCCGAATGTGCCCAAGAGCCAACAACTCCTGAATGGCCCACTCAATCTCATCCCGATAGGCCTTGGGATGCATATAGCTGGTAGTATTCACTGCCTATATGCCCTGCTCAAGCTCAATGGTGTGCTCAAACCCCTGGTCCGATGGCTGTCCTGGTGGAATCTCCCCAAATACTATGGCATACTAGTTAAGGATGGATTGTATCTCTAGGTGCACTATCTGCCCTGTAGTCCCTGCCTCTGATGCACGCAGCTCCACTTCCCACTCTACATCTCCCTTCCAGAAGACTGCCTCCATCCGATGAGCCGAAACTCGTATCTTCTCATGCCTCCCTGACTTCTCATCATCCCACTCCATCTCTAGGGTCTTCCAATCTGTCATGAACTTCCGTAGAGTGATAAGCCACTGAACACCCAATATCATGTTGGTGTCTGGAATATCGACGAAAAAGTGGCCAGTCAATTTGTAAGTGCCCATTGTCATAGATAACTCTGGTACATAACATTCACACACCATGGTCTGATCTCCTAGGACCAAAACTGAAAACCCATCGAAGCTCTCTGTTTTTATACCTCTCCGCTCAACCATTTGTGCATTGAGGAAGTTGCGGGTTGCCCCACTGTCAACCAAAACTGATACCCGCTGGCCACGTACTATCCCCCGTACGCGCAATGTCAAATACTTGGGAACTCCTCACAATGATGCAAGGGCCCCTCTTGTAGGTGCAAAAGCTGCACCACCCGCTGGTAGTGGTGGAGGCGACAAACGATCCTCCGCGGCATGACTACGTCCTGCCTCCACATCATCCTCCTCATCCTCTTCCCTGTTGCTCTCAGAGAAGACCTCAATAAAATGTGCTTTGCCAACAGCACATCTATGTCCTGGTGCCCTTGGCTCCTGACAGGTGAAGCACAACTGCTTCTTCTTCAACTCCCTCCTGGCATCATCATCAAGATGCACTTGTCTTGGATTCCCCTTCGGAGATAGAATCCTCACATCCTTCCCCTTAGGCTGAAAAGCCTATCGCCGGGGGTAAGGTGTCCGGGTCTTAGGTAAGACATCCTATAAGTCCTGTGTCCTACTAATAGCATCCTGAAGGGTGGTTGGTCTAGCGGATTTGACTAGAACCCGAAGTGGCTCTGCTAACCCCTCAACATACATATAGATCCTCCCTACCATGGATAGGTCTGGCACCATCACGGAGACCCTCAATAAATCTGCAATGTAGGTCTCTGGGCTCCCTGTATATTTGAGCCTTGTCACCTCAACGCAATACTGCTCTAGATCCCTCCAGTCAAACATCTCCACCAATCTCCTGGTGAACTCGACATATGTCATCACTGTGGAGTGTTCGAGTGTAACCGTCCCATGGAACCACCAATCCTAGGCTTCACCATCCAAATGTAATGTCGCCACCTTGATGGCCTTCGTCTCCAACATCTGGTTAAGCTGGAAGTAAATGTCCAGCTTCTCTACCCAAGACTTTTTCGAACTGTTTGATGAACCATCAAACGTAGGCAAGTGGAATCTACTAGCTACACAGTGGGTGTCACCATCATGATAATGCCGGTACCCTCTGTGATGGTCCGGGGTCTACTATCTTGCTGGAGCTGAACAAAGTCTCTGAATGAGAGAGCCTCCCTAAACTCCTGCCCATAGGCCTGGTATTCTACAAAATAATTGCCCATATGACCGAGCTCTACCTCCTACTGGGCTCCGGCCCCCCTGTTTACTCCTAAGAAAGTGGGCATGGTAGAGCGTGTAGGGGCATGTGAGGCCAGCTACTTAGTAGTATCACGCTGCTCTAGAAAATGGTGGGATGCACCCGATCCCTCACCAACCTGGAAAACCTGTGGGCTCTCACGTTGTCTAGCCTCTACTGCCATGAATCTCTACCCCATCACCTCAATCTGCCTCGATAGATCCTATACTGATTTGAGGAGCATGTCTGCAAATCTCTTCCCATCATCATCTACCATCAGATCCTCTTGTTCTGCGTCCACCACAGGCTTCTCCTGTTCTGCGTCCACCACTGGAACATAGTCGCGCTCTTTGTAAGTGTTCTCCAACCTACGCCCAGTGTAGTCTCCCTCTTCGTAAGTGTTCTCCAACCTACGCCCAGTGTCTATATATCTCTTACCTCTGTAACAAATGTAGGGCTTTTCCCTCGGTGTCATAGATTGCTAGCTCCATAGGCTGAGCTAGATCTATGCTTTGATACCACGGTAATATCCCTTATCAGGAATATTCCTCAAACATAAGCAAACTCCAACCAGAGATGGACTGGGAGGGCATTTACCAGATATGTCGCCTTTGAAAAGAGGATGAGATCTGGAGGCTACCTAGCCCTTTCTAGACTCTGTCTAAGAGTATAGGAGAAAACACACAAGTGGTATAGTAGCTGGTAAGCTCAAAGAGATAAAAATACAATGGTGCAATATATAACAATATAACCATAAGCAGATACTCAAGAAATGCAGAGAGAAATGCTAAGCCATTTTATTATATTGAGTAATAGAATGAGTACAGGAGGTGATCAGAAAGATGGCACCTTGACTTGCACAAGGCAAGTGAAGAAATACACTCAGAATAGCAAAGGAATGGCCTCTCTATGAACTGCGTCCAAGCTGCCGGAGAACTGCCGTGCTACTAATGCCACTAGAAATCAAATGAGGATTTGGGGCTGTTCCCCTCCTCAGAAAATGCTGAAACTCTGGAATCAGACTCTACTCAAGAAACCCAGAAAAGCCCAGAAAGCTTTGCTGAAATGGCTAACCCCCGAAAATCGCCCCCTTTAGGACCCATGCAATACCTCAAGGCTCTGCACTGCTATTGAAATAAACCCACCATAAATATACCTAAAACACAACAAAAATCCTCCAATATGCAAGGGCTGATCCCCTACTCAACCTCCTAGCACAAATCCCCCTACAAAACCTCAATCCAGAACTCCTGCCAGAAAGAACTGTGTCATCCCTCTCAACACTGCGCAATAATCTAAGATGCTCAATCCTCCTGCCAAAATGCTGATGAAACTACTGCAAAAATACTGATGGAAATACCTTTCCCAAGTAGGCACTCAAAGTCCCCCGGGGCTAAGGGTGAGATCTCCGAACGAAGACACTCAATGCACTAAACAGTGCTGCATACTAGCTAAACAACCAGTGTGCTCTATGTCGAAGTGACTATCTCAAATGCACATAATCGAATGCCAAAATGAGGAGGCTCCTATCTCCTTTATAGCGTTGGCCTCTCTCAATCACAAGGCTCACCTCCTCCAATGTAGCTTTCCTCTTGTTATGTGTTTCTCACCCTGTAATATTCCTAATTAGCCATGGCTAATTGGAATATTCGATTTTTCTCAATTTTGCCTTCTATAGCTATTTATAAATAAAAAGGTGAGGAGAGGGGGACATAATCACTTCATGAATAAAGAAACTCCCTAGTAGCACAATGTTGTAACTTAAAAGGTGAACCAAGGGGGGCCAAAGAACCACGTAGAGGAGGGGCCCACGCAGACACTTTGAGTGACTGCGCAGATGGTGAGAAACACGTGGCAAGAGGAAAGCTACATTGGAGGAGGTGAGCCTTGGAATTGAGAGAGTCCAATGCTATAAAGGAGATAGGAGCCTCCTCATTTTGGCATTCGATTATGTGCATTTGAGCTAGTCACTTCGACTTAGAGCAAGCTGGCTATGTAGCTAGTCTGCAGCACTGTTTAGTGCATTGGGTGTCTCTGTTTGGAGATATCACCCTTAGCCCCAGGGGACTTCAAGTGCCTTCTTGGGAAAGGCATTTCCATCAGTATTTTTGCAGTAGTTTCATCAACATTTTTGCAGTAGTTTCATCAACATTTTTGCAGGAGGATTGAGCATCTTAGATGACTGCGCAGTCTTGAGAGGGATGACGCAGTGATTTCTGGCAGGAGTTCTGGATTGAGGTTTTGCAGGGGGATTTGTGCTGGGAGGTTGAGCAGGGGATCAACCCTTTCATATTGGAGGACTTTTGCTGCGTTTCAGGAAAAGTTGTGGTGGGTTTATTTCAGTAGCAGTGCAGAGCCTTGAGGGATTGCGTGGGTCCTCAAGGGGGCGATTTTCAAGGGTCGGCCATTTCAGCAAAGATTTTCGGGTTTTTCTGGGTTTCTTGAGTAGAGTCTGATTCCAGAATTTCAGAATTTTCTAAGGAGGGGAATAGCCCCAAATCCTCATTTGATTTCTAGCGGTGGCAGTAGCACGGCAGTTCTCCGGCAGCTTGGACGCAGTTCAGAGAGAGGCCATTCCTTTGCTATTCTGAGTGTATTTCTTCACTTTCCTTGTGCAAGTTGAGGTGCCATCTTTCTGATCACCTCCTGTACTCATTCTATTACTCAGTATAATAAAATGGCTTAGCATTTCTCTCTGCATTTCTTGAGTATCTGCTTATGGTTATATTGTTATATATTGGACCATTGTAGTTTTATCTCTTTGAGCTTACAGACTACTATACCACTTGTGTGTTTTCTCCTATACTCTTAGACAGAGTCTGGAAAGGGCTAGGTAGCCTCCAGATCTTGTCCTCTTTTCAGAGGCGACATATCTGGTAAATGCCCTCCTAGTCCATCTCTGGTTGGAGTTTGCTTGTGTTTGAGGAATATTCCTTATAAGGGATATTACATGTGTTAAATTGAATTTTTAAAAAATCATACATGAATACATGTGCATGCTGTAAAGAAGAGGAACATGTCAATCATCATCAACATAAAAACATAAGACGTTGATAACGGAGTTCGTCCAGGAGGGACTACGTCTCTGGGCTCCAAAGTCAAGTTGGTGTAGGCCACTGCATTAAATGCTGTCAATAGTGATGATGTACATAGAGGTGATGTTGCTATCATACAAGGAAAATGCCCTCACGTAGGAGTGGCTCCAAGAGATGTTCCACTACAGGAACTCTCAGTCAAAAGACTCCCATTAGTATGACACAAACTCATGCATGATGAGCATCCCACCAACATGGCATAAAAGGGATCTCAATGCAAACATACATGACGAAAACCTAAGTATCCCATCAACATACAACAAAGGGATCTCAAAACATAACATGACAAATCATGACAACAAGTACATCACATAGATGATTCCATGTCACATCAAGCAGGAATCATGAAAACAAGTACATCACATAGAAAATTCCACGTCACATCAAGCAGGAATCATGAAAACAAGTAATAAACAAGATCCCTCGTCAAACATCAAATAGGGATCTGTGCATCACAATGAATGGCAAAAGAATTACATGTACACACTGCATATACCTCACAACCAAGGCCATCTGAAGAAGCGGATTTCAAACTGCTGAAGCTGTTCGTGCCATCGATCTCACGAGATCAATCGCATGGAAATGGTTGCTTGCACATAGAAAAGTGGATGGAAAATGAAATGAGCGAATGAAAAATATGAATGCCCCATCAAATTTGTGGCGTCGAATAGTGCAAAATCGACTGTCAAATTTCTGAATTCTGAGAAATTAAGAACCTGGGGCTCAAGGAATCTTTTAGATTCCCCCAAGATTCCTCAAATATTCTGCTCCATGGGTGGGCTGGAAATCTGCAACTCAAAGGGCAAATTTGACCTCGCCATTGTGATCCCTGTGGAAAACCGTGAAAAATGACTATAAACTTGACGATGTTTTGACAAAAATAATTTTTACCTCCTTGGAGAATCTTTGGGCATGAAAGAATATTTTGCCTCCTTTGCCTCAAAATCCATGCCCGCTCCTGGTTCCTCCATTCTTGGGTGCACTATGAAAATGAAGGTTTATATGTAAATCCTGGGCGGATTAACCCATGAAATCGTTTAGGTGGATTGGTATAAGGAGGCAAATTGCAAGGAGGAGGTCGGGTGGTCAAACCCTGACCCCTCCATATTAATATCCTTATCGTTTTTAAAAACCGCATACATAATTTTTTTAGGGGGCTAGGTCCACATTGGGTGGCCCGCCCCTTAACTCCCGCAAATTTGTTTGGATGGTATTGTATTAAGTTATGGCGTGTTTGTCTTGGTTGTACATGGTTCATTTATGGGGCCGCCTGGTGGGGGCCAACCCACGTGGGCCGGATGGGTTCAATCCCCACCGACCCCGCACTATATATGGCATGGCATTGTATTAAGTGTGGGCCGGGTCCACCGGAGGTGGCCCGTGCCCACCCCATTAATGTGTTATGTTTAACGGAGTTGGGAGGAGGGTCCGACGGGGTCATGGCCGCCGACACATTTAATATTAATGCCTATTTTTGGTTGTGGTTTGGGGTTAGGCCGGCGGGGGTCATGGTCCGTTAGCCTTATTACACTTTTTTTTTTGCGTAATAGTTTGTGGGGGTAGTGGGGTTGGTGGCCCGCCACCATAAAATATATATTTTTTAATTTTTATAAAACATATAGGAGGTTTTCAAACCTTTAGAAAATAAGGGATATTGGGAAAATTAATGAGGCCACAATTTCGACCTATTTCGGGAGCTAGGTTTCATCCCTTGGGGTTGGTCAAATTGTAGGACACTTAAACTTGGTCCATAGCTTAACTTTGACCAGAACTTTGATTGACTCGTTCTCCCTCATACAAGCTCGGATTGACGAACTGTTTGCACCACCGCGATCAGGACGACGAGATCTATGCTCTGGTCCTATTTCGAGATCATTCTGATCACTTTGATTTTTAAGCTTCCATAAGCCCTCTTTGTCCTGTGTCTGTCTCTGGAGCCACCTGGATCACCAGATTTGGGATTTAATCAAGTAGTATCAGAGCGCAAGAAGAAGGGAGGATTCCCTGCGAGAGGAAAATTCCACAAATATAGTTGTGCTTAGAATTGTTGAGGAGAGGTGAGTAAGTGTGCAACAACTAAAGGAGTGAGGAAGATCAAGAAGGTTCTAGAGGAGGTGAATCTATGACACTAAAAGACTCAATTGTAATGCATTGCTGAGTGCGAGGAGAAGATCAGGGATAGATGCAAAAATAAGATTGAGGCAAAGTGAGCGAGATGTAGCAATGGGGTACATGATCAAGATATTATAATTTTTTTTCAAGCGTGATAGTTTAATGCAGGAGCATCAACCACCACCCTAACTAAAATTAATTTTGAATGCTTCTGGAAAAGAAAACTTGGAAGCCAAAGAGAGAGGACCCGATTTCCTCTAGAATCCTCTAGAAGGAATTAGTTTCGAGGGACAATATTACTATTATGTTAGGTTGTCTAATATTTATTTTATCATATATCACCAACTTGCAAGTGTTAGGAGGTAGTGACCAATACCATTGAAAACCCATGCCGAGAGGTTCTCAGGCCTAGAGGGGCCATGGTCTATAAAATTTTTGTTTCTTTTAATCCAAATATTCAGGCATGTTAAATCTATATGTGTTTAATTCAAGTTTCCAGACCTTGTTTTATTTGTGTTTTTACATTTCTTATCCATAAGGTTGGTTTTCGACCATGGGATCAAGGGAGTGAGATTCAAGGGTCATATGTGATGGATGGTGTCTGCATAAACCCTATCGAGTCTCACCCCAAATCAGTGTAGTCGGTCTAAGGTGAAGTCAAGTGTGTGGAGATCACGCACATGGGTTTTTTATTTTGGGGGTGTGAATTTTGTGGGTTCATTTCTACAAGAATCAGAGGTTTCATGGGCCCATAACCCATAGATAATGTATTTTAAGTGACCCTAGGTGCAATATTTCATCAAGTGGTATCAAAGAACATGAAGAAGGGAGGATTTCTTGCAAGAGGACAATTCCACAATTGCGGTTATGGGTAGAAGTATTGAGGAGAGGTGAGAAAGTTTGCAATGACTAGAGGAGTGAGGAAGCTCAAGAAGGTTACATAGGAGGAAAAAATATCATGCCAAAAGACCAAGCAAAGGAGGAAAGTTGGTGAGGTGTCAGTGGAGGCTTAGTTGCAGCTCATTGTTGAGCACGAGGAAAATCTCAAGGATACATGTGGAAAAGAATATTGAGGTGAGGTGAATGGGATGCAGTAAGGAGGCACATGATCAGGAGATCTTGAAAATTTTTCAAGTGTGGGAATTTGATGCAAGAGCATCAACCACCACCCCAACTAAAATTGATTATGGTTTCTTCTAGATATGGCAACGTGGAAGCCAAAGAGAGAGGATATGATTTCCTATAGTTTATGTATTTTTTAATTGTTTTAGAAGCCTCTAGAAGGAATTAGCTGGTATGGACAAGATTCCTATTATGTTAGGTTGTTTAGGATTTTTTAATCATATATAGCCAGCCTGTAAGTGTTAGGAGGTGACGACTAGTACCATTGAAAACCTAGGTTGAGAGGCTGTTAGGAAAATAGGGGCTCTGGTATATAACAAATTTTGTTTCCTTTAATATAAATGTTTCAACATGTTAAATCTATGTGTGTTTAATTCAAGTGTCTAGATCTTGTTTTATTTGTGTTTTCACATTTCTTATCCGTGAGGTTGGTTGCTAATCATTGGATCAAAGGAGTGAGATTCGAGAGGCATATGTGATGGCTAGTGTCCGCATAAATCCTATCATGTGGTCAAACAACTGGAAGAATGAGAATTCAGGCTAAAGAAAAAATACACAGTGTGGAAGGGGGAGAAGTAAGTCCTGAGCCCTAAATTAGGTGGGGTCTAGTCGGGTGGTCGAGCCTTGTACCAGTCCACTGGCCATGGAAATAAATGATCATTCTGACCCCCTACATTAAGCCACTATATTGACTAACCTCAAGTGAGTCTAGATAGGTCTAGCCTCACATTGGCGCGGTTGGTATTTGGTGAAGTCAGGCGTGAAAATACCTTGCATATGGGTTTTTATTTTTATTTTGGCGGTGTCAATTTTGTAGGTTCATTGCTACATGAATTAGAGGTTTCATGGTCAGATAAATCATAGTGATGAGGTCAGGCTAGGTTACCTCGGCTTCCCATAACGCATGGTAGTCCAACACAAGCACCCACAACTCTGTATTTAAACACATTCCAAAATTTCAGCAAATTAATTAAAATATGTGCTCAAAATAAGATGGAGATTTCCTTTGCCAAGTGCCATGTGTGGGATTTCTCCCACCTGGAAACCTTTATTCAAAACCCATTAAGCTCCACAAGATTCAAACTATCAGATGACATATCATGCTGGCTAAAACAGGCTTTCAACAACTCACACGCAACCCTGAAAACTATTTGTTGTAAGTGCTACAAAATAATTTTGCAGTGTAGTCAAAATTTTGTAGGCACTGCAAAATATTTTCGTAGTTCCCTAAAACTCTGCCTTTTCATATTCCGGGTTAGTGAAATGGCTCCGTTTGGTTCGTAATCACTTCTACATGTGTTTGAATGGGTCCTTGACACAAGGGATGAGTTCATACACCTTTCTTTGCCTGGATTACACTCTCACTCAAACTAACCAAACAAATCTAAAATGGTCTGAACAAAATTCAAAACAGGGTCCTCCAATTTTTTATTGCAACAACATATTAATTACCAACAAAAACACAGAACCACTATTCCAAACGTAGACACACATTCTTCTATGGAATTTATAATAGGAATCCCACAAAAGTAAACATGTAATCTCACCATACACTCCACCAATTGAGACAGTCAAAGAGGCATTAACGCAAGGTACTATGTTTTACTCTAACAACACTCAACTTACACACAGTCTCTTGCAAAAACACAACAAATACTCTTGTAATCAACAACTCATCGCATCTACGAAACTTATATGGTAGTGCGATATACCAACAGTGAAAACCACACATAAATATTCAGACCAACAACATATCCCCACCACATCAACAACAACTATGACCACAATATGAAGATATAGTTTCATACAACCAAGGATAAATAAATTCAACACATATTGTACTTAAACTAAAGCCTCAAATTGACATAAAGGCATACAACCATGACACATTCAGATTTGACTTTACAACACAACCAATAAATCGCATTAATAACACAAATAGAGAAATTACAAACACAAAGGCACCTAAACATATTACTCATTAATTAGCTTGAATATACATTAAGCCTAGCCATATATACAATGTGGGCATGTGCAACCCAGGCTATCATCGTCTACTTCTTCTCCTAGCATTCAAGCTTCTCCTCTCTTCTTCCACTACACTTCTCCTCTGTTGCACACACTCTTCTTCTCAAATACCTATTTATTTACAAAGAAAGCTAACATGGGTAACCAAGAGCCACAAGTTATGGTTCATTTCCACTTCTCACAAAATAAGGGAAACCGAAATTACATTTACATTAGGAAATATTTCCTCCAACTTATTCTAAAAACAAAACTCACATCCTAATGCAAATATCTACAAAACATTTAAAATTTCACCCAATATCATCATGTGACCATCCCATCACATTGGAAAGCTTTGGTTCAGTCTTCATCGAACTTTGTGCTCCATCTATGCACCTGCATCACATAGTTAATGAATTTTAATTGACCCCAGGCTCAATATTTCATCAGAATACATCTTGTGTGCCATTGAATCGACCATGCATAACCTCACTTCTCACGAAGAGAAGAAGATTCTTCAAGAGTGTGTTACTATTCTTAGGCATGAAAAACCTCCTCGTTCTAACCTTTCCATCAAAGAATTTGTGCCATTTGTGATCTTAATAATAACCTCAACATTTTGGCCTTAAAAAAAGAGAAAGTTAATGCTACAATCATCAAGAATTCTTAGATTTTGAGGCTAAAATTCTTGAGAGCTTATCATTCTCATCATATAAATCACTTCCCAAAAACCCTATTAATTCGATTAATTTAACATGGTAACTAAAGTTATAAAATCTTCCTCTCTTCCCCCCTCCTGAATTCAAAAGTTCCTTATCCCATCCCACCCTATTACACCTAGGATCTATGGGAAACCTAAAATTCATAAAAAAGGCATCCGCCTTAGGCACATTGGGAGTTCCATTTGAGCTCCTACTCTTTCTTTCTCCTAGTTTCTTACTAATAAGCTTCAACTGTTTATTGGACACTCCCCTTCTTACATTAAGGATTTAACCCATTTTATCCATTAAACCTTACACCTTCACCTTGATCCTAATGACATCCTTGTTAGCTTTGGCATGGTATCCATTTTCACAAAATCCATGTTCCTGAAACTTTTGCTTTAAGTTTCTATCTTGTGGATCCTAGAACCCTCAACCTCATCAAGATTTACCTTAACTCCACCTTCTTTTCCTTTCGGGACATGCGTTATGAGAAAATTGAAGGCATGATAATGGGATCTTCTCTATCCCTTGTGATCACTAACATATTCATTGAACATTTTGAAATTAAAGCCATCAACCCTTTGCCCCTAAATCCCAAATGCCAAAAATGATTTATGGATGATACATTTGTTATTTGGTCCCATGGAATTCCTTCCCTTCATGACTTTCTAGAACACGTCAATGGCCTATCCCCTCACATACAAATTACCATGGAATTAGAAGAGAACTCTTCACTACCATTTCTAGATATGCTCGTCTCATAATGTCCTAATGGTTCTCTTTCTTGTCATGTGCTCCAAAACATCCACATAAATTGGTACCTCCATCCCAATCCCAACACCATATGGCTCTGTTGACAAGGTTAATCCTCTTTGTGGATAGAGATGATCCCTCTAGCTCAATGAGTGGGTCTAGCAACTGAAGTGACAATCAACTAGACATCTTCCTAGGTTATAATTGAAAAGAAGAACGAAGGAGATGGCCTACCTCGTTCTGATGCTATCCAATTTCCTTTGTTGAGGTCCTCAAACCGGTTGTGTCACGAACTTGTTCCCGCTTCTCTCAATGTTTATGTACCTACATAAGTGATCAAGAAACAACAAATCATGCCAAAACCAATAGAAAATCCAATAACAACCTACTTAATCTATTAAGGAATGTCAAGCTAAATAATACATGAACATATATATTTTGGGAAGATGAACCAACAGTTTTATATTATTAGGAAATAAAGGGAAGCTTAAAACCAAAGCCTTGATGTTGAAAGGCTCTCTTTGAGTGTTAATCCAAGTTCAAGCCAAGAACTCTCCAAACACTCCTTCTCTAAGTCAAATGAATAGTCTCTAGGAACAAGCTTAGCATAAGGGTGCAAATAGACATAGACCAACCAGCCTCTAACATGACCAACCATTTGGGAATGGGAGAGGTTGGATATATAGGTTGGGAAAGGGAGTTAAGACTTCTCTAAAGATAAGATTATGCCCTCATCCAAAGGAGGTATCTCATAGGGATAAGACCAAGAGGCCAAGTTGGGAGAATTCGACCTCATCTACGTTGAAAAACCTCTAGCTCGTCGCTCTGGAAGCTTCTAGATCACAAAGTTTCTCATCCTCTTTGGGAAAATTTCCTTTTTGGGATCATCGCGGGTATACAGGAAAACATAGCGATTCCATCTTTGGTAAAGTACCGTGCAACAGGTGACCATCGCTGTTTTAAGCCTCATAAGAGCGATGACTCTCATTTTAGGGTTTTAAGAGCTATTTCTTTAGGGAAAGCTCAAGGCATTTTCCAATCAAAGTCTTAGGAGGGATCTGAGCTGTATACATGGATGAGTATACTACATAATGGTCATGGTCCGAGCACTTCGGGGTATGTCACAGGGAAGTACAAGAGGCGTGACAAAATACTGTGTATCAAATGCCCCGTAAAGAATGAAGGCAGAACGAGGAGTGATGGCTAAGATGCTTTATGAGCTCTTGCAAGGAAAAACACACGTACTGTCTTGAGAATTGAAAATCAAGGATGCATATACATATGTGTATCTGAGATCAAGACATGAATCTATGACATGGACGCAACCATTCAGATGATGAAGACTATATGAAAAGATCCATGGTATGGGCACAACCATGCAGATAATGAGGATAATCATAAATATAAAGTCCCATGGTATGGTCACAACCATCTGTATAGTAAAAACATGTGTACAATCATGAATGACATATAACTCCATGCAGCCTGAGTCATAACAGATAATACTCAGGGTCTTGCACTCCATCCCGTCCCTATCAACGTACGAATCCAAACATGCGAATAAATGTGTTGAAGTCAAACATGATAGAGAACCTCCTGATTACTGGCCAATGATGTGGACCATTAACAGGTACGAGAGAAACCTCCAATAATGATAATGGCTCTCAAGGTACACCAGTACAATCCATGAATGTGATAATGAAGCTGAAGTCAAATACTCATGGAATCACTCGATCGAAAGCCAATGATGAGGACCTGTTGTCGAATGCGAAGAACTAGCCATTAGGGCATGCTAGCTCTAAGGTATTGAAAGGGAGTTTCTAAGTCATCTTCCTCGATAATGAGCTAAAGTTGACAGGAAGAGACCTGTTGAAGGAGGGAAATGATGAATCCTCAATCATCGACATGAAACAAGGAATAAAGTGGAATGATTTTCAAGACTGTAACAATGACTCAAACAATGTATAGGAAAATAAATGTAGATTGGACTTCTCTTGAATGCTGGTGACATGAATGTGGAGTGTGGTAGCATTTGACTCGACATAGGACTAAAGGTCATGATGAAAAAATGGAATAGTCAAATGATAGGAAAAATGGATCACCCAAACCCAAGAGGACAAGTGACTGAGTGAGGATATCCTAAACCCGATACGAGAGAAGAAGAGTTTCATGTTCAAGAGCGACATGCTACCTATACAAAGGATGTTTCATCTTAATTTTCCCCCTCTATTTCTAGCGAGTATCCCAATTATTTTTATCACAATCTTGAAGGGGATAGCATATGCTCATCATGTAAGTTCATTCTTTGAATGAATCCATCCTAGTAATTTTAATGAGCCCTAGAAAGGAGAAGCTCGATCTCACCATGGTGACGAGTCTTTCATTGTAAAGTTTTAAAGAGTCTGACGTAAGAATAACTCGGTATCTTTTTCATATTTAGAGAGTTTGAAAAAGAGACGAAAAAGAAAACTCCATCATGTCCCTTTTCATAATTTGTCTCACGAAACCAAAAAGGTAGAAAACAATATTCGAGAGAACCTCTTGACCATGTCGATTACGGTGTACCTTTTTTGTAAATTGGTCTATCTCAGTCGAGAAAAGGGTTAAACTTAAACTAAGTAGACATCATTTCATTTACTTTTACGAGTTTGAAACGACAAGTACTTGACAATATTTTCATATTTTTGGAGTCTGAAAAGAGTTGAAAGAGGACTCCACCTAGAGGAATGAATGGTATGAAAGGATAGAAATTTGTTCCGGTCATGATAGAACTGCTCAAAACATGTAATGGTCAAGAGGCTGACTAATAATACCACTCATTGCAAATGTTCCTCAGGTAAGGGTAGAACAACCAAGTGAAGGCATATGAGCGTCCAAAGAGATGGTGATGATGGAATGAAAAAAACAAGGCTCATTTGGTAAAGTAGGCTGATAAAAATGACAATCACGAGATGTAAATAGGGAGGTTTCATTTTTACACAAGATTGAAACATCAGAAACTATGCTTGAGTATACTTGAAGATGGTTTCATTTTTTCACAAGCTTAAGACATGAGAAAAAACTATGCTTGGATTTGGTTTCATTTTTACACAAGCTTGAAAGGGAAAAAAAATATGCTTGGATTTGGTTTCATTTTTACACAAGCTTGAAACAAAGATAAACTATGTTTGAGATAAGTTTGCATTCCCCTATCATAAGGACTAAAATCGAGGTACATGCCCCCCAAGCTTCATTTCATTCACCTAAGTAGACTATGAGTTACTAACAGGTAGATGGAATTAAGGTTTATTTACGAGATCAAGTGAAAGACTCGACTGGGATTTTATGAGATCTAATCGAAGACTCAAATTGGAAGGGGATTTGTTTCATTTTTTAATGATCTTGACACAAGAAATGAACCATGCTCATGGATATCTATTTCATTTTTTAATGAGGTTGACATTGTAAAAGAACTATCCTCACAGCCCTTGTTTCATTTTTTAACAAGCTTGACACAAGAAAAGGAACTCTACTCCACATCCCTTGTTTCATTTTTTAAGGAGCTTGACACAAGATAAGGAATTCTACTCCATGGTACTTGTTTCATTTTTTAATGAGGTTGACATAAGTAAAAGAAATTTTCTCCATAATTCTTGATCACAGACCAAAAGAGGCCATGAATTCCAAGAGTTTCTCATTAGATGGGAGAACAACACTCTGGAAGGGATACATGTCCAGGGATCTAATGGAAAATTCGGGCTCCAATGCCCCTAGTACATGGCATAATACATCACTTGATAGATCATCAGTAGATGTGGGCATGGAACACGTGGCCACATAATTAACCTGTGGTGAGGGTGATACTGCTTGCATATGAGAACCATTTAGGGATGATGGTTGATGGGGAGTTGATTCAGGACCAATGAATGTAAGATGATCAATGATCACAATGTTTCCTTCATGTGGGAAACACATCACTTGAAAGAGGGAGGAGACAAGAGCTCCCATGACATAAACATAGTCATGACCAAGGAGTAGATTAAAATCCAATAGGCCTTGGAAAACCATCACGTCCATATAGACAATATTTCCTCCCAAAGTAATAGGGAACTTAGGAAGGATCCCTAACAGTCGACTAGTTCCTCTGTTAAAAGCTAACATATTCTGGGTGACAGAAACAAGCAGAGGAGAACCTAAAGATTTCCAAGCAGTTGAGGATATGATGCTAACAGATGCACCCTCATCTATGACTATGCTAGGTATGACCATATGGTAAGTCTGTACTATAATCTGGAAAGGCATATAAGACGAAAGATGATATCGTGCCAATCGAATCCAATCAAAAGAAGTGACTAAACTACTCAGAAAGGGTGTTGTAGGAATGTGAGAGCTAACCTCTTGCTTGATGGGAACAAGAGAAATGCTCTCATGCACCTCAGAAGTACGAGGATTTCTCTCCCGTTTATTCGAAACTGAAGAAACCAGAAGGACCTGAGAGGTATGGGGTTCACAAAGTTCACATTATAATATTTGATTTGATTTTTATTTATTGTTAACTTAATTTATTTATTTGCATATCTATTGGTTAGAGTCTTTTTTTTTTGAAAAAATCGTAATTTCTATTAATTTTGAAAATTACATTTTGTAGATGCCAAAGCATTGTAGAGACAAGGCTATGAAGCCTGACAAAAAATGGTTGACACAAGTGTCAAGTACAAAGAAGAAAAAAAACTGATGAAAAAAAACCATGCCTGGAGCACTGAGATGCTTGATAGGGGGAAGATCAAGTTTTCCTCCCCTTTTTCTTCTCTACCTTGCGCCCTTCGCCTTGAGCCAGATGCATGAGAACGAGTTGAAATGGGTTTTCCTCACCGGGTCGAGGGTTTTCCTTGTCAGAGTCTGAGGTGTCCGATTTATGCTGCCTTTTGGTTCCACTGAGTTCCATTGTGTCGGAAGCCTTTTCCGGTTGCGATTCCATGGGCACTTGTGGAGATTGTTCCTGCGATTTTGCTTGGCTGTTCTCATTTGGGATGGGCAATTCCTCCTCACCTTCTTCCTCTTCCTCAGGGTCTGGTGGGGGGAATGTCCACCCTTTTTTTTCTCGAATTTCCTCCTTCTTTGGCTATCTTTTTTGAATTCTGGGTAGGAATTTTTTAGGTGCCCTGTCTGCCGGCATATTCTGCATCGGAATGCTGTATTTTCATAATCTATTGTTTGCATCCAGCTGTGATCTTTATGCTTCAGTACTATGCGATCTGGTAATCCTTTGCTGAGATCAACTTCCACATAGATTCGTGCGAAAGTGTAGATTCCATCTTCCACTCGCTGAGTATCCATTTTAATATATTTTCCAAAAGAGTTTCCGATGCATGAAAGTGTCTTTTGGTCCCAAAAATGTGCAGGGAGGTTATGTAGTCGAACCCACACTGGCACCCTGGAGACGATGTAGGTGTTTGCATCAAAATCTGGGGTCCAAGGTGCAATGAAGAGTCCTGAAGATCCCCAAAACCACGGTCCCTCCTGAATAACTAGGGCCCTGACCTCTTCTGATGGAAGTTTGACTATAAAAAAGCCTTTGGAGCAAAGCATGACATCACAATTAAGAGACCATTTTGTGAAAATCCAGTGTAAAAGGTCCATGGGTTTGGGCCAGAAACCGTTGAAACGACAGATGAGGGCTTGTCTTTCGTATATGTTACGTACCTCCTCTGCTTCTGCTGTATCTATTGTTAGTTCAGGTGTATAGTTCAGTTGCTCCATGATATATGCACTGGGTTCTATTCTGGCCTGCTGTGGGGCTGTTGAAGAAGATTTTCCCCCTTGTAGAATATGCTTGTAAGATGTTCCTTCGATTTTGTGCTGCTAGTGTGGATCTGGGCTGTGTTTTGCTTTAGATCCACTACCCCCTTCTGTTTGCTTTCGTGGGCCACTAGCTGCTGCACCTCCTCGTAGCCTCATGTTGACAATAATATTAGATCCTGGCTTGATGTTGTAGTAGTCAATTGCTCTATGATCTTGTAACAATCTGCCTTCAGAGAGCAGATGTTGATGTCCTTCCGGGAGGCCAATGTCATTGGCAATTTTTTTCTTCAGATTTGAGACATTGTCTGATGCTTGAACCCAGATTAGGGTTGATTTCCCAGAGGGGGGTTTTATAATGATTTGGAAGCGTGGATCTGGTGAGGTTTCCGCCACAGAGACTGTGGGAGCTGTTCTCCTCTGTTTTGTATTCAGGCTATCCTCGTGCCATATAGCCCCTTCTGAGATCTGGGGAATCAGATCGGTGTAGAGTGCCTGTGCAGGACCCATCACCGCTACCGAAACAGGTTTCTTGAATGCGCAGTGTAACAGGTGGCTGAAATTTTGTGCATCCCAGTTCGGATGGCCTTTCGCTGGCCAGAGTTCCAGGGCACTTGGATCTTGGTGTTTCCTTTGTTTGTTGGGTAGATCCAGTCCAGATTTGGAATGTTTGTATCTGTTCACAACAGGAGGGAGCAGATCCGCTTCATGCAGCCAACCTCTGTTGTTTTCAGCGCTGGATCCGGTGGAAAAAACTGCAGATCCAAAACCCAGAAGGTTCCAGACATAATCCAGAGTTCCATCTTTCGATTCCATGCTGCCTGGGATGTCTTTCCCAGCTTCTCGCTGTTTGTGGTGAGGGGTTGCAGGGGCGGCCATGGTAGCAGTCTCCGATCCATCGTCCAGATCCGCCATCTTGATGAGCCCCTCAAGCTTGGAGTCGTGCTTGATATTTATCCTGTGGAGCTCGATGCGGCCAGACCAGGGGTGACCAGGCTCCAAGAGATGCTGGATCTTGTCGTTGTAAACATCAATGGCGAGCACTGTGTGATCCGTCTCGTGCATCAGCTTTTCACACAACTTTTCGCACAGATGTGAACCGATGAAACCTCCTGCCCCGGTCATGCAGATCGTCATCGACAAGATCTCACCTCCATCAAGATCAGTCCGCACCGCCGTTGCTCAGAAACAAGGTTCGACTCTTCTGGAAAGGTTTTATTGGTTAGAGTCTTATTGTGCCATAATTGTACTTGTCACTATCATAGTCTACCATCAACACGTTTGAAAGAAAGAGATAATAACCAACTCCATGAGAAAATGGCTTGCAATGTGTCCATGAGCCAACATAAGAATGCAAAACTCCTAGAGTAGTCAAGATTTGAAATCAAAAGGCAACTTGAATGAATCAACTCATAATAAAAGTATATCATATTTATAATGTTTTGCAATTAAATTGTATGCATTTTACAATTCAAAATGTTTGTTCCGTCAGTTGTTTATGTGCTTATTTCACATTTCTTCTTTTAAGTCTATTAAATTCCTTATATCTATTTGGTTCAAAGTCAATAGATAACCACAAAAGTAGAGGAAAATATTTTTGAATACTCCAAAGAAAAATACCTTTCCATTTAATCTTCTTTCAAAATCATTCATACATGTTATTTACATGATTCAATGACATTGTGATATGTATGCCCTTCTTTATATGCTTAGATGAATCTCAATGCAATTTTAGTTGTTTTTTCCCAACCAATTATTACGTCCATACAACTACTTCAACATCCACAACTTCACAACAAGCTTAAATGGTTTTTTTGAAAATGAAGTTAGTGATGAAATAGTTTCTTTGAGAAAAAGTCAAATTTCATTGAAAGAAAAATATTTCTTAAGAAATTAGCAATTTACTGAAAGCAAAAAATGTGTGCTAAAAATGCAACATTTCATTGCTTTTGTACGTAATAGGTTTTTCCTAGGAATGCCTATTCAAGACCATGTTACTAGTAACTTGGGTTTTTGTGTGCCTAAAAACAAGGATTAGACTTGGCAATTTGTTTATATGTTTCTTTTTATAAATAGAAAATGATGTTACAATGTTACAAACAATTTCATTTTTTCACAACACTCTCCCACTTCATAATTATTTAGAATACATATGAATTCCAATCATGTTTTTCCATAATACAAACTTCTCTTCATTCACTTGGAAATTCCTTTTTACATTCCATTTTACAAATGGAAACTTATTAATGCTACAATATGAATAGCGATTTCACAATTTTTTAAAAAAATCTCCCACCTAGTAATCATTTTGAACAGGTATGAATGCTAATAAAGTTTCTCCACAAGAAAAACTTGTCTTTGTTCACTACCTTTTTTCAGTACATCGACCACATTATTTTTCATTCTACACTCAATCAATTTCATTACACATCTTCATTTCCCTCACAAAGAGGAACTTCACGTTAACATTCTTACTCTTAACAATTTATGTTGGCTTCTTGGGTATGTCTATGTCACTTTTTCTATCACATTCTAATTCCAAGCTTCCATGTTTTATACCAATGCCATTGAATAATATAAATCACCAAAGAACTTTAGTAGCGTCGTTCATAGCAACATATTGTGCCTTTAAACTAGATTAGGCAATAATGGTTGGTCCCTTAGCCAATGATAGCTCCTTCAAATAGAGTGTATATATATATATATATATATATATATATATATATATATATATATATATATATATATATATATATAATCACTTTTGGACTTTATTTTGTCTAGATCTTCAACTTGATCTACAACAACAAATCCATGCAAATAAAACAATGTCATCATTGTGGTCCTAGTACAATAACACAAGGCATAATCCTTAGTGCTTTGCAACTCCCTGAATATTTATTAATAACAATTGAATGCATATTTTTGAAATCAAATATAAATACTCTCACTACTCCCACTTAATGTGTTATAGATAGGTGTGTGCATGTCGTTGAATAAATAAGAGACCCTAGAGTGCTAGCATATGGTACCCTCGATGTTTATTTCTTTTCCTTGTGAATTTTAGGACACATTTTATTAGACAACATAACTCCAACTTAGAAAAGAGATTTTATTGCTACTCCCACTTAATGTGTTATATATAGGAATGTGTCTTCTCCTTCAACTTTCCATGAAAAAATGTTGTTGTGCCATCCATTTGCTCCACTTCTAGATTATACTTTGCTACTAAAGCTAACAACATCATAGTATAATTCATTTATCATATAGATGAGAAAGTATTTTGGTGATCTATTCCTTGACCATGAGAACACCCCTTTGCTACCAATATTGTTATCAAAATTACAATTTTGTGAATTCCCATTTGCAACCAATAATGTTGTCTAGTGGAAACTCTTCTAAAAAACATGCATTGGGTTGTTTTAGATATTTCATTTCTTTCTTCGTTTCCTTTTTCCATTGTTATTTAGAGAATTTTCAACTCTTTTGGGATCCTCACCAATGGGAGATAAACCACAAAATTAATCAAAGTCTTCACTGCCATAAACTTATCTTGCAAGTTTTTTCCTAGCTTTATCATTTCTCTTAAAATGTTGATCTATTTTATTTTCTCCTCTATTGGTATCATTATGTTGCGCATTAAAATTTTCTTCAATCCAATTGTATCATATATTAATGTTGAACTAGATTCATATTGCCTTAGTGAGATTATACCTCATATTGTCGGTCTTAGCTGCATTAATGGTATCAAGTCTACAATGTTCAGTGTGAATCATAACTATGTTGAAGAAATTTGAATGTTACTAAATTTTATTGTTCTCTGTTAGTAATGGGATTTGTTTCTCCATGAATTTTTGCAACACCAATATTTTAACATGTTATTCATTTTCTTGTTCAAAATCTCCATCTTTCTCCTCTAAAGATGACATATTAATTGTAAGGACCTTTTTCTCCTTTGGGAGCCATACATGCATCCTTTAATTCCAACAATCTCTCCATATACAATGAAGGCACAATTTTTAGGTGTTTTTATCCATTATTTATTTGTTTTCCTTAGGTGCATGCAAATAATCCTCACAACCAAATTCTTTAAGTGAGAAACAAATCACTTTTTCCCACTCCAATATTCATTTGATGTTTTATCACCTAAGGATAAACTCGTTGAAAAATTGGCATAATGATACATTTTTGAAATTTCTTTAGCCTAAAAACTTCTGCTGCATTTTATGTCATATATCATGCATTTCAACTTGTCTACTAGGTTTCAATTTATCCTTTGTGAAACTTTGCTTTATTTTGGATAATATGGTGTAGTTTTATGTCTTGAAATCCTATGCTTCTAATATAATGCATTGAGTGATTTCATGTAATATTATCCACCATTATCACTTCTTAGTACTTTTGACTTTTACTATTTTTTATCTCCACCATAAAAATGAAATTAATGGAGTTGAAGAGCTCTCCTTCATTCTTCATAGGCAAAACCTATGTATTCCTACTAAAATCATCTATCATAAGTTTTGAAGCATTGAGAACTACCTCTAAATTTTCTATGTTTAAGATCTCTTTGAGTCTATGAGAGCTTAAAGAAATATTTCCTTGTGCATTTTTACCCAATGTGCATGATTTACAAAACTCAAAATGGATTAGGATTAAAACTCCATGCCTTTAACCATTGATTTGGAGTGTGTGTCTTGTATAATTTACTTAGTCAAGTTCCAAAGCATTCATCCTTTAGTGCCTTTAGATGCTTCCTTGGTGGTGTTAGTGCCTGTTAGTCATGTCAGTCGCAGGTGATTAAATGTGCTCTTACATAAGTTATTTTTAGGGTTTCAGGTCAAATTTTTATAGTTTCAAAGAGTTTTTCAATAAAAAATTTTGTCACCGGTTATGAAGGTCAGTCTCTACTATTCCCTTCAGTCTCATGGTTAAAGGATATCATCTTGGTCAAGTCAAATCGTTGTTAGAAGAGTCCCATAGTCACTATGTTCATAATTCACCTAATAAGCTTATGTTAGGTCACCACTAGGTTACTAGGTGTAATTCTTGAAAATTAGTCTTTTTTACCATTAAAATTCATGTTAGGAGGAATAGTAGAGATTAGTTTGGTAAATAAGGTTTGAAGGTTATGATTTTTATTTCATTCTCTCAAATGAAATACCATCATAATATCATAAAAATAAAGTGTCAAGTCCAAGTGTAAACTATTTGGTGGGTCCACTATTATTGTACAAAGGGAAAATCAATTTTCTCCACTCATAAAAGCTCATCACTCACTCTCATTCATTCCTCATTTTCCCATTTCACTTTCCAAAACTCCATCTCATTCCACCAAGGTGATTCTGTCATGCCAAGAGAGTTTGTTGCATCCAAAACTCGATTTCTGAAACTATGCTATGCAAATGACCCTGTTTCTGCTACGCATATACCAGGTAGCTGCTCCATCATCTCTCCAAGAGTGTGAGCCCTTTGCAGCGGTTTCCTCCATCATGGTGACATTTTATACTGCTAAAACAGGTTGGTGATCTATCTTAAGGTTCAAACTTCTTTCATTTCCCTCATCTATGCTCATTTGTCTCATGTCTATCTCCTAGGGTTTTGAATGCAGTTAGCAAGGTTTTCATCCTTCTCTTGTTAAATTTGCTGCTAAAACTCATATCTAAGTGCTTCCACACCATCATTTATCCTAAATACACCCTCCCAAACACCCCCCATCAAACCCACTCCCAAAATTCATCAATTCTACCAAAACCCTAGACAAACTACACCTTTTTAACTACAGGACTGTGTTTCCTTTGTTTGGAAACCTTCCACTCACCCAAATCCTATAATTATACTTTCCCTATCTTCCTAAAATCCCTCAATATCTCTCCAATTTTTCCTAGAATTTTTCGATTTCCCCATCGCCCTCATTTCCCTAAACTCCCTCATAGCTATAAAAAAAATCCCCTGTTTTTCTTACAAGAAAAACCCTAGTTTCTCTCCTAAGAGTTAGGTGTTATCATGGAATATGAAACCTTTGAATAGAAGAAGTAAAATAATGGAGGAAATGTCTGAAGAGTTGAACCATATCACATCAAAGAGATCATTGCCTCACAAATTCATCAAGAGGTCATTTGCAACACACAGGGACAATTTTGCTTCAAAGTGTATTTTTGACCAAATGGAGATGAACATGACAAAAGTGGAAGAGGTTTTTGTCAATAATATCCTAAGGGAAACATTCCTCCTTCCATTTTTACATAGGTATTATATATTAGGATATATGCAACTTTCTTGGATACCTATGTCAGTTAATAAAAAAATTTCAAGTTAATTTCCTGTTTTAAACATCATGTTGTGGCACAAATTCCGAGAAAATTAAAATTAATTTCCAGAACATGAGAGAAGTATTTCTTCAAAACATCCTTATCTGTAAAAACCTCTCTCATATTTCCAAAAATACTCATGGTTAGAGAGTTATATCTTCATCTTTGAGCCCTATTGTTGCAGAAAACCCAGAATTTTGACCCTACTATAAGAGCAACACCTTGGCGTTACGCTTTCATCTCAGAGATAAAAATGATGAAAAATTTATATCCCTGGATAGCATTTTCCCTAAGGATCTCAAATATCCACTTTTGGAAGCAGATCAGCAATCTGGTGAAGAGAAAAAAGGGGTGAAAAAGACACTTTCTGCCACTGTTCTGGAACATGCGTTGTGCTTATAGATTCACCTCGGGAGAATTGATTTTGGAAGGCCTTCCCATGCTCCATTTCCAAAAATTCAAGTTAATTGGGAAACTAGATAGAAAATTCTAGTTGACCATTCTCTTACTTTTCAAATTTGACTTCCAAAAAACTTCCAAAATTGGCTTTCAAGGTGTATCTACGCTTATAGCTGAATGCGCTACACATAATACTTGTAGCTGTTTTTTCCACTTCAATTTTGCTAGATTTTGTTTTTATGATGTTATTTTGTTATTTTAAAGACTTGATGATGTAATTATTGAATTAATTAGCATGATAGGTTGTTTTTGTGCTTAATTAAGCCTCATAAAGGTGGCAAAACTCAAATCAAAGTCTAAAAGAAGAGTTTGTGTTTAACCTTCTTACTCTCTCTTGTTGGTTGAGAGATTCTTGGGAATTGTTCCACCACTTAGGGATTCGACCCTTGAAGGTGGGGAAATGGTTGTTTTGAGTCTATATGTATGATTTCTCATTCAGTGAGAAGGGTTGGACTTTTGTGGAGAGACTTGTACCTTATGTTTTCATACAACTAATCAAGGAGCAGTTGCAGCTATTTTTTAGGAATACTTGTTCAGTGAGTCTGTGGTGTTATTTTCCTTTCATATCAGTTTCTTATTGATGAAATCATCTCTCTTTACATGCTTTTATTTCTTCTTATGGTTTTCCTTACAATCATATAGGTAGAATTCTTAGATTCAAAGCTCTATTTATGTGGAAAATCATGCTTGTGTTTCTCTTCTTCTAAGATTAATGAATTCATGCTAATACATGCTCATTATGATTTCTTAAACTCTTAGACCTATACTACATTGACTAAATCTTAAGCTCACCACAATACATTGTTATCTAGCTCCTCTTTATTCCTGTTACTGCACACTTCATACTTTGACCTAATTCTCTCATCCATAGTCCAACAAACCTAAAAACCCTAAATTTTCAAATACTCAAACAAGACTTATACATCTAGCCTAAAATCCATTTCTTTTCAGTTATTCATTGACAAATCCTTAGAGATATCCCTCTCTGGTTCAGTAGGGCTAGCTACTGAACTGAAAGTGGTTCGAGGTTACCTCTTTTGATCTCCTCCTCAGCCTAGGACATTGTAGGGGATAACAATTGCCTCGACTCTTTTTAATTTTTGTAGCATCGCTATCAACCTCGAGATGAGTAGTAACACCCAGTACGTAAATATTACCAACCTTCACACCCTTAGCCAATACTAATGCACCTCTCACAAGATTGCACATATTCCTTATGAAAATCACATCAACCATGCAATAGTGAATTTGATCTCTAATGGAAGCTAGTTATCTCATCAACCTATTAAACTCATTTAGATTCTCATCAAGCTTTGCTCCTTCTTATTTACTGTAGAAAAATTTCTTCTCAATGGTGGTTTTATCAACCAATGACTTGGAAGCATACAAATTATATATCTTTTCCTAGGCAACAAACTAGATAAATCCATTGATCCTGTCATGTACTACCCATGTAGCAAACTATCATCTGAACCGTATCCATTAGGGAAGTAATGTATCACAACTTTCATATTGGCATGCAACACATTACTGTTGGATTTACTATGACTAGAACCACACTTAATTACAAAAACATATGGTTTTCCATATTTATTTGATATTCTCCATGCTACCATACAACACATGACATAGTTCACATGATAACATGATTTTCATGACTTATTATATATTCTCCATGCTGCCATACAAATAAGTGTTATGGAGAAATACTATCGCAAATTCGACACAACTAGTGAGATGGGTCCAACAAGGTCTTGAATGAAGTAAAAACATAAAATTTGAACTACCAATACATTAAATTCCATTTGAAAATATTGATTGATTATGTCGTGAGCACTCCTTTGGTTTGGAAGTTGGCCACTTGCTAAGCGAGACTATTGTATAGGAACATTGATCGAATCATTTAGTTCATGTATCCTATGCATGCTCGTCAATAATGATGATGTATGGGCATGTGGTGCTCATTGAAAATGTGGCATCACTACAAGAAATATGGCAATTAGAATTACAAAAATGTTTTTCATTTTTGAAGTTGTGAATTCTATGTGACTTTTAACATAAGTAATGAGTAATGTTATAAAACAAACAACAAAAGAAATTGACCAATAAAATCATTTAATGCAAAAGACATAAAATAACTTCAAGCGAGAATTAATTTCCTGACCACATCACAAATTCTACTTTATCTACATCTATGGTACAATCCACTGCATGACAAATTCTCTGGTAAGATGGGCCAACTTCATACCACAATAGTCAATGTATGTGATCCACTCATACTCAATAAATTCAATGGTACAATTAATTAGATGAAAAATTCTATGGGTAAATGCGCCAATTTTGCACACAATAGTTAACGACTTTGTCCCATTATATCTTTATTGTTTTCTACTTTAATTTACCTATATTTAAACTAAGCGGTAGGGATTGCTAGCTATGCGGCCCTGTTACGATGATGATTTTAGTAATTTAAAATATAAAAATATAGTAGATAGCATGCCATCATTATTATTCATGTATTTAGACTTCATATAATGTAATTATATATTAAACGATAATTTAATAATTTTTTTTATGGCTTATAATTAATTATTATTATTATTATGAAATATTAATTAAAATTATCATAATTTAAAAAAAAGGAATTATATTTTGAGAAGGTGTTTTATTTATTTATTTATTTTGTTTTTTATTTTATAATAATCCTGATTAACATTTATTAAAATAAAAGTTGGTTTATGAGAGTTTAAAAAAGTTAAAGATTATTTGGATTCCTTTGAAGTTTAGGTTGAAAAGTATCAAGAGAAGCATTCAAAGGTTTTTATAGTTCTGATGATTTAAAAAGTTTGGAAGGTTGATATTGGGACACATATTTTGAAATATAGATCTAATTTGAATATAAGCAAAGCACTTTAGGAGAAAGTGCTTTTCATCTTTAATCTTAGTAGTGTCACAAAGATCGTAGATTCTTTCATGCCACATTGTTTTAAAATTTTTTGAGGCCCAATTTCACTACACAACTAAGCAATGTTGATTATTTTATTTACTTTAATAAAACAAATACACACTTTTCATTTCCAACATTAGCCAGAATAATCTCCTTATAGTATGTTAATTTTCTTTTATTATTTTATTCTTCACTGCACCATAGATTATCCTTAAACTTAACCATAATAATATTTATAACACAATCAATACTCTACAAAATAAATTCTTCCTTTATTCCCTAATGATTTATCCAAGACTCATGCATCTCTATTCCATTGCCTCTTAAATCATTGGTGGTTTTGATTGGATCGACTTTGTCTTTCTCCAAGATTCATGAGAAATATTATATCTCAAAACTTTACACCTATATATTAAGATAATAGGAGTGATTTAAGAGAGTCAATGCTGAACATTTTCTTATCCCATAGCTAAAGGTCCAATAATTTACAATTATTTTCAAGCCCATAATAATATTTCAACTTTCCAGTTATCATTTTTGATGCCACTGTTTCAATAGAGTTTGAGTTAAATATCAATTCAAATATACTTGTAAGAATTCACTTCCTTGAAGCTATTTTTGTCATATGTGAAAGTATCATAGGTAATATCTTTGGTTTTAATTATCATAACTGATCTGATATGATCATATATTAAATACTGATTTAGAGTTGATTAGCCATTAGTGAATTGAATGAAAATTGAAAGCACGAAAAACAAGGAAGATTGCTGAAGCAGAACACTTTACGACAATTGATAAACCATAAAAAAGATGCAAAACATAAGTATAAACAGTGAAAACATAGATATACCAGATAGCAATATTGATTACGGAGTTCGTCCCTGATGGACTACGTCTCCAAGTCCGCTTTCAAGATGGGTGACCGTTTTATTAGGAATGAGAAGAAGAAGTGGATTACATAGTGATTTATCAGAATGAACTTGCACACAGGCAATTCTGATCTCTGTCATCAGATAGCTCTCTGAACCAGCTTTCCAACACTGCTTATGGTTTCCCAAACCGACTCCCGATGCTCTCGAAACTCAGAAAACAAAATCCACCTCTAACCTCTAGAACCTGCATACAAACGGTGAAAACTCTCCTCCTTTCTTCAAAGGACAAATCTACCTTTTAAAATCCTTTGGATGCATAAAAACCAACTCATGATCAATTTGGCATGAATGTGCTGACTTCTTGGGTTGATTTAGTTGAGTTTAACACCTCAGGAGACACCTTAGGGTTTAGTTTAGGCATTCGAATTAATTAAAATCAATTTTCAATTAAAAACCAAAACAAAAACTTTATTATAACCCGAAAACCACAAACGGTCTTGCTAACCGCACGGGGGAGACTACCAGCGCATGTGAACAGTAGACCTGGCTTGCAGTTTGGATGGCGAAGGTTCCGCTAACTGACAGTTGACGTGTTGCGGTCACATGACCCTTCCTTTGGCGGTTCTGATATAGTTAGATGCCTGTGGTTTGGGATACATAACCGTAACCTCCAGCTCCATTCACATGACACGATCCCGATGCAATTTGGCTACGATTAGGGCTGCCGGCAGTTAGTGCTAACCTCCACTGCTATACCCTCTTGATCACATGGAGGCGGTCCCCCGATATGGTCAAGTCTGTAGTTTAGGGACTGTTTTGTAATTTATATTTGTTTTGTAATGTTTTTAACATACAAAATAGGCCGAAAGGGGTATTAGGATTAGGTTTGTAATATATTTTGAATGCAATAGGTTTAAGGCATAGAATGAGGATAGGTTTGATGTTTTAGGTATTTAATACATGAATGTAATGTATTTAGGGTTGTCATTTAGGTTTAGCATAGGATTAGGACTTGATTAGGGTTTTAGATCTTAGGAAAGAATTCATTAGGATTATTAGGGTAAACAATGATGAAAAGATAGCTTAGGAGTTAGGGTTTAGGTCTAGGCTTAGGTAAAGAGTTTCATTTAATTGTTCCAGACCCATGTCAGCTTTGCACAGCGACATTGGTGAAATTGAAGCCTTTACCAGACGATTGACCCTTGTACATCCTTGTGGTCTCCATGCGACATTTGTCAACATTGCACGACGACGACCATCACATCTTTGAAACTAACACTGGTAACGACGCAAGACTATGTCATCGACCAGGTACTTTAACTCAAACCTTTTTACACACTCAACTATATCAACCATAAATCTTGCAAAGTCGAATGAAAAAACACATGTCGTCGACCAAACCCTGGCGGAACTGTCGATGACATAAGTCGACAGCTAGGTACAACACCACATCAACTGAACGCCATGAAACCATAACATTACCTAAACCTAATCATAACCAACACTATCAATCTGTCGAAACTGAACTGAAACAATGACGACACTGAACGACACTAAACGAAACTTCGAACAGTTGTGCAATTCGATCGATGGATCCTCCTGGATCAATAACCTACATTTTGTCAATGTTCATGGTCATTCATTTACTATGAAGAAATTCCTTAAGGATTCTAAGTCTCTTATTGAGGTCATACTAACTCTTTGCTAGAAGAACAATATCGTTGACGTAAAGAAGATGGATAATGACTATAATAGTAAGCATTAGACCAAAAAACCTGTATCTTCCAACAAATCCGCAAATTATTAATGTATATGTCAAAAATGGTAGGAGATGTGGGAACCTTGCTTGAATCACCCCTTAGTGATTCTAATAACATTCTCATACAACCTTACTACAACAACTCTCAACTAAAAAAGGGAGATTTGATCTCTTTTAACATATTCCAAAGGTTAGTTGTGGGAATTGTGTCAATATATTTCCTAAAGTCAATGAAAGAACAAATAAGATTGAGTTTATAGTTGTGACACTCCTTTCCAATGATTCTATTCATGGTCTTGTGGTATATATTAAAGAATAATAGGTTCTAAATTTCTCCTAGCCTTTAGCTATTGTTTAGTGTGTGACTTTGTAGCCATATTGATCTTGCTTTTCAAAATAATTCCATAAAAACTAGCTAAAATTGGGTTAATCACACTAATACTATAATTAGAGTGACTACTTTTATCCCCACTTTTAAAAATAGGTACAATGAGTTTTTAAACCAAAGCTTAGGGAATCACTACTTGACTACTAAATTAAAGAGCTTGAGTGCGAGAAGTATAAGGATAAGCCCTCCAATTTTTAAAATTTTAGCTTCATAGCATTCAATGTTCTTAGTTTTCCCTTTTGTGAGTCACTTATCCCCAAACTTTATGTCGTCTATAGGAAAAAATCATCCTCCATAGAAATGTTTAGAATGTTGTCTAGGATATTAGGGGATTAATAAAGATTTTAAAGGTAAGAATATTGATTTGTCAATATAATCATATGATTTTCTTTAGTTTTACAAGTCAAAGATTGCTTCCAAACTTGACTTTGGATCTAGCTTACATATGTGCAAAGTTTGTTTTTTTTTTAGTATTTGTTTTTCATTTTAGTTAGGGATTTGTATATTTTTACTTTGTAAGATTTCAAGGACTTATTAGAGGTATCCCTAATGATTTTTCTAACAACTTTACACTCATTATTATACCAAGGGTGGGTATATATATATATATATATATATATATATATATATATATATATATATATATATATATATATATATGTATATATATATATATATATATATATATTGTATGTTCGAAATTGGTGAGGCTACTTCATGGTCATGTCCAAGAATAAGACTTGAATAGGGCGGGGAATTGAACTGGTTGCTTAACATCTAGGAGTGCCTTAACAACACTTTCAATCACTGTCTGTCTAAGACCTCGTGGAAATTTTTCTTTTTACACAACACTTCAAGGACAATTTTTTTATGGAAGTAGAGAGAGTTTCCGTAAAATTATGATAGAAGTCTTCAATATTATTCTTATATGATAGGAGATTTAATTTAGTATTTAAGTCCTTTAAGAAGAGATCAATTTTATTTTTGTCCAAAAGCAAGCGTCTTTGTTGTTTAAGTTCTCTTCAAAAGTTTAAGTTCTCTTCAGAAGGGCTTTTATGCATGACAAAGTTTAGTTTATAGGGTTCAAGGTCTATAATTAGAATCAAGATCATAGTCATTTAAAAGGTCAAAATTTACTATTTGCTTTTATACAATGATATTTAGTACCACATAATTAACAACAATGATGAGCTGCCCATAAATAGAAATCATCTCGTGTGATTTCCATCACTTCATTAAATCATTAAAAATGATTAGATCTCGGTAATTTTATAACTTAATTAGTTAACTTAATTAGTTAACTAAAATAAAATTCTCATCTAACCATAAAGATTATAATTAAAATCATTACTTAAAATAATAATTCGATTAGTTACAATTCTAACATTAAAAATATTACCATCACATTATAAATTATATATTTTTTTCATCTTATTTTTTCTTATAAAAAATAATTAATAAGTATTTAAATAAAAAATTATTATAGTATATAATAAAATTAATAATTAATATTTACACTCTTAAAAGTAAAATTTTATATTTTTTAATTAATAAACCATGAATCCCAAATTGTATACATCGTACCATTAATATGTCAACTCTCTCCAAAGTCAACTTTATAAAATATGCTAATAAAATTTTGAAATTTAAAATGCAAAAGATAATGGAGGGTGCAATAAAATCCTGTACTATATAATAAAAATTGAATGGAATAAAAGTGCAAGCTGTATCAATGAATTGACCGGAATAAAGTGTAAAACAGTAATTGAAGGCTGCATTTAAACCGTCGAGCCAAGAGCACTAGCCATTATCGTAAGATACCTACTACTAGCCTACTCTTGAATTAGGGGAAGGGAACATTGGCTACTCTTGAAGTAGGGGAAGGGAACCTAGTTGAAGTAGGGGAAGGGAACCTAGTTGAGAAAATAGAATCTTAAATTTGATTATGGTTAAATTTTGATTATATGTAAATATATTATTAAATATAGAATTAATAATTTATGTAAAATAAATATTGTAGAGATAATTTAGTGACTACTATTTAAGTTAAAAATTATATTATAGAAAAAATTATATAAAATATTAAATTTATACAAGTGGTTAATAAACAAATCAATGTCTACACATTTACAATTTTATTTTGAAATAAATAACAATGAATAATAATTCTTATTAATTAAATTTATTTACATCTTATTTCTATTTTATTAAGTGCAAACTATTTTGAAAGATTTAAATTTTGGATGGTTTTCTTGCAAAGCTAAAAAATAAAAATAAGTACACCAAATATTTAATTAAAAATCATGTATGAATATCACAACAACATTAAGAAATTATGGGATAAATATGTTAGGAAGTTATTTACATGGTATTATATTGTGCAAAGGCTACAATAAACCTTCCAGTTATGGTCCAATCAAATATTTGAAAATTAGTTTTTTAATAATATTGAAAAAATATTTATTTTTCAAAGTAAACATTATAAATTGCATTGGTCAATGTTAAATTAATAGTGGTCATTGAGAAAATGAATTGCTAGACTCCTTCATAGGCACAGACTAATAAGGTCAATGCTATCATGTGACAAAATGCAGTCATGTCATCAAATATGGAATTGGGATATGAGAAAATATCCACTATAGATATAACCAATTATGTAAGCTCTAAACCAAACGTAAATGCGTTGATATATAATTTAAATAGTTATGTAAACCAATAACAATGTGTGTTTGGAAATATAAACTATGAGTAATATATCAAATGTATTACAAACTTGTTTACCTGCCAAATGCATTGTAGAGAAATTTGTTTACCATGTTAAACTTTGAATTTCTTTTATTTTGTATTTTATATTTGGTTGTACTTTACACTTCTATGATACTTATAATACTCTATATCAATCTAATTATTTCCTCTCGTTTCATTTACATTAGATTTTTAATACACAAAATCTTCATAACTATCATATCTTAATTTTTTTAATAAAAACGAATAAAATCAAATCAATTATATATATTTATTCCATAAATTATAAAATTAAATCAATTATTACCTTGATAAGTGTGTCTATTTTGGAATAGGATTTTCAGAATTTAAATTTAATTATTAATAAGTAATAGATGGAAGGTAGGTATTTAAAGGTATTTAACATTTACTATAAATTCACAAAATATTTATGTCTATATGTATGTCTATTTTGAAATAGGACTTCCAACATTTTAATTTAATTATTTTCAAAGTAGTTATATCTTTTCTTTTCCTTTAATTAAATTCACTAATTATAGAAATGTCATATAAACAAGTGCCATATGAAATGAGTTATGAATTTTTGGGCATATAGTATTTATAACCCATGGTGTTGGCCCATGGTATTATAACAAATCTTATTTGTGGATTATAAACCTCCATGATAAAGTGGGGGTGAATCTCCATGGTTAAGAGCCGTTAGAGACCTAGTAATGTAATGTTTAACATTTTGACTAAGTCAAATGACATAAAAAAAATAAAAAAATAAAATAAAAAAGATTAATGCAATGTAATGTAAACATTATAACTCCGTCAAAATAAAAAAAAAAAGTAAATGTCAAAATAAAAATAACTTATAAAAATAAAAATAGAAATGGCCAATGGTATTGAGAACCCATGGTATTGGCCTATGGTATTCATGTGGAATATAGTCTATTTAAAGGGGCAAATTAAACAAGCTTATATTCATTTTAACTCCAGATTTGAATCTAACTGCAGATCTACCAAGCATGGAGAGGGATGACCAGATCTCCCAAGCGGATCAAATCTCTTTATATGCAAACAGCTCTTAGAGTGACAAGAGATTTGATTTTTCTAATTTTAACAATTTGAGATTATGATGAGATAATTGTTTTGATGCTTATTATAGATTGATGCCTATAGGCACTAGTAGTTGAGATAGAGGGTTTGAGTTTTGTTTTAAAAGTAGTTATGCATTTCTTACTTTTTCTTTTTTTGATCCAGTAAGAGTGGTACCTTCCATTAATCGAGAAAATTACATAATGTACATAATGTATGGGGTCAAGAACAACATCACCAGCTCTGTGAACACTCAACAAACAGCTGGGTAGACACAACCCCTTACCTAACTCAAATAAACCTACAAAAGGACTAACTCTCAAACTTCCAAAAATCTACCCATCCTCAAAGCATCGCTCTGGAAAACCAGCGCATAGGATCCTTGCCTTCTTAACCAGAAAGAGAAAATTAAAGGGTTCTAAAGTTCTTTTGGGTCCGCTGAAAGACTTAAGTCTCGAGCATCTAAGAACTCGAAAGCCCTTGATGACGAGGGCCCATAGATCCTACAACCCACAATGCAACAATATGTAACTAAAAACAAGCCTTAATCTTTGGTTGACTTAGCAGCCCAAAAACCGAGCGATCTAGCCCTTGCAGATCCAACGGTTATGAATTGATTTCGGGTCACCAACTTGCCCACTCCTTAATTTTCCTTACGGACCCGATGAGAAGCCAAAACCACTATTCTATAAATTTTCGGGTCCGTTTTAGGATTAACCTTCTATTAACTTTATGACCTGAATACCGTTCGATCCAGCCTTCATTGATCTAACGATCCTGAGCTAATTTCGGGCCGACAACATGCCTGCTCTTTAATTTTCCATTCGGACCCGATGAGTAGCATAAACTGTTGCTCTAAAGTTTTTCGGGTCCGTATGAAGGTATATCCTCCGTGCAGTTATCCGCCCAAAAGCTGTAGGATGCCGAAGTTCACTGCAATCATTGGTCGGCTGCCTATCAACCTGCCCGCTGTTTACCCCTTGTTTCTTTCCTGTGATTGGTTCACTTTCTGTTGTTTCCATTGGTCTATTTACTGCTTATCTTTCATAGATTGATAATACTCCCTATCTTCAGTGGCCTGTCTATGACAGTCCTCGCGCAAATTCCCTAAGGGTGTTAACTCCCAAGCATATCTTTTGTTGTTTCTAGTGCAGAGCACTCCTTCATTTGCCAAATGATCTGCTAACCTGTTGGTTATTCTGCGTACGTGAACAAATATGAGTGTTCTCAGGGTTCTCATGTGGGATTGTATACGTTGATAGACCTGCAATAACGCCCATTGATTTGATACTTTTTTCTGGTGCTGTGTCGTTGCCTATCTTCTTGACCGAATTGATTATCATTTCAGAGTCTGCTTCTATGATGGCATTGTGTAAATTGGAGTTAATCAAGATTTCTAGGCATTTCTCTAAGGCCATGAGTTCTGCCATATTATTAGTGGCCTTCCCCAAATGACTATGAAAGATGACTTTTATGTAACCCTGCTCATCTCTTATGACTCTGCCATAACCAGCCGCCCCAGGGTTTCCTTTAGAGGCCCCATCTATATTAAATTTCAAAAAGCCATGAGAAGGTAGTTGCCAGAAGTCCTTCTCCATTGATGTATGTCTTATGGTCCTGCTTATGCCCTCTTGGGCAGGCAACTAGAGACCCAATTGAAAGAGTATCTGAGCTTTCTACTTTAGAGGAGGGTTCTCGGGGGGTTTCTTTAGAAGGGTGCTCACAATTTCTTTGAGCTGTCTTATAATTTGAGCTATGATGCTCTGGGTTGAGCCAATTTTGTTCTTGAAAATCCTATTGTTGCATTCTTTCCAGACATCCTTGATCAAAAAACCTAGCACCAGAGTCCAGGCTTTGTTAATTATTTCATTTTCTGAGAAGTCTTTCCTCCAGTTCTTCAAAGTACCAGTGATGCTAAATTCGTCCCTGTCAGTTTGCCTGAAGATTGAGGCTACTTAATTTCACAAGGTAGAGGTGAATGGGCAAAGTTTGAGTAGGTGATCCATCATTTCTTCTTGTAGACCACATAGCTAGCATCTAGATGGACCAGCTAAACCTTTTTTTCTAAGATTTTCCCAGGTCAGAATTTTTTTATGTTGCACCAACCACATGAACACTTTGATTTTTAGTCAGTGCGGGTTCTGCCATATGTCCTTCCATATCTTATCAGGGTTTGGAAAGTCAAGGCCAATGGAAATTCTTTTGGCTTCTTTGAGGTTGAATTTTCCTTCGTTGTTTCTTCCCCATCTTAGTTGGTCAGATGAAGTTGAAGTCAAAATCTTTCTCTATTCCAAGATCACTACAAGAGCTTCTGCCTGGGCCTTTAAAGGGGTCTCTTCACTATATTATAGGTCCTTCCATGTTCTCCATTTTCCCTTGTTCCTTGTTTGATCCCAGAAGTCACTTACCCTGAATAAACCTTTATTGTTAGTGTCATTCTTGAGAATGGCTAGTTCTTCTCTACACAGGTTAGGTTCCTACTGCCAATTATCCTCCCAAAACCAAGCTATGTTTCCATATCTGATCTCCAAGAAACTATGCTTTTGGACTATGGCTCTATTCTCCCAAGCATTGTTCCAAATGTGGGAGCCCTTGATGAGCCCCGTCATCTGAATAAGATCCCTTTCTTGCCAGTTATTTGCATACTTCTGTTTCCAAAGCTTGGCCCAAGGGGTTCTCGTTTCCTTTAGCCATCTCCACCAAAGTTTTTCCCCCAAAAATTTGCTTAGGGTATCTGGGTCATGAAGTCCCAAATCTCCATGGGTCTTGGGTTTACATAGCTTTTCCCAAGCTACCAAAGCCCATTTCTTTTTCTCTTCCCCTTTGCCCCAAAGAAAATCTCTCTGGATGTTCCTGATGTGTTGTATAACTCCTTTAGGAGTAGGAAGAGCTGAAAACATGAAGATGGGAATGGTTTGCAGGACAACCTTTGTGAGCACTAGCCTTCCTGCTAAATTCAAAGATCTGCTTATCCATTTCTTGATCTTGTCCTGCAGTTTATTAGTCACTGGCTCCCAAACTTCCTTGCTCAGAGGTTTGTTAGTGAGAGGTATTCCCAGATACTTGGAGGGAAGTTGATCTCTTTGAAAGCCGAGGATTCTAGAGAGGTTTCTCTGAATAGTAATGTCAGTATTAAAAAAGAAAATTTTTGATTTGGTGAGGCTTACCTCTGTACCAGCAGCTATAGAAAAATTGTTCAGGATTTGTTTGAAAGCTTTAGCTTCCTTGACCGTGGGTGTACCCTGCAGCATGGTGTCATCCACAAATTGTTGATGAGTCAAGGTATCCCCATTCAGGGTTAGTTTGAGACCCTGGATTCTTCCTTCTGCATTGGCTGATTTGATCGCTTTGCCTAATCCTTCCATCATGAGAATAAAGAGGAAGGGGGACAGAGGATCACCTTGTTTAAGGCCTCTCGAGGGCCTAAAGGTTCTAGATGGGGAGCCATTAATTAGGAACGAAAAACTAGTTGTGATATCAAGGGCCATTACCCATCTTATCCAATTATGGTCGCAGCCATACGCTTTTAGTACTTCCCTGATGTATGGCCAACTTAGCTTGTCATAAGCTTTCGTTAGGTCAAGTTGTATGATCATACCAACTTTCTTATTTCTCTTAAGACAATGTACCACCTCGTGACCTTGAATGATGTTATTTAGAATTTGCCTTCCTTCCACATATCTAGCTTGTTCCTCAGACACAAGAGTTGGAAGAAGGGGCTTAAGTTTGTTTACAATTACTTTAGAAATAAGTTTGTACACCACATTGCATAAATCTATGGGTCTGAATCTATCTGGTGTCATAGCTTTTTCCTACTTTGGAATCAAAGCTATGAAAGATGCATTGGGCGCCCTCAAAATTGTTTTGGGACTTATCAAATCCTCCACAACATCAAGGATGTCTTGTTTGACTATTTCCAAACATGCTTTGAAGAAGTCTACATTGAACCCATCTGGGCCTGGAGCCTTCCCATTTTGGATCTCTTTGATGACTTCATTGACCTCCTCTTCAGTCACTGGCCTGTTAAGATTGTAATTGTCTTCCCTGGTTACAAGTTTTGGAATGTACTTTGTGAAGTTATTGATAAATAGTGATATGTCTAAGAGAGGCTCCTCATCTATGCTTTGGAAATGTTGTACCAGAGCCGAATCCATTTCTTTGTGGGTGCTGAACTCTTTCCCTTGAGTATCTCTGAGTTTTGAAATCCTGTTATGTGCCCTGTGATCCACGGTTGAATTGTGAAAAAAATTTGTATTTCTTTCCCCTTCTTTAATCCATTGCACTCTCGATTTTTGTCTCCAGAAAATCTCCTCTTGCTAGCATCTGTTTTCCCATTCTGGTTGAAGATAATCAGCTTGCATTTTCCTTTCCTCGGTAAAACCATCTACGATGAGGATCTGATTAATTCCTTGTAGTTTCTGTTCAACTTCTCTTTTGGCTTTGAAAAAATTTCCAAATTCATTTTTGTTCCATTATTTAAGCCTACGTTTGATGTTTTTTAGTCTCTGTTGTAGTAGGAACATCTTAGTGCCTTGAATAGGCATGTCTTCCACCCACCATTTTCCAATATTATTGGTGAAATTAGGGTGAGTGAGCTAGACATTTTCAAACTTGAAAGGTCTGTTCTTCGGAGTGCCTATAAACGAAGCTTCAAGCTAGATTGGCCAATGATTCAAGCCTCCAAAAGAAAGGATTAATGCAGTCAAGTCAAGGCTAGTGAGAATGATGTCCTTCAATATTATGAATCTGTCTAGTTTAGAAGCAACTTGAGAATCCCCTCCCCTCCTATTGTTCTAGGAAAAAGGTACCATTTATTGTCTCCGTATCCACTAGCCTCATGTCATTTAGGAAGTTCTGGAAGGTAATGGAGTATCTGCCTAATATTTTGGTCCCACCTTTTTTTTTTTTTTTCCGTGAGAGATCTGATCATGTTAAAGTCCCCTCCCAGAATCCAGGGCATAATAGGGTGTCTCTCTCTCAGCTCCTCCAGTGAGGTGAGAATCCTGAGTTTGTCTTTACGTTTTTGAGGACCATAGACATTTGTGATCATATAGAGTTCATTGTCACCCAAAGGTTGGATCACCATTGAAAGGTAGTTCCTAGATGCCTTAGCATCCAGGATTCCAAGTTTCTGGGGATTCCAAAGAGTAAGAATCCCTCCTGCTATGTTGTTTGCTTTAACTTCCAGATACTTGTACTTAATGAGCCATTTGCTATGTATCTCTCTCATTTTATCTATTGAACACTTTGTTTCCTGGATAAACACCATATCTGGTTTTAATTCTTTTATTCTATTGCTAAGATTTCATTGTTTTCTTTTACTTCCTAGACCCCTAATGTTCCAGGTTGTTGGACACCTAATCCTAAAGGGTTAGTGTGGAATTCGAATGGACAAAAGCAGTCCAAGAGACCTTGGGATCTGAATCCCAAGAGTCACGTATTGTACTATAAATGTGTATCTTATGTTAATAAAATATGAACTCACTGATTTATCTTTCATATATTTTGTGCTGTCCATGTGAGTTTAACATGGTATCAGAGCCACTTGTTTTTCTGTGGCCTGTTATGTGCACGTCAGTCCTGCACCTCTGCTCATAATTCTATGTCTGAGCTGCTCATACCTGAGCGCTGCCTCTGTCATGCGTTTCATTCTCTGCCCTGACACTGCGCCCTCTGCCCTGCTGAATGAGCGATTCTCTGAGCATATAGCACTGCCACTGCTGTAGACTGCGCCCTCTGTCCTGAGCGCCTCTGAAGACTGCGCCCTCAGATCATAAGTAATTAATGTGCGTTTCTCCATATTCCATAATGTTCTCTGCGTGATTCCCTGTACCTCATTGAATCCCTGCGCATCAGTTTTTTATTTGCTGCCTCTCTGCCCATGAATACACCTCTCTGCACATGAATACCCATGCCTCATTCTGTCGCCCTTTCATCTCTTGCACTGGACTTATGCCGCTGAAAATCGTTTTAATATCCTGGTGCGTTTGAAATTTGCGTTTCCAGTTGCGTGAGAATCAACATACGATCCCGGTTCCTGGAGCAACTGTAATTCCTCCCTCAGCGCTCTCACTTTGGAATTAAGATCGTTTCGCTGGGCTTCAAGACGGTTAAGATTGTGCGTCTTCTGACGGACCTGGAGCTGGAGATCGTGAATATGTTGAAGCGGCCTCCAAGTCTGAGGCAGGTTTCAGAATTCCTCCGAGTTCCTCTACACGCATCGCTACAAACCCTCAGACGAAATGACGGAAAAATGAAAAGTATATATTGACATCCTTCCACCTTCCGGTTCCAAATTCTTCAACAGCAGCAATCAGGCATTCTACTTCAGATTCATGAAAACGATGTGAAGGCCGTCTTAGCCATGCAGCTTCAGATATAGCCGCCTTATTAGCAGGATGATGTTTGCCATTAGTTGGCATTTGTTTTGGATCTGGTGGTGATTTCCTTTTCTTCATACTGGTCTTTGGTTCCGCTTCTCCCAGCAACACCGCAGGAACAAATGCCCTAAGATCTGGTAGGCTCTCATAGAAAGCTTTTGTATCATCATCATCCCAGACAGGTTCAGGAGTGGAAGCATCCTTCGAAGTGGTAGCTGAGGATCCATCTTCACCAGTTGTAACTCTTGTGGTGTGGCCATCATCTGGCATGACAGGAGGCTACATATCTAGTGCTTCAGCCAAAGAAGAGACACTCCGGAACAAGTGTTCATAAGATTTTCTCAGTTTTTCATATGTAATTGCATTTTCTTCACTGAGTTCTCCCTTTGCATTCAGCATTTTTGCATTCTCTTGCTCCATTTGTCGAAGTGAAGAATGCTCTGATTGAAGAAGATCTGCCGATGCATCATAAAATGACTGAAATGCCTTCCTCAGAAGCTTCTTCTGTTCCACGGTAATGCTGAGATCCTTATAGAGCTCATCTTGTATATCTTGCCCTGAAAGTGGGAACCCTATGAAGATCCTCCCTTGACGAGCAAAACTCACAAGCAGTGATAGATTCATTTGAGTAGTATCCCTATCCTTAAAATGCTCTATGTTTGTAAGGTCCTTTATGATATTTATGAAAATACCAGCATCCTCTATAACACCAACATAATAGAGCTCCATAAGAAGCTTAAGTGTGCTTCGTTTCTTCATTGCTCTTGAGCTCCGATCTATGTCCAGATCATCACTAGTCTTACTCGGAAAGAAGACTTTCAACAGCCCTTGTATCAAACTGGGTGAAAAGTCCTTGTATCTTTGATGAAGTAAGGAGCAGACCTGAACCGCTGCATTGATGTCGGAACTTCTAAGTTTTGCATCACAGATGGCTGTTACAGCTTCACTGACAAATTTGCTCAAGTTAACAGATTTCAGTTCCTCCAGCAATCCTTCATATAGAAGTTTATTCAACGCAAACAGATAAAAATGCTTCGTTCCAACTTACAGTCAAAGGAAAAAGAAGGATCCTCATGGTAAATTTGCAAGACCACACCCTTGACCAAAGCCATACTGCGTGAAACAGTCGAGGTCGCGGGATTTCTCTATAGAGGGTTGATGTGCCTCAACAGATTGTAAGTCCGGTGGTCCCTTAAAGTAATCTTGCCAAGAAAAACACTAACGGACTATTCCATTGGACTCTTCCAGCACATTCGATTTACATACTACCCACACAGGGCAATAGGGCCAGTTTCCGAGTTTCCCCACGCAAGTTTGACAGGATTTGGATCCGGAAACTCACGAAAGGCTTGGGCAAGACTTATAATCAACCACGTCAGATTACTCCTCAGTTATACGCGTGGTAGATGAAGCTCATTAGAATTTGTAATTTCTTCTAAAATTTCTGGATGAAAGAAAATCCTCTCCAGCCAGTTACAGACTTTTCTAGCAATTTCGTGGCTTTCGGTGAATGAACGTGGATACAGTGGGGAAGGAAGCTCAGATTTGTGGAACGAGTTAGCATAGGAACAGACGAGAAGAGCCTCTGCGTGCCAAGTTTGATCCCCACCAACTTTCTTTGCTGGGGCACCATATCCGACGTTAACAGAGACATATCAGAGATTCAAATGCCAACAGTGCATTCCGTCAGCGGCTCTAGATACCTGGACCTATATTCAGTCATCGATTCCACTTGCTGTTATAACACTAATATATTCAGTCATTTTCTCTCGTTGTTATAATACTAATATATTCAGTCATCGATTCCGCTTGCCCCCTCCAAGGTGCGGTCTGTGTTCCTGTTTCTTCTTATTCGACAGCAGCACATCTGTTCACTGTCACCATTGCATCACTCTGGCTTTGGACATACACAGCAGCATTAAAACAGCCATATGAACGTTACTGCTATTATTATTACTGAAACAGAACAGGCAGCCTGGACCATTGTACGAAGAGCCTGGCATTCTCATCAATTGGAGGATTAATTGGAACGACAGAGTTCAATGTTCATAAGCATTGGGGGCTATTTATATTCTTTAAAGTTGCGGTTATTTGGCATTGTATGAGATATTTGTGCAACATTGTCATTAAATGGAGCAAATTGATGATGCATTACAGTTACTAAATAGTCTAATCTTTTCCACTGTTGATGGGACAGTCAGAATCAGTAAGGATTTTCTCTCAGAAATTCAGACATGTCTACAAAATGCACAGGAAAATATTGAGTTTTTGCAGTTGGAGACAAAGCTACAGCAAGAAGAATTACAGCAGTGGAGTCATCATTCTGAACCTGTTTTTGTTCAGAACATTGAGACAACCACCCATCAGCAGCATGTTAATAATGTTACAGTTCATTCAAATCAAGCAGCAGTTGTATATGCAGATGCAGAAACTCAGTCTGCACTTCCCAAGCCCATCATCAAACCTTGGGAACAACTTGTCCACAACAAGCACAGAACTGGTCTTGGATATGACAAGGACTTGTCCTTTCATATTCCAGACTATGCCAAGCCCATTCAGTTTCAGAGTGCTAGATTCATTTATGACAGTTCACCTGCTCCTCATGACAGTTCAGCTTCAGCTGTTCCAGAATCTGCCCCTCTTCTACAGCAACAACAACAACAACAACAAAAACAACAGATCGTGAAATGCCAACACTGTGATCGAGTTGGCCATCTGAAAGATCACTGTTTTGATCTTCATCCATGTGAGCACTGTCATAAAACCAACCATTCTTCACACAGATGCTTTAGAAATAAACGTCCTGCAAGAACAAAGATTCATCTTGGATGGATCACTTCTTGGCAATGGGCATCAATAGCCAAGAAGATATTCCAAACACATGTCAGAACTTGTTCCAGAGTATTAAACAGTCTTGCGGTTGAGTTTTCTCCATCTTCTCACCTTGTACCTGACAGGGGGGGAAATGATGGTCATCTACAAGCTTCAAAGCCACATCAAGCGAGCCTGAGCCACAACCTGCCACACCAGTTTCAGAGTTGTAGCCAGAGACAAGATGCCTAAACATGCCTTCAGTTGGCAATCTGGGACACTTCCTCTAGCAGAAGACTTCAGCTTCTTGCCAGCTTTGGAAGAGTTCCAGGAACAAAATTGAGAACACTTCCTCTAGCAGAAGACACCAGCTTCTTGCCAGTTTTGGAAGAGTTCCAGGAATTGCATTAAGCATTCCAGAGTTGTTGGTCATCCTTAAACCATCACAGATTGAGAACACTTCCTCTAGCAGAAAACTACAGTTTCTTGCCAGTTTTGGAAGAGTTCCAGGAACTGCACTAAGCGTTCCAGTGTTGGTGGTCATCCTTAAACCACCGCCCTTTTTTACCAACATTTCATAGAGCATATTCAGCCTAGTGCTGCCATGTATTTTTTGCGCATTTTGTATTACAGCTCTTTTCTTGGACTCATACATAACCCTTCGGATTAAGGGGGGGAATGTTGGACACCTAATCCTAAAGGGTTAGTGTGGAATTCGAATGGACAAAAGCAGTCCAAGAGACCTTGGGATCTGAATCCCAAGAGTCACGTATTGTACTATAAATGTGTATCTTATGTTAATAAAATATGAACTCACTGATTTATCTTTCATATATTTTGTGCTATCCATGTGAGTTTAACACAGGTTGTGAGCTTCATTATGAAAGGTTTGTAAATGAGTAATTGGTAATATCCTTCATTTTGCCTGAGTTAATCATGAGTTTATCGCACTCTGTCAATAGCTCATTCTATCTCTTCCTTCCTCTTTTCCTACCTGGGTTCTTGAAGGAGTGTCCAGATGTTACCTCCATTAGTTTTACCCCTCTATTTTACTGGCTATCATGGTTCCTTTTGACTCCAAAACTTCTTTCTTGAGATCTCCAGAGGAAGAGCTATTGCACTTTATCAAACTCCTCTTGTGGTAGACAGTCAACGCCTTTGGTTGTTCCTTGCTCCAGGAACTTTTCTAGATCAAGATTCTCCCTCTCAAGAATCTCCTATAATTTGTGGTCCTCCGTACCAGCTTCACTTGGGGTCATCTCATGGTCCCTGCCAAGTTCCATAGTGCTTGGCAAATCCTCCTTTAGTATGTTGTTCTCAGGTATATCCTCCATGCTAGCATCTTTTTCCTTCTCTGCAGGATTATCCTCCGATGCCTAGTTCGTTCCATTGTTCCCTCCTTCTTCTCCTAAAATCTTGAAACTGTTATGACTTGGTTGCTTATCCTCATTAGCTTTATTTTGGTACTTTTCCCCCCTTTCCCTTTGCCTCCCACCTTGGTAAAGCCTGCAGGATCTTTACCTGTGTTGGTTTTAATATTGTTCGTCAGTTTGTTTAGTGGGCAGTCTCTGAAGAGGTGCCCGTGTTCATGACATTTACGACATCTGAATGGGACATGTTCATAGTCCACCGTCTGCACCCATTCTTCATCATAGACTTCTAGAATGATTTTGTCCGGAAGTGCTCCCGATAGGTCCATTTCTACACATATGCGGGCGAAGGATGTGTATTTTCCTCGCAGAGTCGCATCTGATATTTTTAAAAAATGACCTAATTTATTGCCTATGGATTTTAATGATTCTGGCAACCAATAATCTAAAGGTAGGGAGTAGAGTCTTATCCATACCAGTACGGAAGTGAATGTTTCTTGTTCCGGGACAAAATTCATCACCCATGGTCACATGTAGAGGCCTGCAGCAGCATAGAAATATGGTCCTCCTTCGAACACTCTGTCTTTATCCTCAAGGTTTGTGAACACCACTGTGAAGAAACCCTTGGACCCAAGGTGAAGGTTTATGTCCCCCTTTGGTTTCCAGTGGTTTTTAATCCATGCGTACAAAGCCTTCTCCATTGGCCATATTCCCATAAATTTGCAAATAACTGCGTATGCCGCCATGTGATCCCTGTGCACTTGTAGCGCTGGATAATTTAAAACAACCTTAGGTTTAATGGTTGACCTAGGTTTACAGAGTCCTATCACAGTCCTGTGCTCAACTCTCTGACTGCTGTCTCCTGTTCTCTTCTCTCTTCTGACTTCCTCATGATTCTCTTCCTGTTCATGAGATTTAATGTTTTCCGGTTTTTTTGTGCTTATTTCCTCTGTTTCTGCCTCCATTGGTTTCTTGAATCAATTCAAACTAGCTTCCTTGCCTCTGTTCGCAGTACTTGACTGTAGGAGGGAGTGGAGCTCCCCCCTCCTTTCCCTTCCATTGTTACCAACCCTAAAGCCCTGTTCCAAACCCTCATTCAGCTTGCTCCCATCGCTCCTTCCGCTTGGTCGAGATCTTGATAATCATTGTAACACTTATTAAACAATGGAACTTGAATTTATTAGGATTTGCAAACTGTGTGTGCTTGAAAGCAATCATTTCTTACTTTTTCAATTTAATTTAAAAAATTATAAAAAATAAATTAAAATAAAATATGTAAGCCAAGGTATTGGTTCATAGTATTGTAACAAAGCCTATTTGTAAGTTAAAAATATCCTAGTAAAATGAGAGTGAATCTCCATGGTAAAATTTGGAGTTAAAATGGATCTAGGTTGGTTTAATTAAAGCTTATGTTTTTTCTAATTTTAGCAACTTGATTTGATGCTTATCAACATTTACATTTACAATAGTAGTTGAGATAGACGGTTTGAGCTTTGTTTCAAAAGTAGTTATGCATTATTTATTTTTTCAATTTAATTTAAAAAATATTATAACAAAGGCTATTTATAAGTTAAAAATCTCCTAGTAAAATGAGGGTGAATCTCCATGGTAAAACATCATGTATGTTTTTTTAATGTATTAATTATATATTAATTATTTTTATAATTAATAATAATAATAATTTTTTTTTTGGTAGGTAAGCACCCATGGGGGATTTGAACCAATTACCTGTCACAAGGAGTGCCTTAAAAGTGCACCCATTCACCCTCAATCCAAAGCCCCGTGGGCAATAATAATAATAATTTCAAAATGAAGTTATAATTCAGTTTATTTTTATGATTTCTTTTAATTTTGATAGTGTGAGATGTATTATGAAATAAATGTTTCTCGATGCCTATCATAAATTAATGCCTACCATAAATTAATGCTCATCCGTATTTACCATCTATTTTCATAACTTTGAAAACATATTATAATAAATTTATCATTTAATTATTTTTAATAAGTAAAAAATTAAAATATATTTAATGAGATAAATAAAAACAACAATCATTTTGAATTAAAAAATATATATTTTATTTATATATAATAAATTTTATGATAATTTTTATTTATATAATGTTATAGATTATTATTCTTACTTGAACTTCTCCCAACACCCAAGTGTTATTGACAAATATGTTTTGGGCCTGAAAGAGCTCAATTTGTAGACTACGACTAATGATTTGGCCATGAAAATATTAGGGAAAATGACTTTCCATGTCACTCAACATTCGAATCCGTTACCCAAGAGGTCACTTTCAAAGTTAATGCAATAAAATGGGTTTTTGGCCGTATAAAGAGAATAGATTCACAGTATGGTAGTTAATTCGGGTCACACGAAACCTCTCAGCGTGGTAACAAATTTTTTTCCGCCCCGAAAGGTTTAAAAAAAACTCATTTTCACTTTCAAAGTTGATGCAGTAAAATGGGTTTTGGGCGGTACAAAGAGGATAAGTTCACAGTTTGGTAGCTAATTTGGATTACGGAAATGGTCTCAGCACAAACGACATTCTATGGCCGAATGCATTAACTTATTTTTGTTTTCAGGTTTTCTACCCGAAATGCATTAATTTATTTTTGTTTTCAGGTTTTCTGTGTGAGAGGCCGAATTGAAGGACTTGTAGATCGAGGGTTTCGTTTTCAGGTGGTATGCATGTGAAGCGGTGTTTGAGTGTTTATCAGCTTGGAGGAATGACGAGGACCTTCTGTTCCCATGACACGCTCCAAAATTTGAGGGTTTATTGAGCAAGAAAATACTTCTTTGGTGCACTTTGGAGCTCTTAAAGAACGCGGCCACGAAATGTACAGATCTTTGACGGTATTTTGATTTTCTTACGAAGATAAGAAGTGCGGAAGGTGATGCCGGAAGCAACGACAATGCTGCCGGTTAAATTGCAATTTTGTAAAAATAAATGAAAACACTACACGTGGCCTCTTTGTATAGATTCTGGACAGACGACGAAGTGCCCAGAGCACCTCCCCTTATAAACACTTTCGGTGTAATAAAGCAGAAAAACACTTTCGGTGTAATAAAGCAGATAGAGGAAAGATTCAGCTGAGGGAGATGCTCTGAGAACCGCTCGTATAGATGTGGAGAAAATAAGATGGCCACGCATTTGCGGTCAACAACAAAAGCAAAGGTGGTGACACTTTATTCAAACCATATCAGTTATAGAATGCCTAAAAAATGCTAGTCATACAATTTCTCATTTCCTATTCTCTTCTTTCTCTTGTTTTAATTTCGTTGTATAATGCCAAGATAAATGAATAGGGGTCAATTAGTTTCCTTAACTCAAACTTGAATGTAATTGATTAAAGTAAAACTCCAAAATATGATTTATTAAAACACTTCATTTCAGAATTGAAGCGTTATGAATCTCTAAAATACCATTTACTAAAGTAGCTTCTTGGTTTACCAAAATAATTAAAACATTTACAAGTCTCCCTTTTAAAGTTAAAAAATAAAGGATTATATGAAATTGTGTAGGTGATACAATTAGTAAAAAAATAGTAAATAATTCATTTTTTATTTAAAAGAAAATTAAATGTTACATATTCATAAGAAAGGTATATCTGAAAATGTGTTTGTGATAGAATTAATAAATAATTTATTTTTTATTTGAAAGAAAATTAATTGTTACACTTATAAATATTGATGAGGAAAGTGTTAAATGTGAGTATTACAATTAATAGATAGTGAAAAGGAAAAAGTAATCGGCGACAATAATTTTTAATGTTATAGATTGAGATAGATAATAATTTTTAAGGTTATAGATGGAAATAAAGTTAAGTGAAATACATTTTGATTTGATAATGTAATTTATTAAGTTTAATTAATAATAATGAAGATATATTGTCTGGATAGATGAGAGATGTATTTTACAATTTAGTATGAGGAAAATGTGTTAACAATTTTTTAATAAGTAAAAATAAAATAAATTTTAAATTACAAAGTGTAATACTTTTGGATATATTATTTGTTTTATTTATTTTTTTGAAAAACATTTGAATTATGTTTTATACTTAAGCTCAAAAAAGTTCTAGTAGAAGCAATACTAATATGCAAATATTTAAAAGATAATAAAATTGTGTAAACAAACTAATCATAAGAAGAATGTGAAATGAATTCCAAGAACCTCCAAACAGTTGCAAATAGTTAAAAGAAACGAGTTACGATCTTCCTTTCTTTCCTTAGGGGAGAAGGAGAAAAAGGGGTTGGTTTTTTTTTCTTTTCCTCATTGAAAGAGCAACGATCTGTAAAATAGGTAGACTACTGTTGGGCATACGAGAATTCTTGAGATGGAATCAGCGCAGTGGAATCCGTTATACTGCTAAATTGGAAAGATAACCCTGAATTGCACTGACTAGTCTTGAGGTTTAGAAGAGATATCTTAATATTATAAATCAAAAAACTATTTGGAGCAAGGAGCTCTAGAGAGAGTTTGGACGTTATTTCTACTGGTTGGGAGAAAGTTCTTCTAAAAATAACTATAACAGGAAACAAATATCTGCATCTTTATGGTTTTTCTTTATATATATTTTTGAATATTTTATGCAGGACAATTGACTTGATAGACCATGATTATTCTTAGTCTTGGTTCATATCTCTCTCTGGGTGAGATTGTAAAGTTGTCGGAGGAAATGTTTACTGTGATAAAGAATCAATCATGAAAAATAAGAATAGGATTTATGTGCAAAATGGTTGTACTACATGAACATACAAAATAACATTTATTATATTAAAAATTTGGAAATCATGAATGCCTTGCCGTGGTGATTCTTTTTAAGAAAAACGAAAGTTACTTATAGCGGTAAGACTTGTACTAGCTGAGGGAATGTCGGTTAGTCTCGAGGCCAGGAGTTTATGACTCTACCTAAGATAGTCGAGGGAATGTCGGTTTTATGACTCATGGCAGTAGTTTTACCCTGAAGGCCGTATTGGTATTTATTGATCAATGGAATACTTATTAAAATGAAGGAAAACCGCTTAAAGTTTAAAGTAAATGCCTGTTGCAAGTAACAAAATAGATTTATTTTCTAGAAGCATAAATTTGAATACAAATAACATTTATTTTACAGAAGCATAAATTTGAATACAAATAACCATAAGTTTAAACAAGCCGAAGACCTCAGCCAATATATTGCAGGAAAAATAACACCCCTAATCTTGTAATAACACCCATAATCTTGTAAGTACTAAGAAAAGAATATAAATATTCACCACGTAGCAATTACCATAGAGTAACCCTGGAAGGGGTTTCTGGGGTTTTAGGTACGGTTAGTTATTTCAGTGTTTAGATAAAAATGAAACATAGACCGCGAAATATGATATTTTATAAAAAATGATATTTTATAAAAAGAAATAACGACTACTTAATAAATGTTTTTCGCCAGTAATTATGCAAAGTCCATGCATAACGTTCTCACTAATGAGAAATCATAAATAAAGTACTCAACTAAACATAGACCGCAAAATATGATATTTTATAAAAACAAATAACGACTGGTTAATAAACATGTTTTCCCAGTAATTATGCAAAGTCCATGCATAATGTTCTCACTGATGAGAAATCATAAATAAAGTACATCATAAATAAAGTACCCAACTACATGCTGATGTAAACCCTTAATAAGTTTTTCCTTAAATCCAACATAACCCTTAAATTACATGTTCGAACATTAAGTTGGGTTTATACAAAACCCATTATGAAACCCTTTGAATAGAGGGTTATGGAAAATATACCCATTTTCCTAATCCGACAAAACCACAATTAATAGGCCAAGCTTGAACCTATACCACAATTTAAGACAATAATAAGAGGGATTGCTGGATAAGAACCTGAAATGAGCAAACTTGGAAAATATACCCATTTTCCTAATCTGACAGAACAACAATTAATAGGCCAAGCTTGAACCTAGACCAAAATTTAAGCAAATAGTAAGAGGGATTGTCGGATAAGAACCTGGAATGAGAAAACTCTGGAAAATAGAGCCATTTTCCTAATCTAATAGAACCACAATTAATAGGCCAAGCTTGAACCTAGACCACAATTTAAGACAATAGTGAGAGGGATTGCTGGATAAGAAATTGGAATGAGCAATATTTCTGGGTTAGTGGCATAGCCATGGAAGCAAACGGAAGAATGGAGGAAACGAGAAGCCAAACCCCTTCGATAGTTGTTAAACGAAAGAAAATGGAAATGTTAAAAGTGGGAATCACTCTGTAAAGGATAAATTTCTATTGAGCCATGCAACGAAGATCAGGGAAACAGTGATAGTAAAATCCATTTAGTTACCTATGGACAAGATGTTGGAGTCGAACCTATCTGTCCGACGGAGACCGCCATGACAAAAAATCCTGCTATGCCAAAAACATCCTCCATCAAGAAACCCAGCAAACGTCGATCTCAAACATTGGAAAATAAGTTTTAAAAATGAACCATTTGTCGGTGAACAAAACCTATAAGAAAGGAGTTGCAGAGCCAAATCCTCAGGAATAGAGAAGCGAATGAGGATGTCAGACCCAACACAAAATAGGTTAGCCTTAACGACTCAAAATCAATCGTGACTGTCCACTAAGAACCCTGTGATCGGATGACAGAGATCACAACAAGCGTTGACCCTTACATGTATGATAAGACTGACGACAGATAAGAGTCTAGAATCATCCGCTAAGAGGATACATATATCTTCGAATTTAATCATATGCATGCTGAGCCTTAACCTTGGAGTAGGGTCAACATTAATAGGTAAATTAAAAACCATGTACGTCAACCCCAATACCTTGGCATGCGAATTAATATTTAGTGTGGAAGAAATGTACATCATATAACAATTTGATAATGGAATAACTTATGTAAATGCCACATATTTGCATTAAAATAAGTGTCATAATAAATGATGTAGAGGTGTTAATTAGATTTTTTTTATTTACTGTATTGTCTAGAGATAGGCAAATGGTAGTCGTTACAAGTAGTATCAGAGCCAAGGTTTCTACACTATGGCTAATCATGGGCAACTAAGAAATCATTATTGTGTTAATGCATAGAGAGAGAAAAAGAAACAAATCAGGAGCAAGATGTAGAGAGGAGTTGGACCCCCAACCCAACCAAAGGCATCGTATGGAGAGGCTAATCCAAAAATGTGGATATAGTTTGGAGAAGAGTCCTGTCAAGCAAATGTTGCACTACTAGAAACTGTTTAACAATTACGAGCTGAAATGAGTAATTTGAGGGCTGACAATGAAAAATTAAGATAGAAACAAGAAAGGATTTTGAAAATCTTATCTGATAAACAAAACCAGCAGGAGCCCAACCCAAGTTCTGGCAAGGGGAACAAGACCAATACCTTTAGACAAAAGAAAGGTCATGCAAAATAGTAGGGAAGAAGTGAAAATGTTTTTGAAGGAAAAGAAAATAAAAGGAAAAGATTTAAACGCAAGGGGAATTCAAGAACATAAAACCTCTAAACTTTGATGGTGAGGTTGAGGATGCAGCTAAAGCCTAGTTGATTAATATTAATAAATACTTCTAGATCTACGAGTATGGTGAAAACATTAAAGCTTGATTGGAAATATACTGTTAAAGCATAGAGCCACCATGTGGTGGGAAGAGATTAAAATTATCTGGAAAATAGAGGAGTAGAAAGTGACTTGGATGAAATTACAAAAACATTTTAAAGACAAGTATCTGACAGAATGATTCTATGATGAAAAGGCAAGGGAATCTCATGATTTAAGGTTGGGTCAGTTAACAATGGATAAGTTTGTAAGCGAGTTTACCTCTCTGCTGAGATACTTTCCATAATAGTTTACCTACCTTTATGAGGGAAAAATTGGAATTTGATAACCTAAAAACAATGGATGAGGCAGTTCAAAAGGCTAGAATTTTTTACAAGCAAATGAAATAAAATGGAGAGGGCACCTAGAATGGGCCCTTTAAAAAATGGCAGAAAGGCTTTTCGAACAACAAAAGTAACATAAAAATTTCAGGTGGAAAGAATGCACATTTCAGACCTCAGACCAAGTTTACTGGAAGGAATCCACAGAACGCTGGTGTACAAACTGAAAACAGGCAGACGAAGGTAGTAAACAAACCAGAAAAAAACCAACAATAGAAGCCCCCTTTGCAATGTTGGGGATGTAGAGAACCCCATTACTATAAAAATTATCCTCATCATGCATGAGCTGAGCAAGTTACTAATGTGCAGGAATCCTCCACTGTGGATGAAGTAGCTAGAAGCATGCTTAGAATAAATGCAGATTTGGATGATAATAAAACAGAATGTCAGCCCACCATGGTAGAACTAGAAGGTAATATATCCAACCACTTTGTTTCTATTTTGGTAGATACAGGTGCAAATCTGAGTTACATTAGTCCAAAAATAGTGTACAAATGTCATTTACAAGCGATGAAATTTAGAAATCGATGGTTGGTGCAGTTAGTTACAGGAGCTAAGCGAAGAGTAAATGCTAAGATTGAAAAATGTCCTATTAAAATAGGAGAATAACATATTCAGCTGGATGTAAATATATTACCTTTAGGCTTGTATGATGTACTGATTAGAATGGATTGGTTAGAAAAACATTGTTCCGTAGTGGATTGAAAAGAAAAATCTATTAGCTTCCTTGATGAAGAGGGAACTAGATGAGAGATTTGGGAATAAAAAGAGCTGTTAAACTACGACCAATTATAAATAACCAACTAGGAAAATGTATCCAAAAGGGTTGTAAAACTCCAAAAGGGTTGTAAAACTTATGATGTACAAGTGGGTTATACTAACTCTAAGGATACGACTCCTTCTGTTGAAAATATGCCAATAATAAAAGAATTCATTGATGTATTCCCAAAGGAAATACTTGCGTTGCCTCCTAAAAGAGATATTATTTTACCATTAAATTAATTCCAGAAGCAACCCTTGTGTCCAAAACCCCTTATCGTATTAGTATACCTGAGCTAACAGAACTCAAGATGCATCTGCAAGAGCTTTTACATTAAGGTTACATACGACCAAGTGTGTCACCTTGGGGAGCGCCTATTCTTTTTGTATGGAAAAAGGATGGTACGTTGTGATTATATATTGATTATAGATAGTTAAACAAGCTCACCATTAAGAAAAAATACCCCTTACCTCGTATTGACGATCTATTTAATCAAGTCAAGGGAGTTATTGTGTTCTCAAAAATAGATTTACGTTTTGGATATCATTAGATTCGTATTAAAGATGAAGACATTTGTAAAACAACGTTTCAAACTTGCTATGGTCATTACGAGTTCATGGTATTGCCCTTCGGGCTTACCAATGCCCCTACTACTTTCATGAGTCTCATGAATGGTATATTTCATCTGTATTTAGATAATTTTGTCTTAATTTTTATTGATGATATTCTAATATACTCGAAGAATATGGAGGACCATAAGAAACATTTGAGGATAGTATTGCAGACCCTACGGGACAATCGAATTTATGCCAAATACAATAAATGTGATTTTTACAAAGACCAGATTCAATATTTATCACATATTGTTTCATCGGAGGGCATAACAGTGGATCCTGAAAAGATTCAAACCATCATGGAATGGTCTGTCCCTAAAATATCCCTGATATTTGATCTTTTATGGGGTTGGCAGGATATTACCATCGTTTTATAGAAGGGTTCTCTAAGATTGTGTATCCTATAACTTCACTTCAAAAAAAGGGGAAAGTTTTTAATTGGACAACCAAGTGCCAACAAAGTTTTGAGCAGTTGAAACATGCATTAACCACTGCCCCTGTGTTGAAGGTAGCAGATCCATAACAGAGTACATAGTATGCACTAATGCAATTCAAGAAGGAATTGGAGGAGTGCTAATGCAGGAAGAAAAGGTGATAAAATAAAAGTCATAAAAAATTTGTTAAACTTGTTATGACTTAGAATTAACTGCAACAGTTCATGCATTAAAGGTTTGGAGACATTATTTGTTGAGAAATAAATTTCTTTTAATGACTAATCACAATAGTTTAACAAGTTTTTTTAACTAGCCTAATTTGAAACCTTGTCAAGCTAGGTGGACTGCTTTTTTGAGCAAATTCGAGTTTGAGATATGACACCTTAAAGGTAAGGAGAATAAAGTTACCGATGCAATAAGCAGAAAGACACACTGTGTATACGATATTTCATATAGTTGAATGAAGATTGACTTTATTGCAAAAATTAAAGAAGGTTATCAGCGAGACCCTGAATATAGATTACTATTGAAAGAAGCAAGAGAAGCACAAAACTTGAATAAAAAAACTGATTATAGTATAAATAATTATGACATGTTAATATTCGGAGGTAGGATATATGTTCCCAATCAAATCACTATCAGAAAATTCATGTTAGATGAGTTTCGTAAGAACCCTTATGTGGCCTACCCGAGCTATAAAAAATTGTTCTATGCAATTAAGCAGGAATACTTCTGGCCAAGAATGAGAAAATATATTAAAAAATATTTGGAAAAATGTATGGAATGACAGCAAGTAAAGGCAGAGCATCAACACTCTACTGGATTACTTATTCCCCTACCCATACCTGAGTGGAAGTGGGACACAATTAATTTGGAATTTGTTACTATTTTAGCAAAAATTAAGAAGAAAAATGATTCTATCTTGGTAGTAGTAGATAAAATAAGCAAAAAAACTCATTTTATACTGATTAAATCCACATTTAAAGCTGTTGAAATTAAAGATATATTTATGAAGGAATTATTCCGACTACATGGGATACGTCGAGTGGTGATCTTAGATAGAGATGTAAAATTTACATCAGCATTTTGGAAGGCCCTTTTCACAGGTTTGGGTACAAAAATTCAATTCAGTACCACTTATCACCCTCAGATTGATGGAAAGACTGAGCATGTTAATTAGGTATTGGAAGATATGTTGCGTATGTATGTAATACAATAGCCAACCAAGTGGGAAGAATATCTCCACTTAGTTGAGTTTGCTTATAATAACAACTACCATGAATCCTTGAAGATGAGTCCTTTTGAGGTGTTATATGGAAGAAAATGTAGAGTTCTTATCAACTCGTATAACCTCGAGGATAAGTTAGTGTTGGGGCCTGATATGTTAGTAGAAATGGACCAATTGGTAATAAAGGTTCGCCAAAATTTAAAGGATGCCCAAGACAGGCAGAAGGCGCACGTAGATAAAAAGAGAACATATATATAATACCAAGTAGGGGATCATGTCTACATCAGAGTCAAACTGAAAAGAAGCACCTTGTGATGGGGTAGCTGTGCCAAATTGGCACCTCAATATTGTGGACCTTTCCAAATCTTGGAAAGAATCAGACCAATCGCATATTGGTTTTCATTACCTAGTCACATTAGAGTCATAATGTGTTCCACGTGTCTTTGTTAAAAAAATATGTTTATGATCCTAGACATGTGATTAGCTGGAAAGAAGTGTAGGTAATTAAGAAAATAATTTCTTATTTCAACATTTAATGTATATGTTAAGCGTACTCTGATATTAAATTATAAATTGTGATGTAGGTAGAGCCAGATGACGAATTATTTTTAGGGCTTTTGCCTATCCTCGAGCAGAGAGAAATAATATTATAGAGGCGAGTTATCACCCAGGTTAAAGTGCTATGGAAGCACTTTAGCTTGGAAGAAGTTACCTAGGAAGACAAGGACTTTATACTTAAATCTTATCCTAGATTATTCCAAAGTGTTGGATTAAATTCTGAGGATGCTGTTTCATTTGAGGGGGGAATATGTGACACCCGTGGATACATCAATTACTACAATAAATTTTTGTTTTGCTTATTTCTTTTGAAAGACATTTGAATTATGTTTTATACTTGAACATAAGACTCAGAAAGGGTCTAGTAAAGGCATAACTGATATGTAAATATTTAAAAGATAATAAAGTTGTGTAAACAAACTAATCATAGGAAGAACCATGAAATGAATTCCAAGAACCTCCAATCAATTGCAAACGGTTAAAAGAAAAAAGTTACGATCTTCCTTTCTTTTCATGGGGAAGAAGGAGAGGAAGGGGTTAGTTATTTTTCTCTGATTTTCTTTTCCCCATTGAAGGAGGAATGATATCTACAGTAAGTAGAGTACTCTTGGGCATAAAGGATTTCTTGAGCTGGAATCAAAATAGTGGAATCCCTTATACTGCTAAATTGGAAAGATAGCCCTAAAGTGAACTTACTAGTCTTGAGGTTTAGAGGAGATATCCTGATATTATAAATCAAAGAAATGTTTGGAGCAAGGAGATTCAGGGAGAGTTTGGACATTATTTCCTGACTTGTGGTTGGGAGGACGATATTCTAAAGAGAGCTATAACAAGGAATAAACAAAAAAGAAGATAAGTTATCTTCATCTTTATTGTTTTTCTTTATTTAAAGTCTTAAAATAATTTCTGAATATTTTATGTAGGACAATTGGCTTGATAGACAATTATTATTATAAGTATTGGTTCATATCATTCTCTAGGTGAGATTTTAAAGTTCTTGGAGGAAATTCTTATTGTGATAAAGAATCAGTCATGAAAAATAAGAATAGGATTTATGTGAAAAAGGGTTGTAATACATAAACATACAAGATTACATTTATTATATTAACAATTTGGAAATCATGAATGGTTTGTTGTGGTGATTATTTCTAAGAAAAATGAAAGTTACTTATTGTTGTAGGACTTATGTACTAGTTGAGGGAATGTTGGTTAGTCTTGAGGCTAGGAGTCTATGACTCTACCTAAGATAGTCCAACAACCAGGCAATAGTTTAACCCTGAAGGCTGATGAACTAGTTCCTGAGGTACCGTGACCTATTCTAGCAGGGTATTGGTATTTATTGATTAATGGAATAATTATTAAAATGAAGGAAAACCACTTAAAGTTCAAATTAAAGACATACTTCTAGAGAGACAGAAAATGCCTATTGTAAGTAACAAAACAAATTTATTTTCTAGAAGCATAAATTTGAATACAAATAATGATGCCAAGAGCAGTATTTTAAACAAGCTGAAGACCTCAGCCAATATGTTGCAGGAAAAATAAAACCCCTAAGTTTGTAAGAATTAAGAAAATAATTTAAATATTCACCATGCAACAATTACCATCTCAAAGAGTAACCTTAGAAGCTACACCGAGGTTTTAGTTACTATTAGTTATTTCAGTGTTCAGATAAAAATGAAACATAGACCGTGAAATATGATATTTTATAAAAATAAATAATGACTAGTTAATAAACATATTTTCCTAGTTTTTACACAAAGTCCATGCATAGCGTTCCCACTAATGAGAAATCATAAATAAAGCACCCAACTACAAGTTGATGTAAACCCTCAACAAATTTTTCCTTAAATCTGACAGAACCCTTAAATTACATCTTCAAAAATTAAGTCAGGTTTATACAAAAATAATTATGAAACCCTCTAGACACAGTTTGTAACTTAGAAAATATACCCATTTTCCTAATAGTTAGAACCACAGTTAATAGCCCAAGCTTGAACCCATACCATAATTTAGGATAATAGTAAGAGGGATTTCCGGGTAAGAACCTAGAATGAGAAATATTTCTAGGTTAGTGGCATAGTCATGGAAGCAAACGAAACAATGGAGGAAATGGGAAGCCAAACCCCTTCCATACCTGTTAAAAATCATAAAACAAAGACGTTAAAAGTGGAAACCACTTTGTAAAGGACAAATCTCTCTTTCAAGGAAAAGATGGAGGCAGAAAACAAACCTATAGGTAAAACATGTTCCAGATAACCTTCCATGCCCTAAAATAATGAATTCCAACCATTAAACCCTATTGATCCATGCAACGAATATTAGGGAAATAGTAACAGTAAAATCCCTTCAATTACCTGTGGACAGGATGTTGGAGTCGAACCTATTTGTCCGACACAAACCACCATGACAAAAAATCCTGCTATGCCTAAAACAACCTCCATCAAGAAACCCAACAGAGGCTGCTGTTAAACATTGGAAAACAATTTTTAAAACTTAACCATTAACTGGTGAAGAAAACCTGTAGGAAAGGAGTTGCGGAGTGAAACCCTCAGGAATAGAGAAGCGAATGAGGATGTCAGACCCAACACAAAAGAGGTTAGCTTTAACGACTCGGAATCAATCATCACTGTCCATCAAGAACCCTACGATCAGATGATAGAGATAAAAATAGTGTTGAACCTTACATGTATGATAATACTGGCGACATATAAGTGTCTAGAATCATCTGTTAGGTGGATACATATATCTTCGACTTTAATCACATGCATGCTGAGCCTTAACCGTAGAGTAGGGTCAACATTAATAGGTAAATTAAAAACCATGTACCTCAACCCCAATAACTTGGCATGCGAATTATTATGTAGTGTGGAGGAAACATACATCATATAAAAATTTGACAATGGAAGAACTTATGTAAATTCCACATATTTGCATTAAAATAAGTGTCATAATAAATGATGTAGAGGTGGTGATTAGATAAAAAAGAATTATTCACTGTATTGTATAGAGATAAGCAAGTGGTAGTTTACATAAAGCAATGTCAACTATAATAAAAAATAAAAATGAATATACATATTTTGTTAGTTTTAATTAAAATATTTATAAAACATTAATAATGTCTATCTTCTTCTTTATTTCTTCTTTTCTTTCTTTCTCTATTTTTTTTAATATAATAACAAAAAACATAATGTAAGTAATAAAATAATAAATAGATTCAATTTAATTTTCTATATTGTAAGTTAGCATAAAAGTAAGCATCGTCTAACGAATATACAAAATGACTTTTTTGGGGCATTTTTTTATTTATGAATCTTGCCAAAATTAGATAGAGATTTTTAAGAATAAGTTTAAGCAGTGCAATTTGCAAAAGTTAAGTCCCTCAAGGTTCTTTATCGAGTTGGATTAATTGATGCATTTAAAAACATATTTTAAACAAAAATAAATCACAATCTCACTTAACATTATATTGCCATATTAGGAAGGAATAAACCATTTTATTTATTAGTTAAATTACCACACACACACACACACACACACACACACATATATATATCACATTATTTTTTTAAATAATAATAATAATAAATAATTTATATGTGTAATCATGATATTTTAAAACATATATAATTAATAAACATATATAAACTTAATAAATTTAATTAATTAACATATAAAAAAAAAAATTCTATATAAATAATAACTATAAATAAGATTCATTTTACCATATAAACTAAAATAATGATTCATATTTTTATATTTCAAAACTTTATATTTAAAATTAATTAATAAATATAGAAAAGTTTGACACTAACAATTGTTAGGATATTCCGACACATAGGAAATAGTTAAGTACAACTTGGTCTAGTATAGAGTTAGGTAAAGTGTGTTTCTTTACCATTGTACATTTTGTAATTTACAATCCGATGGTCACGATATGTAGTGATCCGACGCTTCATTCTCTCCTCGGTATTACTGACACTTGATTCGTGGCTTGACACCCGATTGGTCCATGATTTCTATTTAAAGCGCATGGAGGGTCATTTGTAGCGTAATCCGTGCATGAGAGAAGCATATGTAAATTTTCATTATTTTATTAATAAATTGCCTGAAGTGGCCGTGTTGGCTCAGGCTGTGGATTGTTTCCCTCTTTGAGGGTTTTAACCACGTCAAAAATACTGGTGTATTGATCTGCGATCTGGTTGTGAGTGGTGTCCTTTGGTGTTCTGTCTGAGGAACTTACCCTGTAAATTCCTACATGGTATCAGAGCTATTTGAGGGCCGCGTCCGTTGGTGATCCAAATCTGAAGCTGGTAGAACTGCATCCGACTGCCGTTTCCTAGATCTACTATTTCTGACTGCTTTCAGGCCGAGAGGACTGCTCTGTTGTGTTGGGAGCATCTGTTCCAGTGAGGAACCCCTTTCGTTTCACGCGAAAAGGTTTCCGGTAGCCCTAGCTGCGTCATTTTTAAGATCTGGAGGTATACAATGTTTATTTGCAGTTTACAGTCATTTTCTCTCTGTTTATTTCAGTTTCGGTTTATTTAGCCTTTTTTTATTACCAGATCTATACCTTTCATTTCTGCATATGCTCTTTGCCCTGCGACTCTGTGCGATCTGGGCAAATCAGAAACAGAAAGGAAGGATTTTTCTCATGCGTATGCTCTTTTACCTGCGCCTTAGTGTGATCTCGGAAAATCAGAAACATTGAGAAAAATATTTAGTTTCCGGCTAAAGCTAACTTTGAGCCGCAAGGTTCATTTTTGAAAATATTTAGTTTTTCGGCTAAAGCTAACTTTGAGCCGTAAGGTTCGTGTTCTTTGCATGTCCGTGTTGGGTTTTTTGTTTTTTGTTTTGTAGGGAAAAAGAGCTTTCTTAAAGCAAGCACGCAACCCAAAGCACCCCCCCCCCTCTCTCTCTCTCTATTTTAAGAGAGTAGAGGTCTTGGGTTCAAGTCTCCATTAAGTGGGTGATTGGATTTATGGTCGCTGCAATTATTCCCTATACTGGCACAGGTGATTGGTACCTCTGTCTCCCGTTAACTGCCAACTGTCCTCCCTCAGTCTTCATGTTCTGCCTAGGTATGAGCGATCAAACCCTCGTTGTGGTTATTTGGCTTGTGTCTTCGTTGGGTTATGTAAGCTCTGCGTATTCGATGCCTTCTGGAGGTTTCGACCTGGGTTTATGTTGTTCGTTCCCTGACTCAGAATACTGTTCGGACGTTTCCCTCCTCGTCTGCTTACAATGCTGGTTTGGTAAGGTCTGTTCTTACTTGCTCTATTCTTGTTTTTGATGGGTTACCGATTATCCACGGTCTGCATTTGCATTTTCCCTTCTTGTAAATGGTTGTATGAATGTTTGTGGTTTTGTTCTTTTTGTCACTGCATTCGACTGTCGACTAGACTGCTCTAGATGTTCGTTCTCCGGCTCCGGTCCCTGGTTATCCTTTCTGGTTCGTGGCAGGTGATGGTGTCAACTCCTTCCGGCGCCTTCATCAATCCACCAGGTAGGTTCTCTGTTCTATGCTAGCAGTATATACTCTTTTCTTACTCAGCTCACTAACGTTCTCGGCTCCTTCGTGAGCAGGTCCTCTGATACAGCTATTCCGGCCTCGGCTCGCCAATGTCAGGTAAGCGCTTTGGGTTCTGTTTTGTTACCAACTGTTAGACATTTATTTCTCCTTGCATGCTTCTCCCTGTGTTTATGACATTGTGTTGTTGGTTGCAGGGTCCGATTCCTCGGAGGGATTGGAGCCCGGCGACTTGGTTGGTGATTCAAAACAACTCCACACCCGATAGCTCGGAGGTCTCAGTTTGTCACGGGTAGCAACATTCCTCTATTCTGGTTGCTGTTGTTAGTTCCTTTCTTGAATGGATGTGTCGATGGCTTGCTGTGTTCCCGTCGATGGCAGTCTTGGCTGTTGAACTTACAGTTGTGATTTTACTGTCTGGTTCCTTGTAGGGGCGTCGTGGGTTTCCAAACCCTTGTGTTATCTTGTCCGAATATTTTTCCAAGGAATTTATTTTCTTTAACACGACACTGTAACTATTGAACGTTCTTGTTTCGACTGATATATCTATGAAATGAATTTGCAGTGATTCTTTTGTTTCCTTTATGTATACGTTTAAATGTAAAGGATTGTGAATATTCGTCGGCAACTTCATCAACTTTTTTTCAAAAAGCCATAACTTCTTCATTCGGAAGCCGTTTTCAGAGCCGTTTTTTTAAACCAGCCTAATTTTTCGAGATCTATCCATTGGAACACTTATTTTCAGCATCTTTAGCTTCAGTTTCCATTGAAATGGAAAGTCAATACCAAGTTACCCTTGACAGAACCAACTACTTCCAATGGTTGTCCTACATTGAGGATTTACTTAGAAGTAAAGGTCTCTACAGAATAGACTCAGGCCAAGAAAAGAAACCGAAGGATGAAGATAAAGCTGCTAAATGGGAAAATAGGCAAGATCAAGCACATGGATTGATAGGGATTTCTATTTCTCCAGATCTTAGATTCCATATTGCAGAACTTGATACTCCTGATGAAGCAATGAAACAAATCAATAAAGTTTTTGGGATTAAAAATGAACTTAGAGCCCATCAACTTGAAAATGAGTTGCTTACATTGGAACCTAATAATTTTTCTTGCATTGAAGATTTCTTGTCCAAGTTCAAGACCCTTAGATATCTTTTGGAAGGTGTTAAACTTAAGAAAGAAGATAGTAACCTTAAATCTATTCCATTCTTACAAAGTTGGGACCAGCCTACTCTGTGTTTGTTTCCACCTTCCACTCTACAAGAGAAGCCTTCATTTCTCAAGGAACAGACTACAAGTCCCCTTCATTTGACTATTTTTGTGATTCTTTAATAAGAGAACAAGAAAAACTCTTACACCTTGGTCTTCTTAATCTTGGAAACTCTTCCAAGAAAGCGTTAGCCACCTAGTAGCAACCAAATTCAAAGAATCCTAAGAAGTCATATCCAAAAAAGAATGGTCCTAAACCAAACAAGGGTCCTAAGCAATCTTGGCCTCAAAATGAAAAATCATTTCAACAAAATGATAAGAAAAATAAAAACAAATGGAAGAAGACTGATAGACATTGCAACTTTTGTAATCGAGATGGCCACTTAGAATCCAAATGCTTTAAGAAGATGGAAGCCTTGGAAGCAGCGATGAAGAAACATAACATCCATGTGGAGCATTCTTCAACTTCAACTTCATCTTCAGGAATGGCACTTTCTGCATGTGGTTGTCAATCATCTCGGTTTGGTTATGCATTAAATGTATCTTCTTCTTCTCATTCTCATGAGTGGCTCATTGATTCTGGAGCTTCTTGTCACATGGCCAAAAACAAAGCCATGTTTTATTCTTTAAATGATTGTAACACCAAAAATATATATGTTGGTGATGATAGATCTCGTAGTGATGTAGGGACTGGAACTGTTCATCTAGACAATGGTCGATTTTATGACGTATTATGTGTTCCAACCTTATCCTGCAACCTTCTATCTGTATATCAGATAACTCATTCAGGTGAAGGTAAAATCGTTGAATTTTCACCTCATGATGTTGTAATCAAGGACCTAAGAGATCCTAAAAAGATTTTAGCTACTGGCATTGCTGATGATTCTACAAGGTTGTATAAGTTTCACAACTTTGGGTCATCAAATCTTCCCTCAGTATTTGTTGCTCATAATGATGAAGTGAGCAAACTTTGGCATGAGCGATTTGGTCACTTAAACTATGGCTCCCTTCAGCATCTATGTAAAGAAAATATGGTGACAGGTCTTCCTATGGTATCTTGCAGAGATGGTGTTTTTTCTGGATGTGTACTCAGAAAACATCATAGGGACAGTTTTGAAAAACGTGCCTCTTGGCACGCCTCAGCCCCTTTACAGCTTGTGCATAGTGATTTATGTGGTCCACTTCCAGTTGTTTCATTCTTTGGCTGCAAGTATTTCTTAACTTTTATTGATGATTTCTCCATACGCACTTGGGTATAATTCTTAAAACTCAAGAGTGAAGTATTTAACAATTTTATGGCCTTCAAGGCCTTTGTTGAAAAACAATATGGACATCAAATTCTTAAGCTAAGATCTGATAATGGCGGAGAATATGTTAAAAACACATTCATCAACTATTGCACTGAGAATGGAATTCAAATGCAACATACTGCTCCATATACTCCACAACAAAATGGTGTAGCTGAAAGGAAGAATCGCACCTTAAAGGAAATGGCTAATTGTATGCTACAATCTAAAGGACTTGGTCTTAGTTTTTGGGCAGAAGCAATTAACTGTGCAAATTACATAATAAATTGCACTCCTACTAAGGCTTTAAAGAATATCACTCCAGAAGAAGCATGGAGCTCAATCAAACCAGATGTAAGTCACTTTCGTGTTTTTGGAAGTGAAGCGTGGGCCCATATTCTAGATGAAAAGCATAAAGCTTTAGAACCTAAGAGTGAAAAATGTACTTTTGTTGGATATTCTGAAGATGTCAAAGGCTATAGACTTATTCCATTTAAGTCCAAAAATGTTATCATTAGAAGAGATGTAAAATTTGATGAAAATATATCGACCTGCGAGCCTAGTTCGATGGATGTGCCACCTCTCCCTATCTCTTCTACTTTTGAAAACATTTCTTCTTTAGATGATGAAAGTGAGGATGACAATCCTCCCCCACCATCTCAGGATCCTCCTTCAGCTCCTCAGCTTCCAAAATGGGTTCGTGCTACTCGAGATGCAGTAGGTGATCTTGCCGGTGATCCTACAGATCAACGACGTACACGTTCTCAGTTCGAGAGAGCCTCTTCTTTACTGGCTCAAGCTCCAGTAACTTATGATCCTGACACCTTTGTAGAAGCTTTAGGCTATCCAGATTGGGAAGCAGCTATGAATGAAGAATATCATTCATTGTTGGCAAATGATACATGGGATCTTGTTCCTTTACCAAAGGGATGAAAACTTGTTAGATGCAAATGGGTTTACAGAACCAAGTATGGACCAGATGGGAAAGTTGATAAACATAAAGCTCGTCTTGTTGCTAAGGGTTTTTCACAGGTTGAAGGCATTGACTACACTGAAACCTTCTCCCCTGTTGCCAAAATGAACTCTATCCGCCTTGTTCTTTCCCTTGCTGCCTCTTTCAAATGGGAAGTCCATCAGATGGATGTTAAATCTGCCTTCTTGCATGGGGACTTGCATGAAGAAATCTATATGGAACAACCCATTGGCTTAATACAAACAGACTCCAGCCTTGTATGTCGACTTAAGAAATCCCTTTATGGTCTCAAGCAAGCTCCTCGGGTTTGGTATGCCAAAATGGATAGCTTTCTTTTAGAATCTGGCTTTTTTAGGTGTCATTCTGACAATACTGTCTACACCAAGCAAGTGGGCAAGTCTCTTATCATTCTTGTTCTTTATGTTGGTGATCTTATCCTTACCGGTAGTGATCCCAACCTTATAAACCATGTGAAGTCTAGCCTTAAAAGGAAGTTTGAAATGACAGACTTAGGACACTTACATTATTTTCTCGGTCTTCAAGTCTTGCAATCCAAGGAAGGTATTTCCCTTTCCCAGTCCAAGTATGCCTGTGATATTCTATGCCACTTTCACATGGAAGACTGTAAGCCAGCCCCTTCTCCCATTCAGTCCGGAGTCAACCTTTCAGTCACTTGTACTTCTCCTGAAGTTGATGCTACCTTATACCCTCAACTTGTAGGAAAAATCTTGTATCTAACTCATACTCGTCCTGACCTTTCCTTTGCTGTTGGCCTTGTTGCTCGGTTTATGCAAAACCCACGTGAAAGTCATTGGAAAGCAGCTAAAAGAATACTTCGTTATGTTCGAGGTACAGTTCAGTTTGGGATT
>CM062816.1:621902363-622179863 GCA_031772625.1 Pinus tabuliformis
CGTTGCAGGTAGGTAGGTATTCGATTTGCATAGGTAAAGACGAAATATTGCTGCTCTCTCTGTAATGGCAGGCCTGGTCATTTCAATGTTGGATTCCTGGAAGGGTCAGCTGCTTACCCCAATGTTCCTAAAACCCCAACTTCCAAACCATAGCCTTCCATCGGCATGGAGACAAGTCAGAATGATGGGAGGCAATCCTCGCACATTTCCTGGTAGAGTGACCAAATGGCAATGGAAGAGAATGTAAGAGCAGAAATCTAAGCAGCTCCTCAAAGCTCACCTCCTGAGAGAATGCTAGCTTTACGAAATACGAAAGCAAGCAAAGCTCAGAGCAGCCATGGCCAATCTTGAAAATCCCTAGGAAAAGTCCGTTAAAGCCCCTACTTTGTTTGTCGTTACGGCTGACAAGCAGCTCCAAGCCTTGGCCGACAGGTTTTAGAAGCCCGGGGGAATCGATCTCTGGACCAAGAAAGATGGACTAAAAAGCCTCGATTTCGATGGGAAGCTCTTTGTTCAGAGCGCGATGCCGTACAGTAGGGTTAATAACATCGATGCCGACGATGCGAGGTCATCCCGCTCATAGCAGGTCAGTGGATCGACTCTGGCTAGGCAAAGGTATAGTTCTTCATCCTCTAATCAACAACAATCAGACAAATACTCCAAAGTGACAAGAAGAGCGATAAATAATAATGATACTCAGAAATCAACTGATTTCACAAGAAGAGCGAGAAATAATAATGATACTCAAAAATCAACTGATTTCTCTACAAGGCACCAAATAAATTCGCTTGCGGGTTCTAATTTGGTAAAAGATGACGATTCATATACTTTCGACGTGGTGTATGATATCAGACTCCCGAATGGCTTCTGTGAATTTTTTTACTTTACCAGGTTATGGTCACAATGAAAATTTCCAATATCTTAGTAATAACTGTATAGATCTACATTTTAGAGTTTGAAGGGTTTAATTTTCCAAGTGCCAGAGTTTTCTAGGGTTTTTGGTTTCTGAAATGACCCAGTATCTTGAAAAATGTTTGAATGGTCTATATGTATGGCTTTTGTGAATTTTTTTACTTGTCCTGGTTCTGGCCACAATGAAATTTTCTAGGTTATTTTGAATATAATATGCCAATTCTGTGTATGATAAAAATGATTCAAAACCACCTATTGTCTGATCAAGCTGAAGGCAAAACATGGGATAAAGATTTGAGATGCCTGGTATGGGTTCACCTATCAAAGTTCCTACGACATAGTTCCTCCATGCTCTACTGGTTTCCGAGGCTTTTGAAATGATTCAAAACCTTACAATTTCCTGAAACGGCTTGAATCTATGCCACCCGTGAATTATCTTTACTTAATTGGATTGTGGGGACAATGAGCTTTTCTGGGGACAGGCTCTAGGTATTTTCAGGGCCTTTGAAGTGACAAAAAAAAACCTTGAAAAATTATTTGGATCTACGAATCTATGCCTTCTCTGTACTTGTTACGAATTCATTGGAGGTAGGTAGGTATTCGATTTGCATAGGTAAAGATGAAATATTGCTACTCTCTCTGTAACGGCAGGTCCGGTCGTTTCACCGTTGGATTCTTGAAAGGGTTAGCTACTTACCCCAATGTTCCTAAAATCCCAACTTCCAAACCATAGCCTTCCATTAGCATGGAGATGAGTCAGAAGGATGGGAGGCGGTCCTCGCACATTTCCTGGCAGAGTGACCAAATGGCAATGGAAGAGAATGCAAGAGCAGAAATCCAAGCAGCTCCTCAAAGCCCACCTCCTGAGAGAATGCCAGCTTTATGAAATGTGGAAGTGAGCAGAGCTCAGAGTAGCCATGGCCAATCTTGAAAATCCCTGGGAAAAGTCTGCCAAAGCCCCTACTTTGTTCGTCATTATGGCTGACAAGAAGCTCCAAGCCTTGGTTGACAGGTTTCAGAAGCCCAGGGGAATCGATCTCTGGACCGAGAAATATGGACCAGAAAGCCTCACTTTCGATGGGAAGCTCTTCATTTGGAGTACGACACCGTATAGTAGGGTTAATAGCATTGATGCCGATGATGCGAGGTCGTCTTGCTCATAGTAGGTTAGTGGATCAACTACGGCCAGGCAAAGATATAGTTCTTCATCCTCTAATCAACAACAATTAGACAAATACTCCAAAGTGACAAGAAGAGCAAGAAATAGTAATGATACTCAGAAATCAACTGATTTCACAAGAAGAGCGAGAAATAATAATGATACTCAGAAATCAACTGATTTCTCTACAAGGCGCCAAATAAATTCACTTGCGGGTTCTAATTTGGTAAAAGATGATGATTCATATACTTCCAACGTGGTGCATGATATCGAACTCCTGAATGGCTTTTGTGAATTTTTTTACTTTACCAGGTTATGGTCATAATGAAAATTTCCAATATCTTAGTAATAACTGTATAGATATACATGTCAGAGTTTGAAGGGTTTAATTTTCCAAGTGCGAGAGTTTTCCAAGGTTTTTGATTTCTGAAACGACCCAATATCTTGAAAAATTTTCGAATGGTCTATATGTAGGGATTTTGTGAATTTTTTTACTTTTCCAGGTTCCATCCACAATGAAATTTTCTAGGTTGTATTGAATATAATATGCCAGTTCTGTGTATGATAAAAATGATTCAAAACCACCTATTTTCTGGTCAATCGCAAGGCAAAACATGGGATAGAAATTTGAGATGCTTGGTATGGGTTTGCCTGTCAAAGTTTCTACGTCATAGTTCCTCCATGCTATACTAGTTTTCAAGGCTTTTGAAATGATTCAAAACCTTACAATTTCCTAAAACAACTTGAATCTACGCCATCCGTGAATTATCTTTACTTAATTGGATTGTGGGGACAATGAGCTTTTCTAGGGATAGGTTCTAGGTATTTTCAGGGCCTTTGAAGTGACAAAAAATCCTTGAAAAATTATTTGGATCTATGAATCTATGCCTTCTCTATATTTTTTCCTTCATTTGATTCCAATGACAATGATTTTTCTCGAATAATATAATATTCCCTCCACCCCATTTGTCTTAGTTACCCATATAATATGCCCCTCACTCTTGGGTTTGCCCATCGTGAAAGAAAGATGGTAATTTCTCATGGAATTGAAGTTTGGCTCTTTATTGGTGTTTGAATGTTTTTTGTGTGCTAAAAATTTTAGCTCGCCTTGAATTTGAATTGAGAATGACATAAATTTGTGGAAATTAAGTGTTCAACACTATGTTTATTGCATAAACATCATGTCTCAAGAGTAGTCCCTTTGCTAGTTGGTAAATTTTGAATGTTTATTGTGTCATTCATTTGTGATTTGTACAATGAGATTGTGCATTTTGTAGAGTACTTTACCCTTGCTTCAAGTATTCTAATTTGACATTCTACTAGTGATAGAAATTCTAATTTTGACATATTCTACCAGTGATATTTTACTGTCAATAATGTGCACTAAGAGGAATGTGTGAAGCAGCTTTAGTATAAGTACTATGACAATTTTTTGTGATCCTATTCAAGGTTATATTTGCATCCAAGTATGGTTGTTCTGTTAATGTTGCCTTCCAGATTTTTGCTTCCATTCAAATGGAATTTATTCATATCAATCATGGATTGAATATTGAACCACTTATTCTAGAGTCACTAAATTGTTTCATTTGATGCTGAAACTGTAGATCAAAATTATATCATGTGAAAAAGCATTGATATATTGTTAATTTGTTTGACCAGGTGAAATAGGGTATATTCCCTCTTTTCTTAGAAAAATTCCTCACATTAAAAAGTTGGTCAAGTCTTAATTTCTTAATCAATTAAACGTGTTACATTTCACTTTCTTTTGATAGCGTTGTGAATTTTTCAATAAGATGTGCAGGGCTTCTTGTGATTCCAAAATTTTTCGAAAGTTTCAAAGTTGTTTCAATGAATGGAAATGAGTGGTTGCATTTTCTCTTGGAGGAAGTGAATGGTTTAGAAGAATATCATCTCCAGCGACTTAAAGAAGCCACGCAGTTGACATTGGAAGCTTCTATAATGTGTTCCACTCAAATTGACTCTTCCAAATTTTTCAGGTGGGAGTACAGACCACTCTATTTGTATTCTTATTTGCAAAGAAAAGTGTACTTTAATGGATCCGTATGAAGTGATTACAAGTGTAGTAGAGTGAGAACCCTTTCCATGTTTCAACTTTCCTATTTAATTTCCTCTCTTTTGGAACTTCTCAAATTTCTGTATCAATGTTATATGATTAGAATCAATTATTGATAACGAAGGGCTGTTGAGAGGCATTCTAAAACCTTTTCCCATCGTGAAAGAAAGATGGTAATTTCTCATGGAATTGAAGTTTGGCTCTTTATTGGTGTTTGAATGTGTTTTGTGTGCTAAAAAGTTTAGCTCACCTTGAATTTGAATTGAGAATGACACATATTTGTGGAAATGAAGTGTTCAATCCTATGTTTATTGCATAAACATCATGTCTCAAGAGTAGTCCCTCTGCTAGTTTGTAAAGTTTGAATGTTTATTGTGTCATTCATTTGTGATTTGTACAATGAGATTGTGCATTTTGTAGAGTACTTTATCCTTGCTTCAGGTATTCTAATTTTACATTCTACCAGTGATAGAAATTCTAATTTGACATATTCTACCAGTGATATTTTACTGTCAATAATGTGTGAAGCAACTTTAGTATAAGTACTATGAATTGTTTCTGTGATTCTATTCAAGGTTATATTTGCATCCAAGTATGGTTGTTCTGTTAATGTTGCCTTCCATAATTTTTCTTCCATTCAAATGGAATTTATTCATATCAAGCATGGATTGAATCTTGAAGCACTTATTCTAGAGTCACTAAATTGTTTCATCTGATGCAGAAATTGTAGATCAAAATTCTATCATGTGAAAAATCATTGATATATTGTTAATTTGTTTGACTAGGCGAAATAGGATATATTCCCTCTTTTCTTAGAAAAATTCCTCACATTAAAAAGTTAGTCAAGTATTAATTTCTTAATCAATTAAACGTGTTACACTTCACTTCTGATAGTGTTGTGAATTTATCAATATGATCTGTAGGGCTTCTTGTGATTCCCGACATTTTCGAAAGATTTGAAGCTGTTTCAGTGAATGGAAATGAGTGGTTGTATTTTCTCTTGGAGGAAGTGAATGGTTTAGTAGAATATCTTCTCCAATGACTTAAAGAAGCCATGCGGTTGACATTGGAAGCTTCTATAATGTGTTCCACTCAAATTGACTCTTCCAAATTTTTTAGGTGGGAGTACAGAACACTCTATTTTTATTCTTATTTGCAAAGAAAAATGTACTTTAATGGATCTGTATGAAGTGATTACTAGTGCAGTAGAGTGAGAACCCTTTCCATGTTTCAACTTTCATATTTAATTTCCTCTCTTTTGGAACTTCTCAGATTTCAGTATCAATGTTATATGATTAGAATCAATTATTGATAATGCAGGGTTGTTGAGAGGCATTCTAAAACCTTTGCCCATCGTGAAAGAAAGATGGTAATTTCTCATGGAATTGAAGTTTGGCTCTTTATTGGTGTTTGAATGTGTTTTGTGTGCTAAAAAGTTTAGCTCACCTTGAATTTGAATTAAGAATGACACATATTTGTGGAAATGAAGTGTTCAATCCTATGTTTATTGTATAAACATCGTGTCTCAAGAGTAGTCCCTCTGCTAGTTTGTAAAGTTTGAATGTTTATTGTGTCATTCATTTGTGATTTGTACAATGAGATTGTGCATTTTGTAGAGTACTTTACCCTTGCTTCAGGTATTCTAATTTGACATTCTAACAGTGATATAAATTCTAATTTGACATATTCTACCAGTGATATTTTACTGTCAATAATGTGTGAAGCAGCTTTAGTATAAGTACTATGACAATTTTTTGTGATTCTATTCAAGGTTATATTTGCATCCAAGTATGGTTGTTCTGTTAATGTTGCCTTCCATATTTTTGCTTCCATTCAAATGGAATTTATTCATATCAAGCATGGATTGATTCTTGAACCACTTATTCTAGAGTCACTAAATTGTTTCATCCGATGCAGAAATTGTAGATCAAAATTCTATCATGTGAAAAAGCATTGATATATTGTTAATTTGTTTGACTAGGAGAAATAGGATATATTCCCTCTTTTCTTAGAAAAATTCCTCACATTAAAAAGTTAGTCAAGTCTTAATTTCTTAATCAATTAAACGTGTTACATTTCACTTCTGATAGCGTTGTGAATTTATCAATATGATCTGCAGGGCTTCTTGTGATTCCAGACATTTTCGAAAGATTCGAAGCTATTTCAGTGAATGGAAATGAGTGGTTGTATTTTCTCTTGGAGGAAGTGAATGATTTAGCAAAATATCTTCTCCAACGACTTAAAGAAGCCATGCAATTGTCATTGGAAGCTTCTATAATGTGTTCCACTCAAATTGACTCTTCCAAATTTTTTAGGTGGGAGTACAGAACACTCTATTTTTATTCTTATTTGCAAAGAAAAATGTACTTTAATGGATCTGTATGAAGTGATTACTAGTGCAGTAGAGTGAGAACCCTTTCCATGTTTCAACTTTCATATTTAATTTCCTCTCTTTTAGAACTTATTAGATTTCAGTATCAATGTTAGATGATTAGAATCAATTATTGATAATGCAGGGCTGTTGAGAGGCATTCTAAAACCTTTGCCCATCATGAAATAAAGATGTTAATTTCTCATGGAATTGAAGTTTGGCTCTTTATTGGTGTTTGAATGTGTTTTGTCTGCTAAAAAGTTTAGCTCGCCTTGAATTTGAATTGAGAATGACACATATTTGTGGAAATGAAGTGTTCAATCCTATGTTTATTGTATAAACATCATGTCTCAAGTGTAGTCCCTCTGCTAGTTTGTAAAGTTTGAATTTTTATTGTGTCATTCATTTGTGATTTGTACAATAAGATTGTGCATTTTGTAGAGTACTTTACCCTTGCTTCAGGTATTCTAATTTTACATTCTACCAGTGATAGAAATTCTAATTTGACATATTCTACCAGTGATATTTTACTGTCAATAATGTGTGAAGCAACTTTAGTATAAGTACTATGACAATTTTTTGTGATTGTATTCAAGGTTATATTTTCATCCAAGTATGGTTGTTCTGTTAATGTTGCCTTCCATATTTTTGCTTCTGTTCAAATGGAATTTATTCATATCAAGCATGGATTGATTTTTGAACCACTTATTCTAGATTCACTAAATTGTTTCATCTAATGCAGGGGTTAGCCAACGCCATCTCTTTTGCTCCCATTGGATTGATCAAAATGTTCAACTCTGGAGGAGCTATTAGTGCATATGAGTTCAATCCAAACACCTCAACAGTGTATTTGAAGGTTCGAGATTGTGGGGGATTTGGAGCATATTGTTCTGTGAGGCCACAAGTCGTCTATGTGGATTCTACCTAGATAGAATTCAGTTATGAAGAGGAATGTGGTCTGGCCACTTTCACATTGAGAATGCCAGAAACATAATTATATTTCTGTGACATTAGAATTGACATATAAATGTTTTAACCAGTTTAGATTTAGGTGCTGCATAGTTCCCTACTCAATAGGCATCTTCAAAATGTTTACTAGTTTGAATGCAAGAAGTATGATGCCCTCAAATTCACAATAAGGCAAGAAGTGTTAGCGTTAGTTCTGTATTTTAGAGAGATAAATTTAAGGACTAGCATTTTTAATTGTCATGTATATTATCTTCAATGCCTCCTAATCTCAATTAGGATTGCAAGGCCATTTGGAAGTTCCAGAAAAAATATTTTTCATGTCTGGCATGTGTTGGGATTCGTTTTAATGTTGCTTTAATGTGGTTCTCATATGGATGATTTTGTGATTGAGTTTCCTGTCTCATTTATACAGGTGCATCTTACATTTAGACTTGTAATTGAATTTATTGTGTGACTTATATAGGTGCATGTTACATTTATATTCTTATATTATATTTTTTTTACATGGTATCATCCTCACAGGAGGGTAATTGACATTTCTTTAAGTATAAAGAGTTTTACATTTGAATTTATATTTTTTTTTCAACAAGATGACACTTAAAATGCAGAAATGCATGTTTTATGTGGAAAGAAATTTTTACACTATACAACATGTTCTATACCTCTTATTATATTGTGGTAAGTGACAAACTCCATCCCTAGCTAAGCATCGAAGGGAAGTGATACTCTCACTCTCTTTTATAAGTGATACATAGAGTTCATAAAAATATATATATTGCTTAGATATATGGATTTGAACTCTATCTAACTGATAAAAAAATGAATTTAGAAAGACGCGAAAAATAAAACAGAACTGCCTGATCTAACTTTAGCACCGTATCTTTAACCTGAAATATAATGATAAACTTATCCTATTCTAAGGAAGTTGTGCATGCCTTTGGTTTTAGTAGATTGTTTGATTGTATTGCATTTACCATTTAGATTTATTTTTCATTCAAATTTGGCTATAGTTAGATCACCCAACATATCACATTTTTTTCATTTATGTTCTTCCATATGCATTACTGACTTACGACGTTTCGTGCAAATGCTAGTTAGTCATCTCTTAAAATCATCAAATTTCCTATCTTTTAAAATAAACATTATTACTAACACATTTTAAGGACCAATTTTAACTTGTATTGATCCATATTAATATTTTTATTTTTTAAAATAAAATATTAAAAATGCAACTTTTAATATTAGATTGTATTAAACTTCTTTAGAATAACAAGTAATGAACATGTCAACTCACTGTTGCAAGAAATAATCATTTTCAAAAAATAATCATTTTCTCATCAACTATAATGATTAATCGTGCTTAAAAACTTATAAGGATGAATACAAAACTTAATTTTACTTAAAACTTTACACAGCTGCATGGAAAACTAGGTTACAAAGAGAAATAAATATCATGCTATACATAGCAAGCTCTAGTACGCCACATTTCCAAAGACATATTTTAAGTAGCAAGCTCTTGTACACCACCTTTCCAAAGACATATTTTAAGTAAAAATCAAAGTGATAAGATTAGGCAGGAGTAAAATGCATGTCCATGAATATCATGATGATGAAAGAAATTTCACATGTTTGGGGTTTTTAATTTTTTTCCAAGTATTAATATGATTTCTAATAGTAATGTTGTTTTTGGATATTTTTCTTATATAAGTAGGAGGATTATGTTAACTATTTTGAGTGGACATTCTATTTATCCTCAAGACCAAATGAAGTTGAATAATTAGTAAAGAGTGTGACAGAATTATAAAAATGTAAGGGGAGGTAAAATGTGAACTTTAGATTCAAAGGATTAGTGAGGGTAAGTGAAAAGTCAAACCAAAAGACTAAAAAATAATTAAAATTTTTAAAACATAAGATGTAAATAAATAAACAAATAGATGATAAAGATTAAATGTCAAATTAAAAGACTAGAAAGGGTGATAATAATTGATAAAACAAAGTGACAAGATTAAACATGAATAAAATGCATGTCCCATGAATATCACAATGATGAAAGGAGTCTCACATGTTTGATGATTTTTTTTTCAAGTATTATTATGATTTCTAATTGTAATGTTGTTTTTGGATATTTTTCTTATGTAAGTGGGAGGATTTTGTTCAACATTTTGGGTAGACACTGCACCCATCCTTAGGACCAAATGAAGACAAATAATTAGCAAAGAGTGTGACAGGATTATAAAAATGCAAGGGGTGGTAAAAGGTCAACTTTAGATTCAAAGGATTAGTGAGCGAAAGTGAAAGGTCAAACCAAAAGACTAAAAAATAATTAAAGTTTTAAGACATAAGATATAAATAAATAAATAGATGATAGAGATTGAAGGTCAAATTAAAATACTAGGGATACTAATTGATAATTAAGGAACTTGCATCAAAATAACTAATAAATCGTTAGAGTTGGGCATCTAACTTAAGGTCTAAGAAATAGGAGTTAAAAATAACAAATTGTAAATAAAAATGATTAATGAAAGAATAAGTCGGCAGAGAAAAGATGAATAAAATTAATAAAGATAATATTGATAAACAATTAAATAAACTAATAAAAAATTAATAGGAATACAAAGAGAATAAATTACTAGCTTAATAAATATTGTTATGTTTGAATTAAATAAAATAGAAATGAAATAAGAAAAAGGGGGAAAGGAGGTGGGGGCACAAATTATATTAAATTAAATTGGGAAAAAGGGTTGAATAAACAAATATTTGTTATTGGAGGGAGGGGGGGGGGGGGGGGGGGGTTATAGGGGGTTAACGATTCAGGAGTTGGATGAGTGGCTTCTAAGAATTGCTTAATTTGTAGTCATCCTAGCAGTTAAAATTATTCAAGAAATTTTCGATTTCTAGAGCCTCACAAATTATTTGGGTGGAATAGAAGGGAGAAAGAGTAAGGATTTTTAAATTTCAATTAAAAATGTAATCCTCTAGAAGGTGATTAGCTGGATGCAACAAGATCCACTCTGTTAGAATATTGTTAGGCTTTGTTTTTTATATATGGGATGCTTGCGAAGTGTTGAGAGAGGTGGCCATTACGAATGTAATATCAGACTAATTTTGTGTTAGGCTTCAGGTCTAAGAGGCTATATGTAATATTTTAGTTTCAAATAAATATATAGAGGGTGTGTTTGGTCCATGAAATCCCACCACTATTTTGAGATTCGCCATTATTTTTGTATCATGTCTGAATGTGTATTCGGTTTGTGAGAGACATAAGAGTTATAGTCCCAATTGTGTGTTTTAAGGAAGGGAGGACTGATATTGGTCATTGATCACCACAAAGATCAATGATCTGAACCTTAGAGTATGAGACAAGCTCATAAAAAATAAAGGAGATGGGTAAATCTTTCGTTCAGTGGATATTTTGGGAACTATGATAATATCTAAGAGACGAGATCTTGTTATGAGGTAAATGGTTGAGTGATCAAAGAACCCTTGGTTAATTATGATTGTTTGTTACATTTGTCATAGGGGCGAAGGATCTTTTGAGTAGCTATCAAAATGTATTTTCAAGGGTTGTTGTGAATTTGTTCTTGGTTAAAGGTAGTGGGAGTTTGTGTGTTAAAGGTTTGGTTGCAAAAAGAAGGTAGAACTATGAACAAGTTTGAGATCACGATTTGGGGTGGGACCTATTTGGTATGGTCAACCCTTGTAGCCAATAGTGAATATGAAAGAGAAAATACAAGGGAGCAAGTATAATGATCTGAGTCTCGATGGACTCATAAAGTTAGGCCTGGATTTAGTTGGGCCAAGTGTAGGTTTTAACCCCGTACAAAAATTACCTTCATACGAATTCTAAAACACATAAAACACATATACACAGAGATTTTCACCTGGATCCCAAAACCGAGACTACCAGCTAGATTTTTCATTATGTTCCTTTCAATGTTATAATACATATTTATACATGCCGAAGCATCCAATACCATGGACCAAAAACCATCGTGTCCAGAAAACATGTGCGAAAATCATGCACAAAACCATAGGTGGGTCTGCCCAACCTAACATAGGGTCCAAAACCAAAATTTCCCGGGGCACTGCCCCGGACCCCATAAAGTGGGATTACGGGTGCCCCTCAAATCCCCTGCTAACTACGTGGAAAGAATATAACACAACCCAATATTCTCCCACTTGTTCTTTTCTTTCCACAGGGGGCTACAAGAGAGCTTAGTCATTTTTCCAGCCCTTGAAATGCTCATTGTCTCTCTGCACCAAGAGACCTTCTTAGAGCTCACAGATTTTGTCAATGCATCTGTAGTATTCTTCGAAGTGTCCACCTTTACCAGCAACACCTTTTTGTTTTCTATCATATCCCTCACAAAGTGATATTGAACATCAATATGCTTTGTCTTTGAATGATATGTGTGTTTCTTTGCCAAGAAAATTGCACTTTGGCTATCAAAGTCTATCCTTATAACTTCCTGTACTAACCCCATACTTGAACACAATCTTTGCAACCAAACTGCTTCCTTGCTTGCATGAGTGGCTGCCATGTATTTTGCCTCTGTAGTTGATAGTGCCACTATAGATTGTTTCTTACTCATCCAACTGACTGCACCTCTAAATAGGTTAAACACATACCCACTTGTAGATCTTCTCTGATCCAGATCTTCAGCCCAGTTTGCATCAACAAAGCCATGAATATCCAACACTCTGTCCAATCCTAGTCTTCCTTGGTAGCACAAACCATAATCACTAGTGCCACGCAAATACCTGAAAACCTGCTTCACTGCTGTCCAGTGCTCCTTCCCTGGTTTTGACATAAACATGCTCAATACTCCCACTGCATGTGCAATGTCTGGTCTAGTACAGACCATTGCATACATTAGGCTACCGACTGCACTTGCATATGGAACACGGGACATGTCCTCTTCCTCTTCTTGTGTCTTGGGACACTGTTCAGCAGATAACCTCACACCTACAAGAATAGGAACCTTCATTGGTTTACAATCCTGCATATTAAACCTCTGCAATATTGTCTCGACATACTTCCTCTGGTTTAATTAGAGCTTCCTCTTTGTACGATCTCTTTTAATTTCGATGCCAAAATATAGTTTGCAGCACCAAGATCTTTCATGTCGAACTTCGAGGACAATTGGGTCTTCAAATCGTGGATAACTTCTTTGTCATTTCCAACCAACAACATATCATCCACATACAAGACCAGATAAATAACACGGTCACCAATTAATTTAAAATACACACAGTGATTTGCTTTGCTTTTGGTGAAGCCAAGTCCCCGTATAAATGTATCAAATTTCTGATACCACATCCTTGGTGATTGTTTTAACCCATATAGAGACTTCTTTAACTTACATACCAGTTCTTTCTTACACTTCACCACAAATCCTTTAGGTTGCTTCATGTAGATCTCCTCTTCTAGATCCCTGTGAAGAAATGTTATCTTCACATCCATCTGTTCTACTTCAAAATCAAAAGCAGCAGAAACAGATAAAAGTAATCTAATAGAAGTTACCTTGGAAATAGGAGAAAAAATATCACCAAAATCAATTCCCGACACTTGGGAATAAACTTTTGCTACCAACCGAGCTTTGTATTTCTCCACTTTTCCTTCTGCATTTGTCTTCTTTTTGAACACCCATTTGCTGCTAATGGGTTTCCTTCCAACTGGCAACTCCACCAGATCCCAAGCCTCATTTTTGTGCAAATATGCCATTTCATCAACCATGGCCTCTTTCCAGAGTTTTCCATCCTCTGAATCCACTACTTCCTTCATAGTTCTGGGATCATCATCAGTAACAGACAAAGAAAAATTTGAATAGAAAGAAGATGGAATATACCTTTCTAGCTGCCTTCTTTCTCGAACTGATCTTCTGACAGCCGGAGTTTGTGGCTCTTCATCTTCTGATTCCTCCCTTGCTGTAGAGTCTGATTCTTCCTCCTTTAGCTCAAACTCTATCTTCTCAGGTTCCTTTGGTTGGACTTCATGTTTAATAACATCTTTCACCTCTCTAAACACCACATCTCGGTTGTACATTACTTTCCTTGTTACTGGGTTCCAAAGCTTATAAACCTTTAAACCATCCTTATACCCAATAAAGATGCACTTTTCAGATTTACTATCCAACTTTGTTCTTTTATCCTTTGGAACATGTACATATACATCACATCCAAGTACCCTCAGATGTGAAAGAGAGGGTTTCTTACGAGTCCATACCTCTTGTGGAGTCTTATTCTCCAACGCTGATGAAGGTGACCTGTTGACTAGGTAACATGCAGTATCCACCACCTCTACCCAGAATTCCTGTCCTAACCCGAGACCACTGAGCACGCTTCTTGCCCTTTCCATCAATGTCTTGTTCATTCTTTCTGCAACTCCATTTTGCTGAGGTGTATATGGAGTAGTCTTCTGCCGTGCTATACCACACTTCTTGCAGAATTCTTCAAATTCCTTGCTGCAAAACTCTCCATCATTATCTGTCCTCAGCACCTTTATCTTCTTCTCTGTCTGGTTTTCCACTAGAGCCTTAAATTCTTTAAACCTATCAAAGACTTCATATTTCTTCTTAAGGAAAAATATCCATGTATTCCTTGAGAAGTCATCTATAAATGTACATAGTACACAAACTTACCTAGTGATGGAACCTTCCAGGTCCAAACACATCACTATGCACAAGCTCTAATATATGTTTCGTCCTCTTACCACCAGAGGGGAAACTCACCCAATTCTGCTACCTGTATACATAATTTTCACAGAAATCAAAATCTAGAGAGCTATTACTCATACCTTCTACCATACCTTTACCATGAAGTATTCAAAAGCCCTTCTCTCCAATATGTCCAAGCCTTTGATGCCACAACATGGGCTTTTCTCCAGAGATCACTAGATTTTCTGCTCCACTTTCAAGAACCACGGAACTGTTGCACCCATCAACAACAGTGCTACCTTGCATCTTGTATAGAGTTCCAATCCGAACTCCTTGCATCAATACCAGTGCTCCTCGAACCATCTTGCAGGTATCCTTCTGGAAAACTATTTTTACACCTGCATCATCTAGCTTACTAACAGAAATCAAATTTCTGGCTAATGCAGGAATCTACAGAACACCCGAAAGTGTTCTAACCCTTCCACCTTGCAGCTTCAACTTTAATTTTCCACGACCAATGATTCTAGCCTTCCTGTAATCCCCTAAGAAGAAATCACCACCATCATATTTCTCATGCTCACAGAACCACTCTCTATGGGGAGTGAAGTGAAAGGATGCACCTGAGTCAATGAACCATGCCTCATGATCTACATGTGTACCTGAAGAAGCCAAGTACAGATCCCCACCTTCATCTGAGGTGGTTTTTACCTCTACAGAAGGAGCCTCATGAGATCCCTTTCCTTTGTCAGGAGCTTTAGATTTATAGTCCCTTTTGAAGTGGCCTTCATTTCTACATTTCTAGCACACCACCTTTACAGGTTTTCCTGGAGATTTAGATCTCCCTGTAGATTTAGATCTCCCACTAGATGACTTATTTTTGTTTCTGTTCTGGGACTGTCCTCGTACAGACAAGGCATCACCATTTTGGCTCTCCATATTTTTACGTCTCATCTCCTCCATCAACAAGGTTGAGACTATTTCATCAAACTGCAAGGTAGTTGCATTGCTACCTATTGCAATAAGTAGACTATCCCACGAATCTGGTAGAGAACATAACAAACTGATGCACTTATCTTCATCTGAAATTTTAATATCAATAGATGCTATTCGACTTACCACAGTATTAAATGCGTTCAGATGCTCTGTCACCGAGTCTCCATCTTTCATCCTCAGGTTATACAGCTTTTTCTGCAGGAACAGTTTATTCACCAGAGACTTAGATTGGTACAAAGTCCCTAACTTATCCCACAAAGCCTTTATTATAGCTTCCCATGATACATTCAGAAATACTAAATCTGAGACACAAAATCGTATTGTGCTCTTTGCCTTCCGATCCAACTTCTTCCATTCTTCATCAGACACTCCCGTTGGTTTAGTACCTAGATCTATCATGATCCACTGATCATTATCCACCAATAGATCCTCCATATTGAGTTTCCACAACTCAAAACTCTAACCATTAAATTTCTCGATATCTATCTTTGCACTGCTTGCCATCTTCTTTCACCTCTAGAATTGATCTTGTAGATCTCCCACTGAATAGGGTCTACCACAGGCTCGAGAGAAACCCCTCAGCAGCAAAGGCGTCCCCTTGAAGCCAAATCTGCTCTGATACCAAATGTAGGTTTTAACTCCATACAGAAATTACCTGCATACGAATTCTAAAACACAGAAAATAAATAATGCGAGCGTAGAACACATAAAACACATATACATAGATATTTTCCCCTAGATCCCAAAATTGGGACTACCAGCTTGATTTTTCATTATGTTCCTTTCAATGTTATAATACATATTTATACATTCCAAAGCATCCAATACCATGGACCGAAAACCATCGCGTCCAAAAAACATGTGTGAAAATCATGCACAAAACCATAGGTGGGTCCACCCAACCTAACATAGGGTCCAAAACCAAAATTTTCCGGGGCACTGCCCCGGACCCCATAAAGTGGGGTTATGCGTGCCCCTCAAACCCCCTGTTAACTACATGGAAAGAATATAATATAACCCAATACCAAGAAATAAGGTGCACCTTTTATGTTTTTTCTCAAGTCTCAACCTTATTAGAATGCGAGGACCCTGTGCGTGGATTTTTTTGAGGGACTTGAGGGAATGTTACCTCAATAGTAAACCTGGAAGTAAGAAGTAAGGATTTGAATGAGTGGCTTCTAAGAATTGCTTAATTTGTAGTCATCTTAGCAGTTAAAATTATTCAAGAACTTTTCGATTTCTAGAGCGTTATAAATTATTTGGGTGGAATAGAAGGGAGAAAGAGTAAGGAATTTTGCTTGGTCGAAGCATATATAGTTCTTATATTTATATGAGTTTTCAACAAGAGAAAATATTTTAAACTGATTATGATTGGTATCAACTATGTGTTCTTTCAATTGAGATTTAACTAATTTATCTATCTGGCATATATAATAATTCTCCAAATTTTTTACTAATAAGCTTCAACAGTTTGTTGGAAACTCCCCTTATTAAATTAAGTATTCAACCCATTTTATGCATCAAACCTCCCATCTCCACCTTGATCTAAAACCCTTTTTTTAATTGAAAATATTTTGGATCTTGAAACCCTCAAACTCATCCATATTTTCCTTACCTCCACCTTCTTTTCCTTTTGGGGCATGTGTTATGAGGAAAATAAAGGGTACAAAATGGGATATTCTCTATCCCTTGTGATCACTAACATCTTCATGGAACATTTTGAAACTAAAGGCATCAACTCTTGGCCCTTGAAGACCAAATGTTGGAAATGATTTGTGGATGATACATTTGTTATTTGGTCCCATGGATTTCCTGACTTTCATGAATTACTTAATCAACTCAATAGCCTATCCCCTCATACAATGTGATGTAATTAGAAGAGTACTCTTCATTACTATTTTTAGATGTGCTATTATCGTTATGCCTTGATGGTTCTCTTTCTCATCAAGTATATTAAAAAATATCCACACTAATAGGTACCTCTATGCCTAATCCCATCACCACCTGGATCAAAAATTTTCTATCCTAAAGAACCTCATTTTTAGGTCTATTCACATCTTTGATCTTTAGTTCCTTACCACACAAAAATATCACCTCTTGAAAGCACTTGATAATAATGGGTATTCATCTGCTCAAATTAGTAAGGCCCTTGTAATAGCTCGATTTCCATCCTCTAAGCAACTGCCCACCCTCCCCCCTCGAGCTATGGTTTCCCTTCTTATATTAATGGGACCACCGATCACATCTATAAAATATTAGCCAAGAAAAACATTAAAACTCTTTTCAAACCCTAAAAATCATTAAATCAATTATTAAATTCCTTTCTCACGTGGGAATTATTATATAGGCCAAATAGGTAGATCAGTTAAACCCTAGTTGAAAGAACACATAATCGATACCAATCATAACCGGTTTGAAAAATCTACTCTTAATGAACACTCATATAAATCTAAGAACCTTATATGCTTCAACTAAGAAAAAATCCATTCCCTTTCTCTCTTATATTCCTCTTGAATAATTCATGAACCTCTCCAAGTAGAAAAGAACTTGAATAATTTTAACCATGAAGATGACTACAAATTAAGTAATTCTTGGAAGCCACTGATACAAATCCTTAATCACTAACTGTGTGCACCCCCTTTCTCCTCTCTTGGTTTATTCAACCCTTTTCCAAATTTAATTTAATATAACCCACCCCCAACTTTGTATTCCATTTCTATTTTATTTAAGTCAACCATAACACATTTATTAACCTATCCATTTTATTCTCTTTATCTTCTTTTTAATTGTTTATTATTTTATTCATTTTTTTTAATTCATCTCTTCTTTTCTAAATTATTCTTTTTTGAATAATTTTATTTACAATTTATTAATTATTTTTATTTACAATTTATTATTTTTAACACCTATTTCCTAGTATTTTGGTTTTACCTCTCACCTAGTTATTTATTAATTCTTTATATGTAAGATTTATTCCTTAATTATTTATTATTACCCCCTTCCTAGTATTTTAGTTTGACCTTTAACCTCTATTATCTATTTATTAATTAATTTCTTTACATGTTATGTCTTAAATTTTTTAATTATTTATTAGTCTTTTGGTTTGATCTTTCACCTTTTCCCACTAATCCTTTGAATTTAATGTTCACCTTTACATCCTATTGCATCTTTATAATTCTGTCACACTCTTTTCTAATCATTCAACTTCATTTGGTCCTTAAGGGTGGGTGAAGTGTTCACCCGAAACGTTGGACATAATCCTCCCACTTACACAATAAAAATATCCAAAAACAACATTATTATTACGGTGATGGACCGTGGAAACTTACACACTCTTATAATAATTTAATTTTGGTGATACAAATAATTTTTTATTATAATATGTATACATATTTAATAGAAATGAGTATAGGTTTTTATTAATAATGATTGGATAATGGGGAATATCCCTTACAATAACATTATGATATTTAACCATATAGATGTTCATTTATCCATGCAAACAATATACCGACTCTAGATTTGCAACTCAAGCTTATACAAAAAACAATTCTACTAAGAACATGACAAAAAGACTTGAGGATAAGGCAACATTTAAAGTATAACATGAGACATTATAGAAACCAACAAATTGACATTAATCCTATCCTTCAAATATGACCATTTCTATGGGAGTTGGATCCCCACAGATGACATTAATTTGTTTTCACTTCTAGAGATTAGATTTTCTAGAGTTGAAACCAAAGTATTGAGAGAGAAAACATACTCATGTAAACCATTACTGGTATGCTCCATATTTATTATGTTATAGAGAAATTAGCTTGTAAAAGAAGTTGAAAGGACTGTCATTGATTTTCCACCATCTCATTATACCTCTGTCTAACTTCCAGTAAGACTTTGGATGAATCCATAATCCTATTAAGAAGAATAGGGTCATTGTACCATTCTAGGATAGATGGAGGATCTGCCATTTCCAAATGGATCCGTTAAGTGCAAACAGATAAAACACCAATAAAGATGAGCTAATCTCTAAAACTGATTAAGAAAGCTAACCCATAGATACCTAATGAAGCCCAAGGAACTATTAAATAAGTAATGTCAAAGAATCAACCCACCCCTAATCAGATTTGATTCCTAGAAGACTCTAGAAGGATCATCACAATAGCTTAAGAAAATGGACATGAATTTTCTAAGTCTTTATGTAAATTTCAACTAAAAATGTAATCCTCTATAAGGTGATTAGCTAGATGGAACAAGATCCACTCTGTTAGAATATTGTTAGGCTTTGTTTTTTATATATGAGATGCTTGCAAAGTGTTGAGAGAGGTGGACATTACGAATGTAATATCAAACTAATTTTATGTTAGGTTTTAGGTCTAAGAGGCTATATGTAATCTTTTAGTTTCAAATAAATATGGAGGGCGTGTTTGGTCCATGAAATCCCACCACTATTTTGAGATGTCGCCATTATTTTTGTATCATATCTGAATGTGTATTTGGTGTGTGAGAGCCATAAGAGTTATAGTCCCAATTGTGTGTGTTGAGGAAGGGAGGATGAATATTGGTTATTGATCACTGGTGAGATCAATGATCTAAACCTTGGAGTATCATACAAGCTCATAAAAAATAGAGGAGATGGGTAAATTTTTCGTTCAGTGGATATTTTTGGAGCTATGATAATATCTAAGAGATGAGAGCTCGTTATGAGGTAAATGGTTGAGTGATCAAAGAACCCTTGGTTAATTATGATTGTTTGTTATGTTTATCATAGGGGTGAAGGATCATTCAAGTAGCTATCAAAAATGTATTTTCAAGGGTTGTTGTGAATTTGTTCTTGGTTAAAGGTAGTAGGAGTTTATTAGGTCCCTATACTACTAGGGTAACCCCTTATTATTATTAGTACAACCCCTTTATTATATTGTTGTGCCCATGTAGTCCCCATATTGTTATTATTGTGCCCCATAGAAGCCCACTATTTTTATTATTGTGCCCTTACATTATTATTGTTATGTTGGCTCTGATTATATTATGACCCCTTAGATTCCTATATATAGAAAGGAGGTCTTGTCATTTGTATCATATAAGAATTGTTCATTTTTGTAATGTAAAAGAGGTTTCTCCCTCGAAGAGGCTAAATTCTAAGGCATTGATCTATCTTTTCTATATTTTGTGAGATAGTTTCATAAAATTTGGTATCAGAGCTTTGGATTCTAGGGTTTCACTGCTCCAAATAGGTCATCATGGAATTTTCGTTATAACTTTTTTCTGTGACGTTTTAGAAGAAAAAAAAAAACCATTTGAGACGAACTCTTGCTGAATCTCGGATACAAATTTCATATCTTGTCCTACTATAGTTTTGGAGATATGATCTGAGGAAGTTAGGGTTTTTATAAGCTCCAGAATTTCATCTAAAATAGGTCATTGTGGAATGTTCACTATAATGCTTTCTATACCAAGTTTTAGAAGCTAAAAAAAACACCCATTTGATAGGAAGTCGTTCTGAACCTCATTTCCAAATTTTAGATCCAGTCTCACTATATTTTTGGAGATATAATTTGAGGACATTAGGGTTTTTGCAAACCCCCGAATTACATTTCAAACAGATCACCTTGGGAAAATTGTCATAACGTTCTCTTTGAGCATCAGATTGAATTTTCATAAGAAGTTGTAGAAAGAGGACAAACTATAGTTTTTTGGGTACCATTTGTATAACCTTAGGTTGAAACAGTGACCTGCGACATGTTGTACAAGTTTGCTCTACTAAACAAGTCTATACTCAGGTCATCATGGGAGATTTATCATAACTCTTCATTGGAGAATCCAATATTGATTAGACTTGCGGAGTTAGAAAGAGGAATCAAAGGGCTGTCACAGGCCGAAATTTTAGAACTTAAAGATACGAAATTACAAAGTTATAGTCATTTGAAGATCGAGCTTGTAAAATAGGGAAAATGAAAGATGAGGAAGTTTGATGGCAAGGATCCGGTAAATTGGATACTACATATGGAGAAATATTTTGATCTACATGGTGTACCACTGTTACAAAAGGTATGTATTACATCTAATTATTTAGAACCGAATCAATTTTTATGGTATAAAGGCATTTTTTCTCGTAAATCACTTGTCACTTGGTCAATTTTCATGGAAGAAATGATAGCACATTATGAGGATACAAAGAGTAACACCTTCTTTAGCCAATTGATAAATATCGAACAAAAGGGTTCAATGGTAGAGCACATTGAGGACTTTCAAAATTTGAATATAAGGGTAACTGATATTCCAGAGAAGAAAATGATTGATGTCTTCATAGGGAATTTAAAGGATAACATTCAACACGAGGTTCGTATTTGGGAACCTGATTCATTGGACAAGGCATTCAAGTTGGCAAGAAAAATTGAAAGTGAAATTATGGAAACAAGGAATCCCACTACTCACGACTATAATTATGGAAGCGTTTTTTCTCCTAGCCTTCCACAACCTACAAGGTTTACACAACAACAATTGGAAGAAAAAAGAGAAAAAGGGCTTTGTTACAATTGTGATATCAAATACACTAAAGGTCATAAGTGTGTTGAGAAGAAATTATTTTACATAGATTGTGAAGAGGAGGAAGAAAAGGATCAAGAAACGTCAAAAGAAGAGGATATACGCCAGGAACCAACCCTAGAGAAAGAAGAAATGAATTTGACCATATCTTGTAAAGCATTGGCAAGAATTACCATTCCTCAAAAGCGCAAGATAGAAGGACATATCAAGAAGAAAAAGGTTCAAGAAGTGAAATATCACATCGAGAAAGAAGAAATGAATCTGACCATATCTTGTAATGCATTGGCCGAAATTACCACTCAAATTATCAAGATAAAAGGACATATCAAGAAGAAAAATGTTCAAGGATTAAGAGATCACATCGAGCATCAAGAAATGAATCCAACCATATCTTGTAATGCACTGGAAGAAATTAAAACTCCTCAAACTCTCAAGATAGAAGGAAATATCAAGAAGAAAAATATTCAAGCAGTGAAAAATCACATCAAGCATCAACAACAAGTTCTCCAACTTTTAAAGGATAACGACACTTTGGTGCAGAATATAATGAAACAACGGGCAAATCAACATCACAGTGAAAGAAGATTTGATGTAGGCGATTGGGTATTTTTACGGCTACATCTCAAGCAAGCTATTTATGAGAAGGAAATGTTGGCAATACTACATGCACCTAAGAAATGCTAACCTTACCTAATGGGAAGACACTTCATCCTAAAAATGGATCATGAGAGTCTTAAATAATTTTTAGAACAAAGATTATCTTTAGAAGAACATAAAAAATGGGTCACAAATATGTTGGGTTATGAATTTGAAATCATCTACAAAAAAGGGAAGTAAAATGTTGTTGGATATGCACTCTCAAGAAAGGATGAGGATGTGGAAGCATTGTTTTGTGCTATTTCTATTATCCAACAAGTTTGGATAAATGAAGGAAGGGATGAATGGAATAAGGACGAAGAAGTGTGGCCACTCATTCAAAAGTTGCAGAAGATCCCAGTTCAAAACATATTGCCAGAACTTGATGAGGAAGGAAAAATCATATTGGAGCCTGGAGAAGTCATAGAAACAAGAACCCGACAACTACGAAATCAATCAATTTCAAAGTATCTCATGAAGTGGAAGAACTTACCTGCTAAATATTCCACAGGAGGACAAGAATTTTATACAGAAGCATCAAGAACTACTCAAGTGTTGAGGACAACACTTTTTGAAGGAGAGGGGCATATTAGGCCACCATACTACTAGGGTAACCCCTTATTGTTATTAGTACGACCGCCTTGTTATATTGTTGTGCCCCTGTAGTCCCCATATTTTTATTATTGTGCCCCATAGAAGCCCACTATTGTTATTATTGTGCCCTTACATTATTATTGTTATGTCGACTCTGATTATATTACGACCCCTTAGACTCCAATATATAGAAAGGAGGTATTGTCATTTGTGTCATCCAAGAATTGTTCATTTGTGTAATGTAAAGGAGGTTACCCCTTGAAGAGGCCGAATTCTAAGGTGTTGATCTATCTTTTCTATCTTTTGTGAGCTAGTTCCATAACAAACTTTGTGTGTTAAAGGATTGGTGCCAAAACGAAGGTGGAACTCATCAACAAGTTTGAGATATCGATTTGGGGTGGGACCTATTTGGTATGGTCAACCCTTGTAGCCATCAGTGAATATGAAAGAGAAAATACAAGGGAGCTAGTATAATGATCTGAGTCCCGATGGACCCACAAAGTAGGCTTGCATTTAGTCGGGCCAAGAAATAGGGTGCACTGATTTTTGTTTTTTCTCAGGTCTCAAGCTTGTCAGAATGCGAGGACCTTGTGCACGGATTTGTTTTAGGTACTTGAGGGAATGTTACCTTAATGTTAAACCTGGAAGTAAAAGTAAGGAGTTGGGTGAGTGGCTTCTAAGAATTGCTTAATTTGTAGTCATATTAGCAGTTAAAATTATGAAAGAACTTTTCGATTTCTAGAGCCTCACAAATTATTTGGGTGGAAAAGAAGGGAGCAAGAGTAAGGATTTTTTCTTGGTAGAACCATATAAAGTTCTTATATTTATATGAGTGTTCAACAAGAGAATTTATTGCAAACTGATTATGATTGGTATCAACTATGTGTTCTTTCAACCGAGATTTAACCAATCTATTTGTCTGGCCTATATAATAATTCTCACATGATCAAGGAACTTCAACCTTCACTTGTTCCTCATAAAAACAACCTCCCCCATCACTTCCTTCTTCTTCTCCTTCCCCCCCACCTTCCTTTAACCTTCATTCCAAAGTGGTAAATATTTCATCGATTGTATTACCTCCTTCTACCCTTATGTTTTTAGAAAAATATTTTAATTTCAACCTCGATCCTGAGAGAATTCCTTTTAAAGACATCTTATGTGCAATTGAATCCACTATGCATAACCTCCTTTCTTCTGAAGTAGAGGAGATCCATCAAGAGTGTGGACAATTCTTAGGCATGCAAAACCCCTTATCCTAACCTTTCCATTGAATAATTTTGTGCAATTTGTGATCTCAATAATAACCTCAACATTTTGGTCTTAAAAGAAGAGAAATGTAATGCTATAGTCATGATGAATTCTTTAGATTATGAGGCTAAAATTATTAAGGTATTTTCATTCTCAACCTATAAATTTCTTCCCAAAAACCCTATTAACTAAATTACCAACATGGTAACTAAAGCTATAAAATCTTCGTCCCTCCCCTTCCCCCCCCCAAATTCAAAAGTGCCTTATACCATTTCACCCTATTACAGTTAGAATCTACGAGTAACCTAAAACTCATAAAAAAGAATCCCCCTCATGCGCATTGTGAGCACCATTTGAGCTCCTACTCATGCCCTCTCCAAATTTTTTACTAATAAGCTTCAAATGTTTGTTGGACACTCCCCTTCTAAAATTAAGTATTCAACCCATTTTATCCATCAAAACTCCCATCTTCACCTTGATCTTAATGAAATCCTAGTTACCTTCGATGTGGTATCCCTTTTCACAAAAATCCTTGTTCCTAAAACCATTTTTTAATTGAAAATATTGTGGATCCTGAAACCCTCAAACTCATCCATATTTTCATTACCTCCACCTTATTTCCTTTTGGGGAATGCGTTATGAGAAAAATGAAGGATCCATAATGGGATCTTCTATATCCCTTGTGATCACTAACATCTTCATGGAACATTTTGAAATTAAAGCCATCAACCCTTGGCCCTTGAAGACCAAATGTTGGAAATGATTTGTGGATGATACATTTGTTATTTGGTCCCATGGATTTCCTGCCCTTCATGAATTAATTAGTCACCTCAATAGCCTATCCCCTCACATACAATTTACCATGGAATTAGAAGAGAAATCTTCATTACTATTTCTAGATTTGATATTATCATTATGTCTTGATGGTTCTCTTTCTCTTCAAATATATTAAAAAAATATCCACACTGATAGGTACCTCTATGCCTAATCCCATCACCACCTGGATCAAAATTTGCTATCCTAAGGAACCTCATTTTTAGGTCTATTCACATATTTGTTCCTTAGTTCCTTGCCACACAAAAATATCACCTCTTGAAAGCACTTGATAATAATGGGTATTCATTTTCCCAAATTAGCAAGGCCTTCGTAATAGCTCGATTTCCATCCTCCAAGCAACTGCCTACCCTCCCTCCTCGAGCTATGATTTCCCTTCTTGTATCAATGGGACTACCGATCACATCTCTAAAATACTAGCCAAGAAAAATATTAAAACTCTTTTCAAACCCTAAAAATCATTAAATCAATTATTAAATTGCTTTCTCATGTTAGAATTATTATATAAGTCAAATAGGTAGACTAGTTAAATCCGGGTTGAAAGAACACATAATCAATACCAATCGTAACAGGTTTGAAAAATCTACACTTGATTAATGCTCATATAAATCTAAGCACCTTATATGCTTCAAATAAGCAAAAATCCTTGCCATTGCTGTCTTATATTCCTTTTGAATAATTCATGAAGCTCTCAAAATAGAAAAGCACTTGAATAATTTTAACCATGAAGACAACTACAAATTAAGTAATTCTTGGAAGCCACTCATACAAATCCTTAATCACTAACTCTCTGCACCCCCCTTCTTATCTCTTGGTTTATTCAACCCTTTTCAAATTTAATTTAGTATACCCACCCCCATTTTTGTATTCCATTTCTATTTTATTTAAGTCAACCATAACACATTTTGTTAACCAATCCATTTTATTCTCTTTATCTTCTTTTTAATTGTTTATTAATTTATTCAATTTTTTTTTATCTTTATTCATTTTATTCATCTCTTCTCTTCTAACTTATTATTTTATTAAAAAAATTTATTTACAATTTATTAATTATTTTTATTTACAATTTATTATTTTTAACACATATTTCCTAGTCTTTTGGTTTTACCTCTAACCTATTTATTTATTATTTCTTTTTATGTAAGATTTACTCAATTATTTATTACTACCCCCTTTCGAGTATTTTAGTTTGACCTTTAAACTCTATTATCTATTTATCAATTTATTAATTAATTTATTTACCTGTTATGTATTAATTTTTTTAATTATTTATTAGTCTTTTGGTTTGACCTTTCACCTTTTCCCACTAATCCTTTGAATCTAATGTTCACCTTTACATCCTATTGCATCTTTATAATTCTGTCACACTCTTTTCTAATCATTCAACTTCATTTGGTCCTTAACGATGCGTGAAGTGTTCACCCGAATTGTTAGACATAATCGTCCCACTTACACAATAAAAATATCCAAAAACAACATTATTATTATGATGATGGACCGTGGAAACTTATACACTCTTATAATAATTTGTTTTTGGTGATATAAATAATTTTTTATTATAATATGTATACATATTTAATAGAAATGACTATGGTTTTTTTTATTAATAATGATTGGATAATGGAGAAGATCCCTTACAATAATATTATGATATTTAACCATATAGATGTTCATTTATCCATGCAAACAATATATCAACTCTAGATTTGCAATTAAAGCTTATACAAAAAACACTTCTACTAAAAACATGACAAAAAGTCCCGAGGATAAGGTAATATTTAAAATATAACATGAGACATTATAGAAATCGACAAATTGACATTAATTCTATCCTTCAAATATTACCATTTCAAAGGTAGTTGGATCCCCGTAGATGACATGAATTTTTTTTTCTCCGCCAATGCCTCCCAAGCTAAATCGATCACTTCTAGAGATTAGATTTTTTAGAGTTGGAACTAAAGCATTGAGAGAGAACATACTCATGTAAACCATTACTGATATGATCCATATTTCTTATGTGATAGAGAAATTTAGCTTGTAAAAGAAGATGGAAAGATTGTCGCTAATTTTCTACCATCTCATTATACCTCTATCTAACTTCTAGTAAGTCTTTGGATGAATCCATAATCCTATTAACAAGAAAAGGGTCATTGTACCATTCTAGGATAGATGGAGGCTCTACCATTTCCAAATGGAGCCGCTGAGTGAAAACATATAAAACACCAATAAAGATGAGAAAATCTCCAAAATTGATTAAGAAAATCAACTCGTAGATACCTAATGAAGCCTCAGGAACCATTAAATAAGTAATGGAGGAGCATTGACCCACCCCTAATCAGATTTGATTCGTAGAAGACTCTAGAATGATCATCACAATAACTTAAGAAAATGGACATGAATTTTCTAAGTCTTTATGTAAATTTCAATTAAAAATGTAATCCTCTAGAAGGTGATTAGTTGGATGCAACATGATCTACTCTGTTAGAATATTGTTAGGGTTTATTTTTTTATATATGGGATGCTTGCGAAGTGTTGAGAGAGGTGGACATTACGAATGTAGTATCGAACTAATTTTGTGTTAGGCTTTAGGTCTAAGAGGCTATATGTACTCTTTTAGTTTCAAATAAATATATAGAGGGTGTGTTTGATCCATGAAATCCCACCACTATTTTGAGATGTCGCCATTATTTTTGTATCATGTCTGAATGTGTATTCGGTGTGTGAGAGCCATAAGATTTATAGTCCCAATTGTGTGTGATGAAGGGAGGACTGATATTGATCATTGATCATTGGAGAGATCAATGATTTGAACCCTGGAGTATCATAGAAGCTCATAAAAAATAGAGGAGACGGGTAAACTTTCCATTCGGTGGATATTTGGGGAGCCATGATAATATCTAAGAGACGACAGCTCATTATGAGGCAAATGGTCGAGTGGTCAAAGAACCCTTGGTTAATTATGATTGTTTGTTACGTTTATCATATGGGCGAAGGATTATTCAAATAGATATCAAAATGTCTTTTCAAGGGTTGTTGTGAATTTGTTCTTGGTTAAAGGTAGTAGGAGTTTGTGTGTTAAAGGTTTGGTGCCAAAACTAAGGTGAAACTCATGAACAAGTTTGAGATATCGATTTGGGGTGGGACCTATTTGGGATGGTCAACCCTTATAGCCATTAGTGAATATGAAAGAGAAAATACAAGGGAGCTAGTATAATGGTATGAGTATCGATGGACCCACAAAATAGGCTTGGATTTAGTCGGGCCAAGAAATAGGGTGCACCGGTTTTTGTTTTTTCTTAGGTCTCAAGCTTGTCAGAATGTGGGGACCCTGTGCGTGGACTTTTTTTAGGGACTTGAGGGAATGTTACCTCAATATTAAACCTGGAAGTAAGAAGTTTTGGGTTGTGACCCATGAGACCCAAGATTGAGGACCTTTAGGGGTAAAAAATGAAGAACCCACTTGGATCAGTTTTCATCTATTAGGGTACAACCCTAACCCGTTTATTTATGTAATAATCCAAAGGGACCTTATCAGAGTCATAGTTAGTTAGTTGATTCAATAAAGCCCGTAAGTATTTACTTGCATTTATAATAATTGTAAGTGGTTAACCCACATTATAGAAAAGGGATCGCAATTATTATAAACATGCCATATTTAATAAATAAAGTGGTTAACCCGTGTTATGCAAGGGACCATTAGTAGTTAGGGTTTTGGATTTCATAAATATACAAATAGTCTTAGATAGCAAGGGAAGAAGCATCATGTTTTATTGTAATTGAGATCTACTTTGTTGGAGGCTTCCCCCTCAAATAGGCGAGTGAACATTGTATTATGCTTCTGAATAATAAAATATCTTTGCATCTTGTCTTTATTCATGTGATAGTTCTATGTTTCTGGTAATATTGTTTTGTATTTATGGAATTTTGTTATTCTTGCAGGTCAAGTGCATAACAAGATGTATAAGAGCACTTTCCAGGGCTAACTGTACCTCCAAATTTGACATATATTTTTTTAAGGCTAGAGACATGTTCCAATGTCTTTAAACCACTAGATCTTTCGTTGAGTGCATAAACCTATATATTTGGGGAGGCATGCATGCATGAACTACACGAGGTTGTCACACTTGTTGGACTACCTTATAACCCCTATGGGTACCCCTTCAAGTAGTACTGCATTAGAAAAAACCACACACATACTGCACTTCCATGTATCCTTGGGTATATTGGAAGCCCCCGTGGGTAACCTAAAACCTAACCTTAGATAAGCCATTGGCCATCTTGCTGCTACAGTACATTGATAACAACACTATGGGGGATTAATCAATATACAATAGGGTAGTACGACTAAGGGTACGATCTATCCTACTCAGTTAGCGCTTTGAAATACTGATATGATTACTGTTGTTGGAATCTTTGTGTAGGGAGGGTTTTGGCCTCTATAGTCTAAATATATTTATCGCAAGAAATTTCACACTGCCGATACTTTAGAGTTTTTGCTACTATAGTCCAATCTTGATTTTCGTAGGATATTTGGTCGTGAAGAATTTTGGATTTCGGCCATTGCATTTTTTATCAGTTGGGAATAAAACTCCTCTTAGAGTTAAAAAAGGTTCGGGGCCATCATGGGACACTTGCAAGAGAATTAGCCCATAAGATTTAGGATAATGAGCTGATCACAGTGTTAACATTCACCTGTAAGCCCCCCATTTTTCATGCGGCCCCAAAATTTTCCCGATGTGACTTCAAGTGACCCACATCAGTACACTCTTGAAATTTTCCTCTTTCCAACCATACTACTCTTAACTAAGCTCAAAAAATTTGACCGGGGCTAGTATATGTGTTGGGCTTCAAAATTGATACATTCTCTTACCTTGTTTCCTTATCTTTTTATTAGTTTTCTAAGCCTTTTATGTATATAATATTGTAATTTATGTGATATGAAATTTAGAAAGCCATCAATAAGAATTTCATCATTTTATTCTTCGAAAGAGTTGATTTAATTATGAAAAGGCAAGTTACGATTATGATTTGAAGTGTTAACTAACATGGAATTTTAATAGCGGATGGTGTTCCTTGGGATAGCTAGACAAGAAAGTGTTACATAAAGTTGCTTGGTTTAGTTATAACCTGATTGCGTGAGATCGACGGTCACCATGGAAATATTAGATGTGAATGAGATATTGGCCACATATTTCAAGGAAATATGGGAGATTTTGTAATTCGAATTAAGAATCCTAAGAATCTTCATATTCTCAGGATCACTTCCTTATTTTTAAAATAGACTTGATTGTAATATAAAAGTGAGGAACTAAACCTCGGTAGATTAGGTGGGAAATTACTGTCATTTTGATCTATGCTATAAGTTTTATAAACACCCTTTGTAATATTGTTCCTGATTAATTTAACAGAGACTTTCAAAGTTCAACTTTAACTCTTACACTGAGCTAGCTCTAAGGTGGTTGAATTCTAGTGATCGTGGGCCCAATCCTAGAATGACTACTGCCCTTCTTTGTGTTATTAAATTTACATTTAAGCTTTCAGTTCTTGCTTTGCAATTATTCAATCACTTTCTAGATCTGATCATTGGTTATTGGATTGCTCATTATAGTGATAGTTGCTACAATAGTTTGAATGAAGGTCATGAGATTGGATTCCTGATAATTGATTTTTTGAAGCATTATTTGTTTTGTTGTTTCCTGTGATTGATAAAGAATTGTTAAGTGTGAGATTTGATATTTCTTTCAACAAAATCATTTCTATTTAGAGGTGTTGTTTCTTTCTTATAGCTGTAGTTTCCCAGCACTACAACAAAAAAGGTCATTAGTGAGGGTCATGCCTACGAAAAACCTTTAAGGTCCATCACCAATGTCACATATGGTAACAATCCTTTAAAAAGCATTGTTGTAAGTGCATATAGTGATGGTCCTTTAAGGTTTGTCACCAAAGCCATTTTTAGTGAAACTTTTGGGGAGGGTTGTTAAAGGCTCGTCACCAATTCTATATTTTGTGACACTTCTAGTGATGATCTTTTATTTACCCTGACTAATGATCTTTTTGGTTACTTTTGGTGATGATCAAAAAATGCTTGTCATCATTGATCATTCTAATGAGCTTTTGATGATGCGATGTGCATGCTACTATATTTTTTGTCAAAAGATAATGATTTAAGACCATTGTTGTGGAGTATTTTTCATTTGTGTCCAAGACCATAGTGGTTAGAGTTAGTCAATTTGTTAAGAAGTAACTAGTGTGTATCATTTCCCTCAAGTAATCAGAATATAATTTTCCTATGAGTCAACGAATGATTCATCTCTATTATGTCTATTATGTAACAAATTTCGTTGAGATAAAGTTCCACTAGTCTGTGTAGGAACTATATTATTTAATACATAATCAAGATTTGTCAATTCTATTAATGAGAGAGACCTAGCACTCCTCAAAACTCTTGGCACATCTTAACATTTTTTGGCACACACTAATATTCCTTGACACCTTTCATGTCTTGGAACATCTTCGTACGTAGAACATCTTTCCATGACTAAGACACCCAAGCACTTGTTGGCAGGCTCTAGGATAACGTAGCAATCTAATAGCATGTGTTGGCATGCCCTATTGTCCCTAGCATGCCCTGGAACACTTTGGAATGCATTAACATACATTAATATACATTAGCATTAGGCATGTATTAGAGCCTATTATTAGTGTGCCTAGCATGCCCCTTTTGAAAAATATAAAGTCTTGACTTATTAACCCTCTTATGTGTTCATTTCCTTTCATTTTAGCTTGGTTCTTCCTTGTGTTTCCTTGAAACTCCTTGACACATATCAACATACCCTGACACCCTACACATCCTAGCATGCATTAGCATCTTTCGTGTCTTGGCATGCCTTGGCACTATTTGGCACATGTTAACACACACTAGAACTCTCTAACACACTCTGACATTTCTTGACATGCTCTGATATTCCATAGCATCTCTTACCCGTACTTAGCAACCTTGTCACTCCCTCCTTGGTATGCCAGCTAGCACTCATTGACACTCCCTTACACACTTTCATATTCATTCACTTCCATGCATTTTGACCTAGTTTTCCCTTGTGTTTCCCTAGTAATCCCTAGCACTCCTCAACATGCATTAGCACTCTATGACATGCCTTAACACTCTTCGACATGCCCTACCACTTCATAACATGTGTATCACTCCCTAACACACATTGGTACTTGGAATGTGTTGGTGCTTGGCATGTCTTAGCATGTCTAACATTCGTTGAGATGCCTTGGTATGCTTTGGCATGGTTTAATATTAAAGTTGTTTGAGATCAATTGTTGGAAAGTAGATGAGAAGTAACAAAGGAATATTTGGCACTTAGAATGCACTAACATTTGGCACTTCACACCTATTGAAACCTAGTGTTGGTGTGCCTAGCATGACCCTCTTGGAAAAGGTAAATTAATGACTTATCAACCCTCTTATGTGTTCATTTCCTTGCAATTTAACTTGTTTCTCTTTTTTGTTTCCTTGATAATCTCTAACACGTATTGTGACATCCTTGCACATCTTGGTGTGCCTTAGCACTTGGTACATATTAGCATATTTGACATGCCTTCGCACTATCTAGCACATGTTAGAATTCCCTAGCACGCATTGGTAATCACACCCTTACAACTACCCTTACATTTTTTCATGATTTGGGAACCCAATCAAGTCCTTATCTACTGCAGTTCATGTGACATTGGCTTGCTTCAGCCGCAATAACTAGACCAATTGCACCTAGTACAAGTAGATTGTGCCTTGTTCACCTAGGAACTACCTATAACTCATCTTAGGCCACTCGTGTCTAAGCTCAACTTGTCCCACTTAAGAAATTATCAAGACAAGGATCACATATAGCCATGGCCATAAAACAACTAAGAAACATAGCTTACACAAACAATATTTGACATGTATGTCTAGTTCATATAAAAAATAGAGCATTAACTAAGAGTTGGCAAGAACCACAAGATGCCCAAGACACACATGATATAATCTGTCACAAGATGAGTTCCCCAAAACTTATACACAATAATTTATAATATGAAATTGTCTAAAATAGTTTAATAAATGAGCATTTGGCCAAAATGTGCCACATGTCATATACAAATAATAGCTAAAGGAAAAACAGTGTTGTGCCTAGCATGAAGTCTCCCTTTGTCTAAAACTGCTTTGTTGAACCCTTATCGTAACCGTAAGCTTTCCTCTTGAAAATCCTATTATGAACTTCTCCTAATGAACTTCATCCTTGGCACATTTGAATTCACTAACGCTCCTTGTCACACACTCTTATTCATTAATTTCCATGAATTTTGACCTAGTTCTCCCTTGTGATGCCTCAATACTCTCTAACACTCCTCAACATGCATTGATATTGTCCAGCAATTGTTAGTGCGTCTTTTAATTCCTTGTCATGCCCTGAACCTCCTTGGATATCATGCCCTCACAACTACCCTTACTTAATTTGCAACATGGGAACCCAACCGAGTCCTCGGTTGACTGTAAGAGCTTGAACACGTTACGATTATTACAACTAGACTATGTTGTTGAATTGCATAGCTTGGAAGGTACTCCACAAGCCTAGTGAGATGAGTGTGTGTGAGTTTGGTCACAAAATTTTTGTGGTAAAAGAACCCAAGCGAAGGGGTTTTGGATCCAAGTTGGAGTTTAAAATCTAAAAAAAAATTAAAGAGGAAAATTAATATTTCTTAAGGTCTAAGTGGTTAAAACTCATAAGTTCTAGAGGGTTCCTAAGAGGCATAACTAGGAAAATCTATTTAAGGAGGCATTAGTATGAAGGAAAGAACATCAAGTGAGAAGGAGCTCATTTTATCAAGGAGGCCAAGAGAGATGTAGTCCTAAAGTAGGCCAAGTTAGAGGGTCGAGTAAGGGTTGCTAAAGGCAGGCCATGATCATCCACCAAGAGAAAGATCATCATGTGAGGGTTCACAAGAATGTCACATACATTAATGGGTGAGAGCTAGGAAGTAGGATGGAAAAGTGTTGGTTATCTTGTGGTAGATTGAGCTCAAGAGAGGCGGCTCATGAGAATTTGAGCATGTGATTTCAGTGGTGTTTTTGTGTGAAGTCCGCATCAAATTCTGAAATAGCAGAGAGGGTTGAGACCCTGCCTTGTGGTGGTTAGTAGGTTGCAAGGTCTGTGATAAAGACCAACACAAATGGACGAGGGCCTGCACTGGAATTTAGGGCCAGAACATAAGTAGCTACAAGTTTAATAATGACTGAGGTAACCATAGTTTGAGGATCATACATATTTGAAGTTCAGGTCAAGATTCAGTAAAATAAATTCCCATAATCTATGGATCTATATGAGTTAGTTCGAGTCTCTTATGGAGGCAAGAGTTGTTGTTTTTGGTATGGTGGATAGGATTGTTCTAAAAATATTAGAATATAAGTATAATGCCCATTCTCTTTTATCACCACTTTATTGTAGCCTTTAACAACATATGTGGGTGTATAGAGTCACACAATATGGATCAATGTGAAATACAAGAGGTCAATATAAATGTACCCCTTGATCAATATAAGAATTAGGAAGGGGAAAATAGGGACTAACTCAATGTCACATTTATTATGGAAGGAAAATGGAAAATCATGGAATTAAACAAAATCCTAATTCATTTGAATGAGAAGAGGGTCTAAGAAATCATACAAACTTGGGGGTTTATTATTTTTCACTTCATGAATAAGGCAATTATGTAATTGTTATGAAGGGTGACCTACCTTACTACATCCTTTTTGGATAAGGGTTGAACCCATTGAAGGCATAGAGGGCTAAAATAAATAGGTTTGATTATCCCTAGAGAGGGTGTATGAGTTCACATGATGTCATATTTGGTAAAATGTTCACACTAAAAAGGAATACCCGACAACAAGTATATATAATCAAGAAAATATACATCTCACATCACTTGTTCATGACAATAGAGGCCAATAAAAAAGCTGATGGAACATTGTGATGACATGAATAACCATTGAGAACTTTTGGTGACCCATCTATTGAAGGCTCGAAAATGTCTACCTACAACATTATTAGGGAGACCACCTGGTCAGGAACTTAAAGAAGCTCCATTTCCATTGAAATGTTGGTTTTTACTAGTTAAACTAGGTCCAATTACCTTCTCTCTATCTTCACTGGCTTAAACTGTTACTTTCACCTACTAGTAGAGAGTAGACATTAGATCATCCCTCTTACTGATCAGGAAAGAAAGTGATCCTTAAGCTGATCACTGGCTAAACCAAGCCACAACTAAATTTTACCTCTTTAAGAGAGGACTTGATGCAAACTAAGATATAGATGCATAACTAATCTAATACATGAAAAACCTATCTCAAACTAGAATGGGATAACCCTCTCCTAATCCAAGAGAAAGTTAACTAAAATAGGGGGAAAGAATTGACATAATTCATCATGTGATTTTGTTTAATTAAAGGAAGGAGTTCAATTTAACTAATACAACTGAAAGTAAAATAAGCCTGCAAATGAATAATAAATAGTTATTAGTCACAATAAGAATACTCTAATGAATTAAGATTGGTTCCGATCTTATCCTACCCTACAATTATAGCTTTAACAAAGTTTCAACAGAAAATTGTTAATGACACAACAATAGTGCATAATATCAAATAAACATAATACTATTTAGAATAAAGATCAGAAACAAAACTGAAACTTTAACAATGAGACAATAATCTTGCATTCCAGTAATAGTACACAAGAATAATAATTAATTAAAACCATGTCAAAATTTTATTACCACAATTTCGAGAGTAGCTATGACCCTCAATGAAAGTGCTTGCAATAGCACAAAGTCCCTTTATAACAGAGCCATAACTTCTCTACAATCTCTACAATAAAACTATTTGCACTCTACAATAGTACGAAAGCACAAATCAAATTATTATAGAGAATTCCCCTGTGTGTGGATCATGAACCCTCTTGAGAAAGATTGAATACAAGGGTATTTATACAAATTTTAAGAGCTAATTGTCTCCCCTAATTCTCTCGAGAGCTGGAAAATCAAATTTGAAAGTAATTGCAATGAAGTGACCTTCTTCAACCAAAGGATTGATTTATTGCCCACATGTTGGCCTTATTTAGTTTTTGTTACAACAATCTTCCCATTTTAAAACTGCATTGTGACACATGGTAGAGAGTGTTCGGAAATCTCAAATAGAATTGTTACTTCCTCCTATCGACCCTGGGTTCATCCCTATTTCAAAATACAACAGAGAAGTGAGTTCTATTACTATACTTAGACAAAAACAAATTGGAAAATAAACAAACTTCCCACAAAACCATTGAAAATAAACTTTTCAATTATTATAACAACGACCCCATATGGAAGTAACAAGTGGAAAGAGCCTAGTGGTATTGGTGATTTAGCTCATCGCAACTTTTGAAATGATACAACACAAAATATTGGTGATATTAGGTAGATTTGATATGGGGCAGATGTGTTATCATATTAAACTCTTTTTGATAACTATATCAAGTCCGTAGTATCAGAGGTTTGATACGGGCGGTTTTACAATTGTTCCGATTAGAGAGGTGGACACGATATTCTGCTTAAACCATTGTTATTACATATATCGAGTCCATATATCGAAGGTGAATGATATATCAGAGTTTGGAGATCGGAAAAGTGATATATCAACATATTAGAGCAGATGCCTTTAGGGATATCAGAGGGAAATATGATATTGTATTTCAAAAGTGAATGAATATGGCATATCGGAGGTTTTGATTGGTGACACATAACAAAACTTTGATAGGGATTCTCTGATATATGGGAGCGGAGGAGGATTACATGGTATATGGGTCCTTTCTCCAACAAACTACAACCAATTTATAAATGGGCTTAGGACTTATGATATTGGGGATTTAGAAAGGGATCTTCCGATATATCGAAACCACTTTATAAAAAGAACACATCCGCTTTATAATATAAGCCAAAGCCACTATTTGGAAAATATAGCCACTAATAATAATAACGAAGTTGTTGGTCTCGGGGGCTATGTTTTATTAATCTAGGATGTTTAAAACAAAAACTTGTTTACAAAGTTTATTAACCAACAAACTTAAGCAATATTAGGCAAAATATAAAAATAAAACAAATGTAAATAACGAGCAAATTATACTTGAAATGATGCAATCACACTCAAAGCCTACATACAATGTAAAAAGGGTCCCCATGTTTATTATGATAGAATAAAATGATGGTGTTGTGTTTTCACTACAACACCACCCAAGATGATAAGGGTCAAGTCAAAGATTAATTGGTAGAGACAATGCCTTGGCTTGGACAATGGAGACCAAATTACTTTGAATACCATTTCCTATAATATACTTAAGCACTCAATCCATAATCTAGTACTTGTGGGTAAAGATCATAATAATAACTAGCTAAGAGATATGGTGAGTCATCTATACAATGTTAGGACTAGCATCAATCAGATTTTGCACATTGATTATGTCAATGAGATGGATTTATATCTCACAAAAGAAGGCTTTAGGGGCCCATGAGTGATGAAAGGCATAATAAACTATGGTCGTGTGAGAGGTAATATTGTGAAAAGTGAAATGTTATCCTATGCAAGGTGAGGAGGGTGAATTGCAAGAGGAGGGTGATGGAGTGGGAGTCAAGTGGGATAAATAGTGAAAAGTAGCGGGAAGGCTAATTTTTTTTAGGAAGAGTATTTTGAAATGATAATGAAAGAGATGCACAAGGCTGTGCACCAAAAAAACTTGATGGTGGAAAGCAAGAAATAAATCAAAATTTAATTTAATTATAAGTACTTGTTCCAAATCAACAATGGAGAGATGCATCTATAACTTGTAGAAAGATTCAAGCCACTTTACATAGATATGTTGTGCATAGCCAATAGAGTTCATTTATAGAATAACCATGTAGAAGGTGTCCCAACTAGCTATGGTGGTAAGACTTTGGTAAAAGACCCCATTATTAATTTCAACCCAAGAAAAATCATAAATGTAGAAGGTATGTTTTATGTTTACCCATAGACAATTGATCCTTGAAAATGACATACTATTAAAATTTTCATATACCTTTCAAAAATAAATTAAATTAAAAAATAAAATAAAATTATATGGTACATTTCCTCAAAATAGAAGTAGTGAACATCTCAAATATGTCGATTGAATCTTTCAAAAAAATAATCATTTTATTATCAATAATAGTTATTAATTATACTTAACGCTTTCCGAGAGTTAATAAAAAACTTGCCATAATGATTAGTACTATTAGACACTTTGTAAGGTTTAATGAAAAAATTGGCTTAAAAAAGAAAAACAAATAGCTCGATGTAAGTTCTTGTACACCATATTTACACTTGAATACACATATCAAGCTCTTTTGGACCATCCCTACACTTAAATATGCTAAGATATTAAATTTGCTAAAAGTAAGTATTATTTTTTAGATACGTTAATTGCCTGGAGGTGCTCTACAACCCAGTATGGGGTAGATCTCACTTAAAAGTTAGTCATGTAGAGGTGCTCTACAAAACAGTATGGGGGTAGATCTCACGTAAATGTTAGTCACGCAGAGGTGCTCTACAAACCAGTATGGGGGTAGATTTCACGTAAACGTTAGTTGTGCGGAGGTGCTCTACAACCCAGTATGGGGGTAGATCTCATGTAAACATGTAAACATAAACGTAAAAATTTACCATTTGATGTTTAACCTTTAACATTTTTAATCTACAACTACAACCCACTATGGAGGTAGATCTCATGTAAACATGAACGTAAATATTTAACATTTAATGTTTAACCTTTAGCATTTTTAATCTACAGCTACAACCCACTATGAGGGTAGATCTCATGTAACCATGTAACGTATGTAAATGTAAACATAAACATTAAACATGTAATGTTTAACCTTTAACATTTTTAATCTAATGTCGTTCTTTATTTAAAAATCAATCTAATTATTTCTATGTATAAACACAATATAAATTTAAAATATAAATAGGTTTAGAAACACTAAAAAAAAGGTAGGTATGGTAAATAATAAAAATATAAATAAATTGGAGGTATGGAAAATAAATAAAACTTCTTTTTTATTTACTCAATAAACATCTTTATATTGAAAGAAAACTCAAAAAGTTTTATTTACCCTATGGGCCAAATACCATTTCGATACCATGAGCCAAATACCATTTTAATACCATAGGCTAAATACCATGGGTCAAATACCATATTTATAAAAGAGGTGTGGTAAATAAATAAATATAAAAGAGGTATAAAGAGGTATGGTAAATAAATAAAATATATCAAATAAGATTAGAAATCAACATCTAAACTCCTATATCCAGTCGATAAAAAATACCATGGGATAAATACCATGGTAAATAAAAGAGGTATTGTAAATAAATAAAACCATTTTTTCATATTTACTCCATAATCCACTTTATATTACCAACACTAAAAAAAGAGGTTTTGTTTAGGTGAAGCTTATGGGCCAAATCCCATGGGCCAAATTATTATTAATACCATGCAAAAAAATATTATTAACCCTAATATCAATATTAATATTATTATTAAATCTAATATTCATATTGATATATTATAATATTCATATTAATAAAGTATAATATCAATATTATTAAATTCAATAACTTTGGATTAATACAATATTAAATTTGTTATATTATAATATATATTCATATATCATGATATATATTAACTCGATATATATATGGGAGGGAAGAATAAATACATAGAGTGAGAGAGGTGGAGAGATAGGGGGAGTCACAAGGGAGAGATGGAGATAAATTGAAGGAGAGGGGAGAGGAGGAATGATAAGAGAGAGGGAGAGGAGTGAGAGAAGTAGAGAAGGGTAAGAGAGGGAGAGAGATAGAAAGATGGAGGGGGGAGAAGGAGATTGGGGGGAGGGAGAGAGAGAGAGAGAGATGGGGGAAGAGGAAGGTAGGAGAGAAAGTGAGAGAGAGGAAGGATGAGAGAGAGGGAATGAGAGTGAGAATGTGAGAGGGAGGAATAGGGAGATGGATTTGGAGGGGGAGAGAGGGAGATAATAAGAAAGACATAGAAATTAAGAAGTGGAGAGAGAGAGGGAGTGAAAAGGGAGGGACGAAGAGAGAGTGTGTATATTTAGGGGTGATATAAAGAGACAAATAAAGAGAGATGGAGAGAAGGGGGAGAGAAGGAGAGATAAGGAGAGAGGGAGGGATATAGTAACATAGTTGGAGAGAGAGAGAGAGAGATAAATGTGGGAAAATAGATGATTGGAGGGAAGAGAGAAAGAAAAAAAGGATTAGAGAGAGAGAGAGAGTGATGGTGGAAGAGAGAGGGAGGTAGGAGAGAAATGGAGATAGAGGAATGATGAGAGAGATGACTTGAGAGAGAAGAGGAGAGTGATGGGGGAATAGAGAGGATTAGAGGGAAAAGAGAGAGAGAGAGAGAGAGAGAGAGATGAGGGAAGAGAGGGGATTGGAGGGAAAAGAGAGAGAGAGAGAGAGAGAGAGAGAGAGAGAGAGAGAGAGATGGGGGAAGAGAGAGGGAGATAGGAGAGAAAGGGAGAGAGAGGAAGGACAAGAGAGAGGACTTGAGATAGAGGAGGAGAGAGGGAGCGAGATAGGAGGAGAGAGGGAGGGATAAAGAGATGGAGATAGAGGGGGATTGAGGGAGGGAAGAAGAAATACATAGAGAGTGAGAAGTGGAGAGAGGGAGAGGGTGTGACAAGGGAGAGATGGAGAGAAGGTCTATATGTTGTGGGGTGAGATAAAGAGACAAAGAAGGAGAGATGGAGAGAAGGGGGGAGAGAAGGGGGGAGAGAAGGAGAGAGGGAAGGATATAGTAACATAGTTGGAGGGTGAAGAGAGAGAGAGAGAGAGAGAAATGGAGATAGAGAAAGAAGAGATAGGATGTAAGAGAGTGGAGAGAGGGAGGTAAGAAGAAAGACATAAAGAGAGAAAGGTGGAGAGAGATAGAGGGAGTGATAAGGAATATGGAGAGAGGGAGAGATGACAATGGGAGGAAAGAGAGAGAAGCGGGGGAAAGGGAGAGAAGGGGAAAGAGAGAGAGAGGGAGAGGATGAGGAAGGGATAAATAAATAAGTTGGAGAAAGAGAATGTATGTTTTGGGGGTGATATAGAAGGACAAAGGGAGATAGAGATATTGATGGAAGGTGAAGAGAGGGAAGAAGAGGGAGATGGAGAGAGGGAAGAAGATTTATTGCACTAGATGAATTAATTTCAGTGTATATTGCGATTTCTAACCCTATTTGATTGTTGCACTAGATGCCTTTATTTTAGTGTAGATGTTGATTTCTAATGATATTTGATTGCTTGCACTAGATGCATTGATTTCAGTGTAGATAATTCCTAATCCTATTTGATTGCTTGCACTAAATGCATAGATTTTAGTGTAGATGGTGATATTTAATCCTATTTCATTTCTTTCACTATATGCATTGATTTCAGGGTAGAGGTTGATTTCTATTTCTATTTGATTTCTTTCACTAGATGCATTGATTTCAATGTAAATGATTTCTAATCCTATTTGATTGCTTCAACTAAATGCATTGATTTCAGTGTAGATGCTAATTTCTAATCCTATTTGATTTCTTGCACCAAATGCATTAATTTTAGTGTAGATGTTGGTTTCTAATCCTATTTGCTTACTTTCACTAGATGCATTAATTTGAGTGTAGATATTGATTTCTAATCGTATTTGATTTCTTGCATTAGATGCATTGATTTCATTGTAGATGTTGATTTGCATTAGATGCATTGATTTCATTGTAGATGTTGATTTATGATTTTATGTAATTGGATGTATGATGGTAGGTAAAAGTTGTTTTCTAATCTTATTTGATTGCTTTCATTAGATGCATTGATTTCAGTGTAGATGTTGATTTATGATTTTATGTATTGATTTATGATTTTATGTAATTGGACGTATGATGTACATTAATTTTAAAGTGATTGCATTAACAATGTGCGTTGATTTTAGTGTAAGCACAAAAAGTTATTGACATTGTACATTAATTTTTGTGTTATAGTAATTGGAGAGTAAGAGAGAAAAGGTATGCTGTTTACTACAACATCTTGAGCTAAAGATTTAAATGATTTACGATTTCAATTGTCCTTTTCATATAATTGAATAGTTTGAGATTAATCACACTGAAGAGTATTTGTAATTGACTACATTCTTATTAAATGTAAACGTAAACGTAAACGTCAATGTAAATGTAAACATTTAACATGTAATGTTTAACCTTTAACATTTTTAATTCCTTTATTTGAAAATCAATCTAATTATCATTATGTATAATTACAATATAAATTTAAAATATAAAGAGGTTTACAAACACGAAAAAAATAGATATGGTAAACAAATAAAAATATAAATAAATTGGAGGTGTGGTAAACAAATAAAACTTATTTTTATATTTACTCCATAAACATCTTCATATTTAAGAAAACTCAAAAAAAGGTTTTATTTAGGTGAAGCCTATGGGCCAAATACCATTTTAATACCATTGGCTAAATACCATGGGCCAACTATAAAAAAAAAAATTATTTAGGTGAAGCCTATGTGCCAAATACCATTTTAATACCATGGGCTGAATACCATATTTATAAAAGAGGTGTGATAAATGAATAAATATAAAAACAGTATAAAGAGGTATGATAAATTAATAAAATTATATGAAATAAAATTAGAAATCAACATCTAAACTCCTAGATCCAACCTAGGTAAAAAAATACCATGGTAAATAAAAGAGGTATGGCAAATAAATAAAACATTTTTTTTTTTTTCATATTTACTCCATAATCCGCTTTATATTTATGAATACTCAAAAAATAGATTATATTCCAATGAAGCCTATGAGACATATACCACGGATCAAATTATTATTAATACCACTGGAAAAAATATTATTAACCCTAATATTAATATTTACCCCAGGCGTTCCCTTTGAATAAAACATCCCTAAATGCCACCTTACACCATTCTCCATCCTGAAACCATCCTGAAATCTGTTGTTAGATAACTTGATGAATGATCTGCCCTCACAAACTGTCACAAACTGTCTCATATACTTGCTATGAAACTACCTTAACTGTTTCTACCCTATGTTCGAGTTCTGCAAGCAGGGGTTTTGACTGGTTTCCAAATGTTACTATAGTTATTATGTTCGGTGCCATTATCTCTGTTATAATCGTTGTTCATGTACTAAAATTCGAAGTCCCTATGGTTGCTTACCGTTGGGAACCCAGATGCTCTGGAGTTTCGAACCAACGACTGATGATCCAAAATTCTCTCTGTAACCTCCTCTTCTTCAACGGAAATCTTCTTTGGACCTAACTCTTCAATATAAGTTTCTAATTCGAGTGAATTGACAGAAATATCTTCAGCGTCTTGTGATTTCACCTTAATTTCTGCTACATCGAAGTCTAATGGATTTTTCTTCTTCTTGGCGGGCTGCCGCTTACTAGATATTGCTTTTCCAAGAGATGAAACAATTACAGGATTCGATTCTTGATCTCGAGAAACTGAAATGATCTTTACGAACTCCTCCGAATTGGCACTGATAACGCGATTGGGGAAATCTTTACATCTTAGTTTGAGGAAGGGATCGGCCTCGAATACTTTCTTTTCTTTTTTTGCTTTATGCGCCTTTTTAACTTGGAATACAAAGATTCCGACAACACCGTTCTGTTGGCCTTTGTTCCCATGGCGGAGCCGAAGCAACTACAGCTACACTTGGTGCATGCAGCCGCTGGTACTGTATACTTAATGTGTATATGTTACTCAAAGAACCGAAAATGTACGTTTATGTAGATATCTCCCACATTATCTCAGATATGCAGACCAGGAATCTCAGATTTAGGAATTTGGTTTTATTTTGGTATTCATTCCAATATTAATTCCATATATAACTGTATTTACCCCACGGTCAATATACAATTTCGCATTCTACTGGATCTATATAATTTCTTATTTTTGCTTTATGGTTCTGTTTTCTGTATATATTTCTTCCACTTTCATTTACTTTTTAGATTTTTATGGCCAAAGTGATTAATATGAAGGTATACGCTGGCTTTCTCCGGTACACATGTTTCATCTGTTTTTACAATTCTGTGTTCCCCATTGGGGAGGATAAATATGAATTGTGGAGGATAAGTATGAATGAATGCACTGGCTTTTTTCGTGTGAGCATATGTGAAAGTATGTATTATAAATTCCATGCCTGCATTTTTTCTGAAGTGTCTGCCTCTTTATAAGCTAAGAGGTAAATCTGCTTTTCAAAATTTACAGCACGATGTCACAGTTGCACGCGCGATTATTGTGCATTCACAAAACATTTTTGCACGTTTTTTCAATATTGCAGTTTTTGCTAATACAACAATACTTTAAAGAATGTTTTTTCAAATCATAAAACCACTAAAATGCTGGGCCCAAACGGCTTTGGTCTTTTAAATTCAAACGTTTAGAAACGTGAATGCGTTTAGGTATTAAAATGTGAATAAATAAATAAAATAAAAAAAAAATTGACGAAAAATAATAAAAAACTAAATAAATAAATAAAAAACAAAAACAAAGAATTATGTTTTTACATAGTGTAAATATTAATGGCCTAGACCTAAATATCTTTGAATATTTTTATTGACTAAATGCAAATAAAGTCATTGTCTAGGAACATTTTTCGAACAAAGTATATAAATCAAAAATTAACATTACAAATGAAAAATAATAGATGATTATATATTTTATAATATGGAAATTAATTTTTTATAATAGATGATTATATATTTTGTAATATGGAAATTAATTTTTTATAATTAATTAATTAATGGAATGAATTTGATTTAAAATTATTTATGAATATCAAATAAAACTCTAGACTTTAAAAGAATAAATATATATATATATATATATATATATATATATATATATATATATATAAAATTCAAATTTATATAAGTTATAGATTAAATTTTATGTTTTTTAAATATATGTAAAAAAATTATAGTATAAAATAAAAAGACACTATTACTTTGAGGTAATTTTTAATATATCAATGAGTATAGTATTGTGATTTATAATTCATGATATTGAGTGACTTATAACTTTTGTTTATAATATTTAAATATGAGAAAACTATTTCTTCAATATAATTGAAAAATTTGATAGTTTAAATAGAGTTTGTGAGAATGTGTTTCAATTTTTTGTTTTTAAACAATTATAAATATATATATATATATATATATATATATGGAATACCATTAAAAATATATTTTTATTTGATATAAAATAGTAGATTAGATATCAAAGATTGAAAGATATTTGTGAAGAAATGAAAATAAAAATATTAGTTAGAATAGAATAGTGTGTATATATATATATATATATATATATATATATATATATATATATATATATATATATATATATGCTAATACTCTTTATTATTATTTAATCATGGACATTTTCCGAACAAAATATATAAATCAAAAGTTAACATTACAAATGAAAAATAATAGATGCTCCTTAATTTAAGGTATGATCATTTATGACCACGACTCGTATTGAATTGGATAATGTATAGTATCCCAATAAGGAGGAGATGCTTCATAATATTAGTAAAACAATATTTTATATTAATAAATTAAATAATAATAAATTAATATTAATTTCAAGTAAAATATTTTAATAAAATGAGAAAAGTTGTGGTGATATACTAGATTAAAAAATAATAATAACCAAATATAATGTTCACTTAATTAAAAAATAATAGAAACAAAAAAGTAATAAAAATAGTTACATTGTTTCTTTCTCAGAACAACTCTCATCCCATGCTACTTGTGTCATTTTGAAATAAAAAACCTATCATACCTTAAATTAAGGAGAAAAAAATTATCTATATATAATATTTGAAAAAGAAATATTTAAATTATTGTATTTTCACAATCACTTAAACTTATCATGGTTAATATGTTTATATTATGAGTTTAAAAAATATTTAATAATAATAATATGGTGAATAAAAAAAACACATTGAAATATTTTTAAAGGTATTGACTACAAATATAAGTAGATTGATGGCAATTATGTATTAAACGTTGAAAGAATTAAAAATCTCTATCATGCTTTAAATTAATTATATATATATATATATATATATATATATATGAAAAAAATATTTAAATTATTTTATTTTTTCTCTATATAAATTTGATATAGAATTATGTTATTTATAACTCATAGTAAATTTATTTATTTATTTTTAATATGTTAAAGTCAATTGAATTACACATCATGTAATATCAATAATATTATTTTTACATGTCATTTGTCAATTCTATAACAATATAAAAAAGCACAATCACTTAAACTTATCATCATTAATATGTTTATATTAAGGGTTTAAAAAGTATTTAATAATAATCATATTGGGAAGCAAAACAAACACATTGCAAATGTTTTTAAAAATATTGACTACCAATATAAGTAGAATGATTCATCTCATTCTTACTATGAACCATACATATCTTGATTATGACTTCAGGTACATATCTTGATTATGAAGTCAATCTGGGTTAATATGCTTATATTATGTGTTTAAAAAATATTTAATATTGCAATTTTGGCTAATACAACAATAGTTTAAAGAATGTTTTTTCAAATCATAAAACCACAAAGGATCATAAAATGCTCTTCGTACAATTAACTCCCTTGTCTTAGCCAAGATGGATCCCCATTACGCATGGTGTAGGCTCATAAATTTTCCAAAGTTAACTCCCTTGTCTTAGCCAAGATGGATCCCCATTAGGCATGGTGTAGGCAAAGTTAAGTCCCTTGTCTTAGCCAAGATGGATCCCCATTAGGCATGGTGTAGGCTCATAACTTTCCCTTGTCTTAGCCAAGATGGATCCCCATTAGGCATGGTGTAGGCTCATAACTTTTCCAAAGAATCTCGATTGAACAATGTGAAGCAAAAATTGAAAATTATTTGCTTGAAGCATTGGGAAAAAGCTTTGAATAAACTTCATATGTCACAAACCAATCCAAATTCCCAAAAGATTTTAAGAAGCACAAGAAAAGGAAAATTCAATCACCTTAAGAGAAAGTGGTAAAAGACTGTAAGATTTTGATCAAGTGAGATAGTTCAATATTGAAAAGAGCAACTTTTTTATCAAATATTTCCTATTTGAACTTGAAATAGCATCTTTGAAGATTGAGAGGCAATCTATGCTAGAAATGTTATAGAATATGTAAATTTGGCATTATGTAAGTGATTTCTCTTTATTTACTAGATTTGAATATATTCAGTGATCTTCTGTCATGATTTTTCTCCAATCTGTCATGATTTTTCTCCAATTTATGCCTTACGACATTTCCTGGGGCAATTGCTAGTAATATTATTATTAAATCTAATATTCATATTAATATATTATAATATTTAATAACTTTGGATTAATACAATATTAAATTTGTTATATTATAATATATATTAATATATCATGATATATATTAACTCAATATATATATCGAAGGGAAGAACAAATACATAGAGTGATAGAGGTGGAGAGATAGGGGGAGTCACAAGGGAGAGATGGAGATAAACGGAAGGAGAGGGGATAGGAGGAATGAAGAGAGAGAGGGAGAGGAGTGAGAGAGGGAGAGAGAGAAGGAGAGCAGGAGGGAGATAGTGAGAGGATTGATGGAGAGAGAGAGAGAGAGAGAGAGAGAGAGAGAGAGAGAGAGAGAGAGAGAGATGGGGAAGAGAGAGGGAGGTAGGAGAGAAAGGGAGAGAGAGGAAGGACAAGAGATAGGACTTGAGAGTGAGAAGGAGAGAGGGAGGGATAGAGAGATGGATTTGGAGGGGGAGAGAGGGAGAGAAGAAAGACATAGAGAGTAAGAAGTGGAGAGAGAGAGAGGGAGTGACAAGGGAGAGATGGAGAGAGAGTGTGTATATTTAGGGGTGATATAAAGAGATAAATAAGGAGAGATGGAGAGAAGGGGGGAGAGAAGGAGAGAGAAGGAGAGAGGTAGGGATATAGAAACATAGTTGGATAGAGAAAGAGAGATGTGGGAAAATATAGGATTGGAGGGAAGAGAGGGAGAGGTAGGAGAGAAAGGGAGAGAGAAGAAGGATGAGAGAGAGGACTTGAGAGAGAAGAGGAGAGTGATGCAGGAAGAGAAAGGTTTGGAGGGAAAAGAGAGAGAGGGGGGGGGGGACTTAAGAGAGAAGAGGAGAGTGATGTGGGAAGAGAGAGGATTGGAGGGAAAAGAGAGAGAGAGAGAGAGACAGAGGGAGAGAGAGAGAGAGGGAGAGAGAGAGAGGAAGGACGAGAGAGAGGACTTGAGGTAGAGGAGGAGAGATGGAGCGAGATAGGAGGAGAGAGGGAGGGATAGAGAGGTGGAGTTAGAGGGTAAGAGAGGGAGGGAAGAAGAAAGATATAGAGAGTGAGAAGTGGAAAGAGAGAGGGAGTGACAAGGGAAATATGGAGAGAGGGTGTGTATGTTTGGGGGTGAGATAAAGAGATAAGAAGGAGAGATAGGGAGAAGGGGGAAAATAAGGAGAGAAGGGGGGAGAGAAGGAGAGAGGGAGGGATATAGTAACATAGTTGGAGGCTAGAGAGAGAGAGAGAGAGACAAAGAGAGAGAGAGAGAGAGAGAGAGAGAGAGAGAGAGAGAGATGAAGTTCGAGGGGCAGAGAGAGGGAGGTAAGAAGAAAGACATAGAGAGAGAAAGGTGGAGAGAGAGGGAGTGATAAGGAATATGAAGAGAGAGGGAGATATGACAACGAGAGGAAAGAGAGATAATCGAGGGAGAGGGAGATAAGGGGAAAAGAGAGAGAGAGGGAGAGGAGGAGGGAGGAATATATAATATATTCGAGAAAGAGAGTGTATGTTTTGGCGATGATATAGAAAGACAAACAGAGATAGAGATATTGATGGAAGGTGAAGAGAGGGAAGAAGAGAGAGATGGAGAGAGGGAAGAAGATTTATTGCACTAGATGAATTGAATTGAGTGTAGATTGAGATTTCTTATCTTATTTGACTGCTTGCACTAGATGCCTTTATTTTAGTGTAGATGTTGATTTCTAATGATATTTTATTGCTTGCACTAAACGCATTGATTTCAATGTAGATGATTTCTAATCCTATTTGATTGCTTGCACTAAATGCATAGATTTCAGTGTAGATGGTTATTTCTAATCCTACTTGATTGCTTTCATTAGATGCATTGATTTCAATGTATAGGTTGATTTCTAATTATATTTGATTTCTTTTGCTAGGCGCATTTATTTCAATGTAAATGATTTCTAATACTATTTGATTGCTTCCACTAAATGCATTGATTTCAGTGTAGATGATGATTTCTAATCCTATTTGAATTCTTGCACTAAATGCATTAATTTTAGTGTAGATGTTGGTTTCTAATCCTATTTTCTTACTTTCACAGGATGCATTGATTTGAATGTAGATGTTGATTTTTAATCTTATTTGATTTCTTGCATTAGATGCATTGATTTTAGTGTAGAAGTTGTTTTTTAATGTTATTTGATTTCTTGCATTAGATACATTGATTTCAGTGCAGATGTTGATTTATGATTTTATGTAATTGGATGTATGATGGTACATTAATTTTAAAGTTATTGGATTAACAATGTGCATTGATTTCAGTGTAAGAACAAAAAATTATTGACATTGTACATTGATTTTTGTGTTATAGTAATTCATCTTATTAATATTGGAGAGTAAGAGAGACAAGGTATGATGTTTACTACAACATCTCCAGCTAAATATGTTAAATATTTAAATGGTTTACGATTTCAACTGTCATTTTCATATAATCCATATGAAAAGATGACAAAACTAACAAGGGTGACAATAAGAATAAGAATAGTAGAAGAAAATAGTTTGAGATTAATCACAATCAAGACTATTTGTAATTGACTACATTCTTATTATTCACATTTTCTATCATTCAACACTATTATATTTTCAATTTGCATTCAATTTTTTTATTTCATAACAATATTTATCATCTCTACAAACTGAGGTAATTAAGAAAATTTAAAATTAAAATGACCAGACTAATCTCAAACATATTTAGAATATTTAAAATTATTATATTAATATTATATATATTTACATATTATTGATAAAATTAATCATATCTTCCATAGACTAATCTCAAACATATTTAGCAGATTTAAAATGATTATATTAATATTATATATATTTACATATTATTGATAAAATTAATCATATCTTCCATAGATTTTCCTTGGTTGCACAAAACATCTCTCGAGGTGCTAACCTTTCCTCAAGTTTTTCACTCGACAAAGAGGTTTACACCTGGAGAGGTTTGATTCCTCTCGGCGCTTGATAGATCCAGAATTTAGATGGATTTAGGCTGGTTATAAATCAGAGTGAAAATATTAGATTTACATTGAATATCATGATGATCCAGACTTAAGATGGATTTAGGATTTTTATAAATCAGAATGAAAAGATTAAATGTACAGTGAATATCATGATGATGAAAAGTGTGATCTAGGCTGGTTATAGTAAAAAAATTAAATGTACTATGATCTAGTATGGTTATAATCAGAGTGAAAAAATTAAATGTATCGTGAATATCATGATGATGAAAAGTGTTTCACATGTTAGGTGATTTCCTTGAGAATTTTGTGATGGCATCATTGTGATTTTTATTTTTATTTTAATATTATTTTAATAGTTTAATAGTGAAATTATTTTTTAATATTAATAAAAATATTTTAAAGTCCGCCTAGGGTAGCTTAAGTGGCGATCCCGTGGAATGAAATCTTACTAAACTGGAGATATTGGGTTCGAATCTTGTACTACCCTCTCCCCATTGCAGGGTGAATAATAGACATGTAAAATTGAAAATAAGAAACTCCTACCAAGCTTAACAAAAAATATCAAATATAAAATTTTAAAAATTAAATATCTTAATATAATATTATAACAAAATTTTCCATATTCATTTTATTTATTTATAATTTTTTTTAAATATAGATATTGTGTAATGTATTAATTTATTCAAGATTGCATAAATATTATAATAAAACATTATGAAAATCACCTTAAAAGAATTAATTTTATTTATTTATTTATAATTTTAAATAAAGTAAGGTGAATTTATTTATTATGATGTTTATTAAAATGAAAAAGATGACATACTACTTATTATACATATATTTATGAACTTCTTGATAGAATCATGTATTGTATAATAAATTAATAAGATAAATTTATGATGATAATAATTACTCATATTTACTAAAATAAAAATGGTTTATTAGTATTTTGACTCCGACTTGGCCAAGGGTTGACTCCGACTCCAACTCCGACTCGGTATCGACTCAGCTGGCTCGATTTCAATGACTCGGTTGTTGTAAAAAATACATTAAATATTTATTTTTTATAAAAACACATAATTTTAAAGATTTTCATTCATGTTTCCAAACACACAGCATTAGAATATAAATAGAAGACAACATATGATCAAAGTAGGCTCATAAATATATCCATTATATCAAAATGGCACCCAGTGCACTGTCCAATACATACACGATGATGATATAGAGATCAAAACAAAAACACATAACCAAGGAGGCTATAAATGGGTTCTACAACAAAAGTCTGTGACCAGTACTATTGTCTACTGCTAGAGTTGCCAACATCATCTGGCTCAGTGTTACTTGGGAGCGGGAGCGAAAGTGGGGAGCGAGAGCGAAAATAGGAGCGGGAGCGACATTTTCAGAAGCTCTTGGTTTGGGAGCGAATCCCAGAGGAGTTCGACAACCAATGTCATTAACATCAAGGTACATAGAGGGATTGGTTCTCTTGATTAAATACGAGTTCCATACCCTAATACATGACAAAATTCAATGGAAACATTGCAATCCTCCAATCCTAAAATACTGAAAAACAGATAAGTCTGTTGGATTTTGAATGAAATCTAAAATTCCACTTTCTCCATATGAAATCCAATGAGGCTGGAACCACTCTCAAACATCCTGAGTCATTTCATGGTAATGTTAAAAATTTAAGTAAAAGGATGAAAATAGAGATTAAGGAGAATGTCACTTTTACTTTAAGAATTTAACATTACCAAGAAATTTGAATAGCATATCAATACTAGGAGAGGGGAATGGACCCCAAATAGCATTTAACTAATTTAGAAAACACTTTGGAGTCCCCAACACTTAGCTAACAGTTAATTAATATTAATATTATTATTATTATTTTTTTTTTTTAAATATGAAAAATCACATTTTTTTGGGGGTTACAGGCTGCATTCATTGACTGGCTGAGTTATTGCAGAACCGGCCGGGTTGACCGAGTCATGACTGACTCGGCCACCCGTTCTGTTTCCTATGCCGGGTCACAAAATATCCCAACGATTCGGATCAACTCGGCTGTTTCAGATTCGATTCGACCGTTTTTTAGAACATTGATATTTAGAAAAGTAAGATTATTTGAATTTCTTTAAATTGTCATTTCAATACTTGAATTTTATTAAGAGAAGCATTCAAATGTCGTTATAATTTTGATGACTTAGAAGGTTGATGTTGGTGTTAGGAAAAAGTGTTTTTAATTTTCAATCTTACATGCCATGGTATTTCACTATGCAATTTGGTGAGAGTTAGATCTTATTTTAGCAATGTTAATTATTTTATTTACTTAAATGAAAACAAAGAGATACTTTTAAAGATAAAGGAGAACTGTCTCCTTATAGTATCTTAATTTTATTTTATTATCTAATTCTTTATTGCACCATGGATTCTTCTTAAACTTAAATATAATATATTTTTAATATCACATATATTCTATAAAAGAAATTCTTTCTTTATTCGTTAATTATTTAGTCAAAGACTTGGCATCTTTATGCCATCCTCGCTTGAGTCATCAATGGTTTTTATTGGAGTAGAAAGCAATTTTGGAGATACTCTTATAATCCATGTTGTTTATCTTTTTCTTGTACATTAAGTAACTAATCATCGTTGTGCTACCAATGGTGGAAGGGCTCATTTCTATGAGGAGGAGGATAAGGTAGGGTGTATTTCCTATCATTTTGAGATTATAAGTTATTAAATTCTTTTTGATCTACTCTATTTTTTATTTAGGATTATCAAGAGATAATATATCCACAAACTTCACATCAAGTTTATACTCATTATCATACAAAGCTTTAGGAATTATATTTTTCATTTTACTCAATAACCTAACAGATTTTTTTTTGTGGAAGTAGAGAGATTTGTCATAAAATTATAATCTATTTTTCTTATATGATATGATATTTAATTTAATATTTAAGTAAGTTTAAGAAGAGATCAACTTTATTTTTGTAAAAAGAAAGTGCCTTTATTTAGTAGATTTCTTTTCAATGGAGCTCTTATGCATGACAAAGTTTAGAGTTTAAATGGAGATCTTATGCATGAAAAAGTTTAGAGTTTAAATGGGCTTTTATGCATGAAAATAGTTATAAGGTCAAAGGTATATTATCAAAGTTGTGTTCATGGTCATTTAAAAGGTCAAAATTGACTATCTGGTTGTATAGAGATATTTGATATCACATAATCCACAATATTGTAGTCCAAACCATGCATACAAGTGATCTATCATTTCAAACTTTATGTGTCCATGATGGTGGGTGGAGCACCCACCCAAATCGTCAGAAGTTTCTAATTTTCTACATAGTCAAATTTAGAAAGATGATCATCACTATCCCTGTTTCATTGCACCATTGGAAATTATTAAGTCTTAAGAATTGGCTAGCTTTATTAGTTAGCTAAAACAAAGTCCTCATTTAGACACAAATAATTAGTTTTAAAATCAACAATTAAAATAATAACTTAATTAATTATAATTTTAAATAATTATTACCTAAACAATATGTTTTATTAAAAATAAACATAGAACATCAAAATTAACAAACACAATTTTTTATTGAAAATAACCATAGAACAACAAAATTAATAAACACAAAAACACACATTGTGAGATGCATATAACATCAATATCTCAAATCTATGCCCCATACCAAGCTGATTGTCATAATGTTTTATAATAATATCTATCTTCGAAGGTGATTGTCATAATGTTTTATTATAACATTTGTACTTCCAAGGGGGAGACACAAAATCTAAGTACTTCCACTGACAATTCAATCTTAGAAAACATACCAACTCCATAAGGAAGATCAAAGACTTAGATGGTATAGTATTTAACCCCCAATATTCTTTGGAAAAAGATGTTATCTCTCATTTTAAGGGCCAATTTATGGCCTAGGAGCATGCTTTTCCCTCTCAATCAGAATTTATTTCCCTCGTCCCTAATATGTTTTTTGTGGAGGATAACGAAAAATTGGGACATCCAATTTCGAGAGAAGAGCTGATCTAGACTTTGAGGGAATGTGCGAAGGAAACGATTCAGGGTCCAGATGGGTGGGGGGTTGAATTATTTATTTATTTCGTGGAATTGATGTTACCAGACCTTTTGGTGGATGCTGAGGAATCTAGGGTTAAAGTATTTATTCTAGGGGCTATCAATGCCACATTTATAACACTGATACCAAAGAAGGAGAACCCCTTGACATTTGTAGACTTTAGGCCAATATCCCTCTCCAATTCAGTATATAAAATGATTTCAACGTTGATTCCCTGTAGACTCAAGCCGATACTATCTAAGCATATATCTGAAGAACAATTTGGGCTCATTGAGGGTAGACCAATTTAGGACGACATTTATATTTCTCAGGAGATTCTTCACACTATTAAATCCCGGAAACAAATTTCTTACCTCCTCAAGGTGGATTTAATCAAGGCATACGACTACATTGATTGGGAATTTCCTAAATTGGATAGGGTTAAAGAAAGTATGTCTCCTCCGAATATTTTTTGGATGATGACGTGCATTAAGACAACTAGTTTTCTTGTGATCATAAACTAGTTGCCATCACAATTCTTCTCTGCCCACGGAGGACTGAGACAAGGTTGCATGCTGTCCGTGATGTTATTTCTCTTGGTGATTGACATTTTGAGTAGGAAAATGCGAGATGCAAGGGAAAAAGGTTTAATTTCAGGGGTAAGAGTATCTAGAGAGTACGATGTTTCTCAATTAATGTTTGTCAATAATATTATATTCAGAGGACATGATATAATTGGTGAATGGATATGTCGACATAACATCATTAAATCATTTGGAGATGCAACAATATTATGTATGAATGATGAAAAATATATCCTAATACATAATGATAGTGAGGAACTGGTGATCAAGGACATCAATATGCTCTTTGGATTTGGTTCCAACCATATTGATGAAGGTATAGTATACCTGCAGTTTAGGCTGAAGTTGAATGATTATTGTAATAATGGTTGGGACTGGTTGGTCGAGAGGTTCCACAAGAACCTAGATTGTTTGAAGCATAGAGGCTGACAATGGGAGGTATAATGATAATGATAAATGCAGTACTACCGAATATCTATTTATACTGGGTGCACCTATTTCTTCTGCCTTGAAAAGTTATTAAAATGATTCAGTCAATCATGGGACATTCTATTTGGGTAAGGACACAACATTCAGGGAAGATACATTTGGTTCTGTGGTCTCTAATAGCTAGAACAATAGAGGAAGGTAGTTGGGGGATCATAGATCCTTCTACTTTCAACACAACATTGATCATTAAAAATATGTGGAGGGCTATCTCCAGATCTAGTATATGGCTACTTATTAAAAGGAAAAATACATGTACATATAATCTTTCTCTACATGGGTAAGCAGTGGGGCAAGGAAGAAAAAAATGCATCTTATATTTGGAATAGTATGATGAAAATATTACAACAACTTTTGGGATTTGTTCGTTGGGAGGTCGGTGATGGCTCCAAGATCAAGATTAGCTTAGATGCAATCAAAGTATGACTGAAAACCACTCATTATTTGTTCACATCCTTAACTTCATTCATGGAAAAGATATACTCTTTCTTAAACATATTTTTCAACAAAACTTACATAATATTGACAAACAAGCATGGACGAGGGCAGGGGCATTAGAGATGCCAAATGAATATGTATGTGAATGGGAAATCTATATCACTAAAATTAGAAATGTAGGCATCACCCTCAGTGAATAAGAGGACGACATGACTTGGAGGGGCATTCTTAAGAAGGATCTTTCGATGGTTAAAGACATATACAATAATCTGCCCAGGAAAGAGAAGGAAAATAATTTTCCAATCTGGACTCAGGTCATATAGAAGTGGGATCTTCCTAATAAAATTAAATGTTTTAGTTGGTTGGAAATTCATGACGGGATATTGACATGGAAAAATATATAGCGATGAGGATTCTAAGGTCTAGGAATTTTTATTTTATGTAAGAGGGGAACATAAGATGCTACTCATTTGTTTCTCCACTATTCATTTGTGAGCGAACTCTAGGATGGGGTTATGGAATACGACAACATTGATCCACTACATCATTATCAATCATTGACTTCTTGCCTTCACTCTTGGTTCAAAAACCCATATAACTTATGAAGTTCTCCCTCTATACATTATATGGACCATATGGCGCAACCGCAACACACTTATTTTTTAACAAAAGGGAGAGGTGGTTTGGGAAGATGTCATTAACACAGTAGCATATTTAAACGAAATTGGACCATCGAAGAAGAGGAAAAACTACAAGAAATACAAACTCATAGACATATGACAAGTATTCCCAGTGGGGTTCTTTGAAGGTGCATGCTATAGGAGAAAATGTGGGTGCATTGCTTTCATAGTCATTGAACTTGACAATTTTTTCCACTTTTGATGGGAAGGTGGATAGGGAACAAACAATAAAGCATAGATTATAGCCCTGTGGGGAGCCTTGATTGCGGCAAAATGGATTGGTATGGAGCACATTTAGATATCTGGAGGTGCCAAGGGCATCATAGACTAGGTGAAGGGCTTCAATAAATTAAGTCCACCCATATTAAATAACTAGATGAAGAACATTAGGACTCTCTGGTAAGCACCTTCCATCATATCAATTTCAACCACATATATAGGGAGCAGAACAAGATAGCACATTTACTTTTCAAGAGAGGAATTGCTAAGAATCCAGGTAAGTTCTACTTTTTTGCCTTTGAACAAGGAGTCATGATTAATGCTGAAAACATTATTTTATTTTTTTTAACCACATGGTGAATCGGTAACTGCTCGTCCTAATCTATGGGAGACCCAGGATCAATCCTCATAGCTGCCAGTATAACACCAAGAGTACATCCAACTACCTGCAAGTCGATATACTAAGATCCTATGGTTTTAGCAAAGCAAGGCTCTCGTGCCGCCAAGGCGGGGATGGGGAATCTATTTCTCGAGAATCCACCATAGCAGGCCAGTGTACTCAATGAGATTTGAACTACGGTCTCCCAGGCTTCGCGCAAGTAGACTTACCGTCACATTGACAACATTAATTACTCATAGTAGATTAAATTTTTGTAAGAATGTGCCATAATTTTTGGGGAAAATGTAATGTAAACACTGAATAACAGTAAGATGGTCTTGAAAAGACGATACTCTCGCATATTATTCTTTTTTGAGGGCATAAGCAACACTAAGTTGAATAATAGTAACAGAATTGGACATTATGAACTCAAATTTAAGAAACACTAAGTTGAACAAGAACTACTGCAAAGCAGCAAGTCCCTGCCGGCAGTTAAAACAAAACTTTAACATAACTTTATTTATCTTGATTTAGGAAGAAAGGGCCAGCCACTTGCGCTTCTGCATCCTCATAGTCCGGGTGCAGTAGGAGGCCTGGAAACCATTGCCCCTGACCCGCTAGCTTTTAATATGTAAAAAATCCTGTGAGGGCTGGCTGCTTTGCCTTGGAAACTGCTCAGACTTCCTTACTCAAATGGTCACGATATAGGCCTGGACATGGAGGTCTGGAACCTGATGAGGAGGTTTGGACACTGGAAGTCTGCAACTTTAGGTCTGGACATATACCTGGAACAACAAAAAAACTGGAAGCTGCTCTGATTCAAATGGTAAGGACATCTAAGATAGAAGCAGAAATTGCAATTGATGGCTTGAGAGCCTGACCATGGAGAATCAGAAAGAGTAGGAGAAAATTTCCTCATTCAGAATCTGACCTTTTCTGGCAGGAAAATATATGTGGCTCAGCAGCGAATAATTGACACTAATAGTAGGATCAGTGGGTTAAAAGCCAGGAATATCAGGCTAGAGAGAAACCTCAGAACTAACTGACTATGAATACCTTTATGTCTAGTCTTTGGTATTGCCGGATTCCACTTCATCATCTGACATCCCTACTTCACATTTTGACATACGTGGGTCCCTACCTGCCCATTTGAACATACGTGGGTCAAGGAAGCAACAGGATTCGAACCAACTCCCTATCAGAGAATCGCTTCCCAGAGACAAGCCCTTCTCTGGCATGACCATTGCATTGTCAGGTCGAATGTCACGTCCTCAGGTTGCACTTAAACCCCATCAATTTTTTCTGATATATTAAGTTTGGTTCCATCATTTTCTATTCAATTTTAGGATTTGTGTCTCTGTTTTCAATTCAGTTTTAGTAATAATATAGATCTATGTTGCAGCATTTATGGAGAGAAGAAATTGAGAAGAATGGAGGAATGGTTGTCACTGCTATCACAAATGGTTAGATAATTCAAGTTGTGTTATTGAGGTTTAGCAGTAGGGTGAACTTAATTTGAATGTCTATGTTTGAAGGCTTTGATGGTTTCACATTATTTCTATATGTTTTCCAGGTGTAGATTGTGTTGTAGTGTCAGAAAAGGAATGGACGAAGGGAAACTCTGCTAAAGTAGCATAGGCAAAGTAAATTGATCTCCTGACTTCAACCTTGTGAGAATTTTAAGTGGTGATATAGTTGATATTGTGTTAACTTGTAGTGCATCTGGCTATTGCCGGATTCCACTTCATCATCTGACATCCCTGCTTCACATTTTGACATACGTGGGTCCCTACCTGCCCATTTGAACATACGTGGGTCCCTACTACCCATTTGAACATACATGGGTTCCCCTGCCGATGGTGTTATAGGATCGATAACATTAAATCAATTATAAATCGATGATTACAAAGTCCCTTATATGTGGTTTTTGCATGAATGGCAGGTGTCTTCTGCATTGCAGGTGTCAAGCAGCACAAAATCCAGTTGTTAGTCCTCTCCTCCTTTAGTTAGTTTGAAGCTATTTTGGGCTGCTTTCGTTTCATTTTATCTAGATTGAACCTCAATTCACTTCACTTTGTTCAATATTGTACTTTAATGTGGCCCAACCATTGACTGGAATGACTAGAAAACTTTCGATATTCGATTCAAATCTCGTTGAAGTAAGGACTACATCTGAGTTTTGCAAATTGAGTTTCTCTGGGACAACATCTCACTCATGGCGATTTGAAAAGCTTCCCTAGTTTTAGAAATATGAGAATTTGAGTTTTTGCATTATGGGATCATCACAAATAGAGGGCCCCAGCACGAGCACATACGATAGCGGTGGCTCCAGCGTCTTCTCCACCAGCACTGCCAATTCGCTCGCCAGTCTCAGGGACTTCCTCCCTGAAAACCCCATTCTCTACACACACAAAGAAAGCGCAGATGCCACCACGCAATTCGCCTATGGAAGGATAGGGAAATCATCTGTCTGGAAGTGTGTTCTCAGGGGGAAGATGATGGCAGTCACTGTGAGAAAGCAAAAGGGAAAAATCGGAGATATCCGGACAGGGCTCAGACAAATTTGCAATGCCCACCACGCTAGCATAGTCAAGCTCTTGGGAGGCTGCTGCGAGGGACAGATCGTATATCTCGCCTACGAATACGTCAAGGGATCGAGCCTTGCGGACTGCCTGAGGGGCAGCAAGGTGCCCGGATTCACGATCCTCGGTTCCTGGATTTCTCGGATGCAGATCGCCGTAGACGTGGCGCAGGGGCTCGAATACATGCACCACGACGGCAACATAAATTACGTCCATAATTACATAAAGTCCAGCAGCATTCTCGTGACGGAGCCTGGTTACAGAGCGCGGATCTGCCATCTGGGCGCCTCTTATCTTGCTGGGGAATACGATTCCGATGGAATTTTTGATACACAAAGCGATTCGAATGCAAATTTCTAGGCTAGAGCTTTGCATAAACATTCTAACTTGAAAATTATGGGCACACAGGGGTAATGTGTATGGCTACATGTATGGCTAGGGTAACGTGTCAAATTCACTTTAACTTCGTCATTTCCATGTCGAGGTATCAGCTTATCAATTTCACCCCAATCAAGGCCAACAAATTGTTCATATGTCGCATTGCCATTATCACCTTCGCCATTACTGCATTCGCTATAAGCAGCCCATTCTCCTTACTTTTCATAATTCCATGCTACAGAAACAATCTCAAAGGTACCATACCTTTGCTACACCACCACAGTTCCATCAAATGCTGGAGGGAAGTACAGCTAGGTGGGATGGGAGAAGAGGAGCACCTCTGGGATATGGTGGACAGGCAATGTCAAGTGTTATTATGAGAAAGCACTCAGAATAGCTCTAAGATGCAGGACCATTTTGAAGCAATGAAAACAGAAGCATCTTGGGTTTTATAAAGGTGCTCTCCATGCAAGGACATACCAACAACACTAGCACTAGCGCTGACAACAGCCATGTTGACTAAAGGAGTGGAATTAACAACAAGTCATGTTACAAGACTAGATCCTTTTGTTCAAAGCACCCAGAGGGGCAGGCGAGTGACAACCACCTGTTGTAGTGTTTTCAGATTCTCTCTACCTTCAATGATCTTATGAGATATGAATAATTCTGGCTTAGTTAGACATGCCAATCCATATCTGCCCCTTGTCGTTTCCAAGCAGCATAACAGGGCTACACCAAACTCTCATTTAGCAAGTGCATAAATGCAGTCCCATAATCCCCACCAGAAGCAAATGAACGGAGAAGAACAGGGGCATCGCAAGTTTCATCCTCCATGTTTCTATCACTCTGCAGATCCTCCTGATAAAGCTTCGGTAGGTAATTTCCTTCCTCTATCTCTTTTTAAGCGAGTTCAGCTTGCTTTCCAGAAAATCAGTTTTATCTAAGCTAAGTCGAGTGCCCATCCATTGAATGACCTATTTGCAACTTTAGCTCTACTCACGAACCTAATTGAAAGATTTTGGTTTCCAAAGCAGATCAACTTGACTACCGCTATAACTAGACTGGCTGGACTTGCGGAAATATTCTATAAGCTTTAGCAACGAAAAAGCATTTCTCTTTTTAAGTGAGTTAAGCTTGCTTTTTGGAAAATTAGTTTTATCTAAGCTAAGTCGAGTGCCCATCCACTGAATGACCTGTTTGCAACTTTAGCTCTACTCACGAACCTAACTGAAAGATTTTGGTTTCCAAAGCAGATCAGCTCGACTACTGCTATAACTAGACTGGCTGGACTTGCGGAAATATTCTATAAGCTTTAGCAACGAAAAAGCATTCCTATGTACCTACCGAAATAGATGAGTTATTCAAGGCACCCTCCATGTTTCTATCTCTCTGCATATTCTCTTGATAAAGCTTCGGTAGGTACTGTGTTATGTTGTGAGCATGTCTCTGTATTGTTTTCAATAGGATTTAGGTTATGTTTTATGGACTTAAATGTCACTTCAAACTTTCACATGTTACACCTCAACAATGGTAGTTTTCTTAACTGGAACAATTTTAAAATAGTGAACTTAGAGATAGGCCTGTTGGGATTCAGGATAATACACTTTGAATTAGGAGGCCACAAAAATACTTGGGATTATCAAAAAATTATTGTAACAAATTTCCATAGAAAACCAAACAGGTTGAGACTCTGTACCTTAGCAAGCAAGCGAGCTAGTACGCCTTAGCTTCAATCATTAATCTGTTGTGCTCTCTGTGTGTCTTGGATGGTGTAAGACCTAGAACCTTAACGGAATCGATCTTCAGATGGGCGCAACAGAAATCAGGTTTTTCCCTGATCCCTTGGGCCTGCGAGTCATGTGGACCCTACAATCTCCACTTTCCGGTGGGAGGCATCCAGTTTGGCCTTGCATAGTCTACAAAAATCGTAAGTAGCATTAACGATATTTCTGTAAATCGTATTATGAAGTCATAATTAGAATTTTTTCATATATAAATCAGCTTCTAAAACAAAGAATATCATTTGAAATAGAGGCTTATTATTTGTAAAGCTAGCATATTGTGATGCAGGTGTGTTCATAGAGCGAACAGATAGAATGAACAGAAAAATAGAAGTGTTGTGTCTGTCAGCCTATAGCTTATTCGAATTAAGTTGGACATACAACAACAAGAAATAGTTATGAAATAGTTCCGAACTAGTTTCGAACTAGAGGATGATTGCAAATTTAAGAAAACAATCAACTTCCTCAAATGTTCACTTACCTCGTCTGAATATGATATATGTTTATGTTGATTGAATTTTGTTGTATATCTAAGGATTCAAATTTGTTGTATATCTATATTATGATGCAGGTGTGTTCACTGAGCGAACAGATCAATCACCGAGCCAACAAAATGAACAAAAAGATTGTTATGCCTGTCATCCCTGTCAGCGTATGGCAGATCTACAGTAACAAGAAATAGTTCCAGTTCAATAGTTCTGAACGGGACACTCCTTAAGGATTTCACAAACAATAAATAGTTCTAGTTCAATAGTTCTGAACGGGACGCTCCTTTAGGATTTCAGAAACAAGCTACTTCAGGATTTCAGAAAGAAGAAATAGTTCCAGTTCAGAAAAGAATGCCTCTGCAACAAAAAGCCCCAACAAAGATAGGGGAGCTGAAGCCTGCAATAGAAAATCAACTTCCAGCCCCAACAAAGATAGCGGAGTTGAAGCCTGCAACAGAAAATCAACTTCCAGGCATGGCAGATGCAGCAAAAGGAAAATAGACAGAAAGGAAAATAGACAAAAAATCAACTTCCACTTCCAGGCATGGCGGAAGAGGCCAACCATCAACTTCCAACATGTGGGAAGCGGTCTTGTTATTGAATTGTCGAATTTCCCCTTCATGCATCACCGGTCTTGTTGTCGAATTGTCAAAGCTGGCAGCTGTTGCACCACATGGCAAGTTCAATGCACAAGAGCAACTAGAACATGGGAACTTGGTTACCACTATAGCATTTAATATCTGTTAAACTATGAAACTAATGCTAGCATTAGTTTCCATTATATTTTCATTAGTTTCAAATTTCTGAAATAAGTACACATAACATATGGTTTTTGCCTCTTTGCCTCGGGAAGTGGCCAAATAAGATGGCAAAACCATATGCCTCTGGAAACTTTGGTTTATATAAAATAGTAAAACCATATGCCTTCAAAAACTTTGGTTTATAAGTAGAAGTGACTAATAACAAATAGATAAATTAATGTAATAACATCGCAAACCCATCACTATAGTCCCTAGCCATTGCCAAATGACAAGGACTAATAATAGTAACAAACTTGGACATTATATAATATATCTATACATATATATATTGCAAAAGATATATACATATTGCAAAAGATGGCATACTATGCATTATATTTTTTTTGCAAAAGATGGCATACTATGCATGGCTTATTGACTGGAATAAAGTGTAAAATACTTGTTGAGGCTGCATTTAAACCCTAGAGAAAAAAGCAGCCCCGACATATTTTAATACTGAAAGGAATCCAGGATATTCGTGATACAAACAGAGGGAAGATTCAACTTAAAAGCGATGGAGAAGAGCGTTTCATTGGCATTTACGGATCACTTTTTAAACTCCGAAATGAATACCAGGTACTTACGAAAATTAATCCTAAGATACCTATAAAGCAAATAGAGGAATGATTCAACTGAGAGAGATACCCTATGAACCGTTCTTATATATATGTGGAGTAAGATAACCCGGGGCATATGCGGGGATCGATAAAAGCACAAGTGGTGACACTTTCTGAATACTAAATTACTAATTGTATGCATGCATGTGGGATAGGAATACAGTATTGAACATTGTGTTGTTGTCAACAGTTGCCAGGAAGGCATGAAATGCATTTTCAGAGGTACGGATCAACCAAAAACCATTTGAATAACATGTACTTTTCTCTTTGTTTAATGTGCTCAAGTCCACTTTCTCATGCTGCATGAGGTTTATTTGTATCGGCGTCCAACAAGTGAGAGAATATCATTGCAGACACAGAGAGAAAGCAAAGTAAATTGCAAGTGATGAAAGGGGTATAAGTATACACCCACCCTCTCATGGTTGTATGCGCATACTGCAAATGCTGTAAGCACAAGACTTGCCCCACCTCCCTGCTGAGAGGCATTGTTTATTTCTTGTTTTCCTAGTGACGCTAGTAAAGAACTCAGCATTTGAGAACAAAGAAATGATGAACAACTTCGTAGGCTTGGGGGTTGGAATTTTAGGTCTCTTAGCGCCTCCAAATCCTTAATATTAATCTGTATCTCAGTCCTCTATAATCATAGATATGGATTTCTTTTTTATACCTCACATCTAACCTATATTTTTGCATTTAGAATAATCGTGTTAGTCGTGTATGAGAAAAAATGTTAATCATGTCCACTGATTTCTCTGACATTACACGACATTACAGGAAGTGCTTTTGCTTTGCTCGTGTATGGTGCACAAATGTGAGTATTGTGTGCAAAATTCTAAAATTCAACTCGGAATAAAGCACCATATTGGGTATAGGACTAATTTGATTTTTTGTGATATCGGTGAATAGTACAACATTAAAGAGGGTAATAGAAAATAGAGCTACGGAGAGCTTTTCGGGGTTACCATACACAATAGCGCTCTTCAATTGTTCTCTACACGTTCTGTGGGTCCCCTCTGATCAGCAACGGGTGGGATAACATTGTAGTTGTAGTTGTCAATGGCATTGGCCTCCTTCTCGAGTGCTGCTTCGTTTCCATCTATCTTATATTCGCTCCACCTAAACCCAAGGCAATATTTGAATTTCAACATACTTCCTCTCGTGTAAATATTAACTGAAGAGCGGCTTGGGTAAAATTAATGCAATCTGGAGGAACTGCACTTGGTGTCTCGCTCTCTATAAATTGTTTGTAGAGGAAAATGGCTGGGATGGTCGCGTGTGTGTTGGTGGTGTTTGGGACTATAGCGATAACTTCATTTTGTGCTGTAGGAAGTGCATAAGAAGGTCGTTGTAGGAACTGCAGGAATGGTAGCGACTGTCATGCTCTACGCTTCGCCGCTTTCCGTCATTGTAAGCTTTACCCTGCCCTGTCTAGTTTTCATAATTATCCGTCATTGTAATCTTTGCCCTGCTTTGTTTAGTTTTCATAATTATGGGCACTATGCCATAATTTTCGTAATTATGGTGTAATAAAAAATTTCGAAAGGCTTAACAGCTTTCAGCATCCATTATTGTTAATGATAGTGCCTATTGTTAATGTCTTTTTAATGTGCTTATTACTATAATTCAGAGAATGGTAATCCAAACGAAGAGCGTGGAATTCATGCCGAACGTCTATTTCTCGCTGTTCTCTTTCCTCCGAAGTGTGTTTGGATGGTGTATGGCGCTCTAAGCAGAGATATTGTCATCACGGGAATATCATAATTAAATTGTTGTTACGAGTTTATATGATGAAACTCATGTGATCAGTGTATATGACCCAACAATATCGCGCAGTAAGAACAGTTAATTTGAAGCTACCGCTAAGTGATTAATTGCTTTCTGTGTACCTTATATTTTGCGCAGGCACCAAATTTTGTTGGAGTGCCATTGGGGTTGGCTCAGATGGTTTTGTACAGCTTTTATCGCAATAAAAAGAGCCCACGTGTTGAAGATGGAAAACTAATGGATAGAGGCCAGCCGTTGGAGCCGACGAAGGAAAAATGTGAGGAAAATAGTGAAGAGGACAATGAAAAATGTCAATCCTATGAACAAGACATGGAATTGCAGTTGAGAGTATGAGCATAGGCCGGAGTGAAACACGACTCTCTGCAATACGCACTTAGATCGATTACTTATTATTTACGTAATATAAGCAAAAATATACATTAGATCTTCTCACCGTACAAGAAAAATTGTGCCTGAAATTTTGGTATGAGCAAATGTTCAGAGAAAAAACCAATTTTATATTTTTCAAAATGCAAGTCACATAATTTCTAATGCTCTTGGTTTCTCTCACTTTAAGTTCATAACTCAAATTTGAAAGTAACTTATTAAAGTCACTACAAAAACGATTTATTAAAATACTTTATCGTAAGGGTTTATGTAAGTGTACGAATCTTCAAAATACCATTCACTAAAGTAGCTTGCTAGTTTATTAAGGGAATTGAAATATCTTGGCATATCCTCTTAAAGTTAAAAGAATTAAACGCATATATGAATAAATTAAATGTAACAATTATATAGATAAGGAAGAAGTAATTGATGAGAGGGAGTTTAATTTGTAAATTTGGTGAAAATGAAGTGTTATATATGAAGATATTTGAGATTTAAATTAATCTTTTTTATGTCAAAAGGGTATATTTAGACATTTAGAGGTTAGTTATATGCAGTTGTGTTTTTTATTTCACTTCCAATCAATTTAATGATCATGTTCTATTCTTTCTCCTCTTAAATGTGGCAATCATAATTACTAGCATTTTTTATTTCACTTCCAATCAATTTAATGATCACGTTCTATTCTTTCTCCTCTTAAATGTGACAATCATAATTACTAGCATTTGTATACACTGCAAAGGAAGCGTCATAAGTATTTCCAATAACACTTGCATATGTGTTTGGATTTTGCACAAGTTTATGCGAAAGCAGTTTTCCAAAACTTATAATCAATTGTAAGATGCTTTTGAGGGACACAAAATATCAAATTGGCAAAGGACCCTCCCATTATCATAAAATCTCATATTGCTACAGCCATATTGGCCTTCCAGTGTATGGCTGCATTTGTATTTTATTTTGAGCTGATGATGATCAGCTCTCAAACATAACACATGCTTATTAGGCACCTACCCACGTTCTTATCATCACTCTCATTGACTTTTGTATTCTGGAGCAACTGTAGTAAGTAGAATGGAGTGTCAATGTGAAGATATAGATGGTAAGAATGAGGATAGCAATATGTTAGAGATGAAAGCATTTGTTCCATATATGCATCCATTTTGCCTCAAAAATAGAAACACAGAGGATAAATGATTTGGCATTTAGGTTGGTCATTTGGCTACAAATTTGTGAATATATAGAGCTTTTCTTACTGAGTTAGATGATGAAAAAACAAATTTGGTTGTGCTTGAGAGGGTAGTATACTACATTAGAGAAGATTCTCATGAAGCCTTTGTTGAGGAAAATGAAAAAGGTATAGATAGATTAGAAGAAAGCATTTTGAATTCCACAAATTAAATGTTTCTTAGAAATCTTCTATAGTTGGAAACATCTGATAAAAATTTGAAACTCTTGCATTGCATTAGGTGGTGGCGATGGAGCGTTGCCCAAACAAATGGCCACCATTAAAGTAGGCCAATAACACCTCTACCCCGATGACAAACAAAGGAACCTTCCAAGCGCACATTCCAACAAAGATAATCCCAAACTCCTTATATCTCTAGAGCATCCATCACACTTCCCACTGTACCCATCAGGATTGAACCTTTCAAGACTCATATAAGCACAAGTTCACACGAAGGAATTGCACTTGGCCAAAGTGTGAACCAACACAATGCTGACACCAAAATCAACAATCTTGACTTCTCTTCTCTTGTTGATTAGCAAATTGGAGGTCTTTATAGCACATACTGGGCAGTTTTCATATAACAATCATTAGCGGGCAAATCAAATATTTGAGAAAATGAGTTGGGATACTATGCATGTAGGAAGACAAAATTTTTGCACAAAACGATTATAAGTAGTTGATACATGGCATTTGGCTCTTTCCACTGGCATTTGCTTATGTGAAATGGTCGATAAAATTGGGAAAGTTAATCACGGTATAAATATATGAGTGGACTAATACCTTTCATAGCATCAAGGCTTTTCCATTTGAAGTCACATCTCTACATGATTGATACATAGCAAGACCATATGATTAGCATATTTTCTAATCTCTTATTCTGGTAATTAATTTTTCATTTTCCTTTCTAGTATATCACTTGTTCCATTCATGCTCACCCATAGTCTTCCATCATGGGTTGGAAATGCTCCTTGTAAAACATAATATTTGATTTCCAGTGCAATGGAGAAAAAAATATTGTAGATAAATCAGACAATCAAAAGCTGAAAATCCAAAACCGACGAGATTGGGGAAGAAAGTAGGAATTTATTTTATTCATGTTAGTACACAATAGCCAAAGGTCCAAGTTCATCACTTATCTGAAAGGAGAATTTGACAAAATACCATATTGAGCATATATAGTGGCAAACTGCCATACTCAACTTTTCTTCACTTATATTCTAACAAAAATTATCTTCATACAACCCCTTGAAGTTTGAAGATAAAGAAGAATAAAGCATAATACAATTTTACCGCAGTGTTCAGGTCTGTGACTCATACATGCACAATGCATCTCACCAAGTTGTAGCATATTAGGTTGACATACTCCAATATAAATGCTTTACACCCCTTCAATCATTATCTACCTTACAACTTGCTTAGGACTCAAATGTGGTTCTAATACACATATTTACATTGCTCCCAAAACTCAATAAATATTTATAACACTATGATTGCTAAAAACAAGAAAATAGCCTAATGTCTTCACTTATATTCTAAGAAAAATTATCTTCATACAACCCCTTGAAGTTTGAAGATAAAGAAGAATAAATCATAATACAATTTTACCGCAGTGTTCAGGTCTGTGACTCATACATGCACAATGCATCTCACCAAGTTGTAGCATATTAGGTTGACATAATCCAATATAAATGCTTTACACCCCTTCAATCATTATCTACCTTACAACTTGCTCAGGACTCAAATGTGGTTCTAATACACATATTTACATTGCTCCCAAAACTCAATAAATATTTATAACACTATGATTGCTACAAACAAGAAAATAGCCTAACTTGCAATTTTCAAAGTTGTAACCATTGTCAGCCAAAATGTTACTTTATTGTCCATTCTCTCGGCGAAAGAAGTTTTCCAAAACTTATAATCAATTGTAAGATGCCTTTGAGGGACACATAATATCAAATTGGCAAAAGACCCTCCCAGTATCATAAAAGCTCATATTGCTATAGCCATATTGGCCTTCCAGTGTATGGCTGCATTTGTATTTTATTTTGAGCTGATGATGATCAAGGCTCAAACATAACACATGCTTATTAGGCACCTACCCATGTTCTTATCACCATTCTCATTGACTTATGTATTATGGAGCAATTGTAGTAAGTAGAATGAGTGTCAATGTGAGGATATAGATGGTAAGAATGAAGATAGCAATACGTTAGAGATGAAAGAATATGTTCCATATATGCATCCATTTTTCCTCAAAAATAGAAACACAGAGGATAAATGCTTTTAGGTTGGTCATTTGGCTACAAATTTGTGAATATGTAGAGCTTTTCTTACTGAGTTAGATGATAAAAAAACAAATTTGGTTGTGCTTATGAGGGTAGTATACTACATTAGAGAAGATTCTCATGAAGCATTTGTTGAGGAAAATGAAAATGATATAGATAGATTGAGAAGCAAGCATTTTGAGTTCCACAAATTAAACGTTTCTCAAAAATCTTCTATAGTTGGAAACATCTGATAAAAATTTGAAACTCTTGTGTTGTATTAGGTGGCCGAGATGGAGCGTTGCCCAAATAGATGGCCACCATTAAAGTAGGTCAATAACGCCTTTTCCCTGACGACAAACAAGGGAACCTTCCAAGCGCACATTCCAACAAAGATAATCCCAAACTCCTTATATCTGTAGAGCATCCATCATACTTTCCGTTGTACCCATCACGATTGAACCTTTCAAGACTCATATAAGCACAAGTTCCCACGAAGGAATTGCACTTGGCCAAAGTGTGAGCCAACACAATGCTCACACCGAAATCGACAATCTTGACTTCTCTTCTCTTGTTGATTAGCAAATTGGAGGGCTTTATAGCACATACTGGGCAGTTTTCATATAACAATCTTTAACGGGAAAATAAAAAATTTGAGAAAATGAGTTGGGTTACTATGCATGTAGGAAGACAAAAATTTTGCAGAAAAATATTATAAGTAGTTGATACATGGCATTTGGCTCTTTCCAGTGGAATTTTCTTATGTGAAATGGTCGATAAAATTGGGAAAGTTAATCATGGTATAAATATACGAGTGGACTGATACCTTTCATAGCATCAGGGCTCTTCCATTTGAAGTCACATCTCTACATGATTGATTCATAGCAAGACCACATGATTAGCATATTTTCTAATCTCTTATTCTGGTAATTAATTTTTCATTTTCCTTTCTAGTATATCACTTGTTCCATTCATCCTCACCCATAGTCTTCCATCATGGGTTGGAAATGCTCCTTGTAAAATATAATATTTGATTCCTAGTGCAATGGAGAAAAAAATATTGTAGATAAATCAAACAATCAAAAATTGAAAATAAAAAACTGACGAGATTGGGGAAGAAAGTTGGAATTTATTTTATTCATGTTAGTACACAATAGCCAAAGGTCCAAGTTCATCACTTATCTGAAAGGAGAATTTGAAAAAATATCATATTGAGCATATATAGTGGCAAACTGCTAGACTCAACTTTTCTTCACTTATATTCTAAGAAAAATTATCTTCATACAACCCCTTGAAGTTTGAAGATAAAGAAGAATAAAGCATAATACAATTTTACCGCAGTGTTCAGGTCTGTGACTCATACATGCACAATGCATCTCACCAAGTTGTAGCATATGAGGTTGACATACTCCAATATAAATGCTTTACACCCCTTCAATCATTATCTCCCTTACAACTTTCCCTGGACTCAAATGTGGTTTTAATACACATATTTACATTGCTCCCAAAACTCAATAAATATTTATAACACTATGACTGCTACAAACAAGAAAATAACCCAGCTTTCAATTTTCAAAGTTGTAACCACTGTTAGCACAAAATGTTACTTTATTCTGCATACTTTGGATTAAAAACTAGAGCCTCTCTATAGATCAACTCTTTCATCTGATCCTTTGTTAAGGTGTGGTACTCAAAATCAAAGCTGAATGACATGGCACAAGTGGGTTCATCACTGATATCATGTAGATTTTCCACGTATGGATGGGAAAGTGCCTCTTCCACTATTCCAAAACTAGCAAACATATTTTCTTAACCAATTGGACCTAGAAAATCAATTGTACTCCCATCCAAAAGAACAAACAACTTTCATTGCCATAAAAAATAAAAGCAACTAAATTTTTTATGCAAAGGATATCAAAAGAAGATATTCATCTATTTCTGTCAGAATTGGATCTGCATTACCAGTGCTGGGAAACTTTTCTCATGTGCTAGCTTTTGGCCTCGATTTAAATGGTATAATTTAAATGGGTGTTTCCTCAGAGACACAACTGCTAAAAGTTGCCTGGATTTAAATGGGTAGAACTTAAATCTATACAATAGGGCCTTCTTGAGTGTACATATTTTTTTTTCTTATTTTAAGGTCACAGCCAAGCCAGACACCAAAATGGTGTTGTAAAACATAATATTTGATTTCAAGTGCAATGGAGAAAAAACTATTGTAGATAAATCAGACAATTAAAAGCTGAAAATCCAAAACTGACGAGATTGGGGAAGAAAGTAGGAATTTATTTTATTCATATCAGTACACAATAGCCAAAGGTCCAAGTTCATCACTTATCTGAAAGGAGAATTTGACAAAATACCATATTGAGCATATATAAAGGCAAAATTCCAGACTTGACTTTTCTTCACTTATATTCTAACAAAAATTATCTTCATACAACCCCTTGAAGTTTGAAGATAAAGAAGAATAAAGCATAATACAGTTTTATCGCAGTGTTCAGGTCTGTGACTCATACATGCACAATGCATCTCACCAAGTTGTAGCATATCATGTTGACATACTCCAATATAAATGCTTTACACCCCTTCAATCATTATCTCCCTTACAACTTTCCCTGGACTCAAATGTGCTTTTAATACACATATTTACATTTCTCCCTAAACTCAATAAATATTTATAACATTATGACTGCTACAAACAAGAACATAGCCCAGCTTTCAATTTTCAAAGTTGTAACCACTGTCAACACAAAATGTTACTTTATTGTGCATACTATGGATTAAAAACCATAGTCTCTCTATAGATCAACTCTTTGATCTGATCCTCTGTTAAGGTGTGCTGCTCAAAATCAAAGCTGAATGGCATGGCACAAGTGGGTTCATCATTGATATCATGTAGATTTTCCAGGCACAGATGGGAAGTGCCTCTTCCACTGTTCCAAAACCAAAAAACATATTTGTTTAACCAACTGGACCTAGAAAATCAATTGTACTCCCATCCAAAAGAACAAACAACTTTCATTGTCATAAAAAATAAAAGCAGCTAAAAATTTTCTGCAAAGGATATCAAAATAAGATATTCATCTATTTTTGTCAGAATTGGATCTGCATTACCATGTGCTAGGAAACTTTTACCAGTTGCCTGGATTTAAATGGGTAGAACTTAAATCTATAGAATAGGGCCTTCTTGAGTGTATAATTTTTTTTCTTCTTATTTTAAGGTCACAGCCAAGCCAAACACCAAATTGGTGTATAATACCCCTTGTTTGTGGGACAAGGAACAAAAATTGATCTCGATACTAGATGTCAAATACTATGATATAAACAACCATAATCCAAAAAGGATTAGTCCAACTTATACAAGGATGAATTAAAAAGTTCTGCTTTAGCAAACCAATAAAGTAATGACCAGTCAATGAGAAAAAGAGGTAATGTTGTGCACCTGTGATCCTCTGATTTGGATCAAATGTCAGCATTCTTTCACAAAGATAAATTGATAATGCATGCACATGAGGAAATTTTTGAGTAAATGACTGCCTTGGATATTGTGGCAGTTGCCAAATAAATCTTCTAGCATTATCACTCTGAACAAATCCAAGGTCAACCTCAGTTATTGCTCCTATCAACTACAAAGGCAATAAATGCTTTCTCACCGCACTGGAATTATATTTAAATTATAGCCATATCTTCAACCATTCAACCAAAACTCTAAAATGTCTTTATGTCATTTAACCAGAGACAAGATATGAACAAGAAGCGTGGATCAAACTTTAATAGGCTTAAAAGTATACAACCATTATACAGGACAAGCCGCAGTAGGAAAATATTACAATTTATGGCCTTTACCTCTACCAATAAACACAACTGATGCACATGATCCTTTCCAGGGAATAAGAGTTGTTTGTTCATCAATTCCATAAAAATACATCAATGGCTGCAGTATAATCTGATGAATTTAGTAGGAATTCTGGAGCTCTATACCATCTAGTAACCACATATTCTATCATGAAATCAGTTTCAGAAGTAATCCGAGCCAGACCAAAATCACATATCTTCAGATCACAATTTTCATTTAGTAGAAGATTGCTGGGCTTCAAGTCCCTATGAAGGACATTTGCAGAGTGTATATATTTCAATCCTCACAAAATATGACACAGAAAGTACTGCAATAGACAATCCACGTACAAACATTAGCCTCTAAAAAACAGTATTCGATGGACCTCATTCATATAAACTATGGCACAAAAATGCATACTAGAATGTAATACCAAGAAACAACAATTCCTGCCTTTTTTCAAGCATCAACTTCTAAGGATGTTTTTGAACAAAACCCCACTTTGTAGGTGGTGGGAGGTCAAAATCATGCACTTGATAGGAAACTTATCAATCATTATAAGATTGTATTTCAATACTATGAGATAGGTGAAGAAAGAAGGGTTTCCATGGAATCTTTTATTGATGTACTTCCTTAGAAGCTCACCGAGTCTCTAACCTCCAAGAGAAATCAACCATAAACAACTATAATCCACAAAGGATTTGTCCAACTTATACAAGGATGAATTAAAAAGTTTTGCTTTAGCAAACCAATAAAGAAATGACCAGTCAATGAGAAAACGAGGTAATGTTGTACACCTACGACCCTCTGATTTGGATCAAATGTTAGCATTCTTTCACAAAGGTGAATTGCTAATGCATGCACACGAGGAAATTTTTGAGTAAATGGTTGTCTTGGATACGGCGGCAGTTGCCGAATAACTATTCTAGCATTATCACTCTGAAAAAATCCAAGGTCAGCCTCAGTTGGCGTGCCAATCAACTACAAAAACAATAAATGCTTTCTCATCGCACTGGCATTATATTTAAATTATAGCCACATATTCAAGCATTCAAGAAAAACTGTAAAATGACTCAAACTTCAATAGGCTTAAAAGCATACAACCATTATACAGGGCAAGCCGCAGTAGGAAAATATTACAAGTTATGGCCTTTACCTCTATCAATAAATGCAACTGATGCACATGATCCCTTCCAGGGAATAAGGGTTGTTTGTTCATCAATTCCATGAAAATACAACCTACTGACTAGACATCAATGGCTGCAGTATAATCTGATGAATTTAGCAACAATTCTGGAGCTCTATACCATCTAGTAACCACATATTCGATCATGAAATTAGTTTGAGAAGTAATTTGAGCCAGACCAAAATCACATATCTTCCAATCCAAATTTTCATTTAGTAGAAGATTGTTGGGCTTCAAGTCCCTATGAAGGACATTTGCAGAGTGTATATATTTCAATCCTCACAAAATCTGATACAGAAAGTACTGCAATAGACAATCCACGTACAAACATTAGCCTCTAACAAACAATATTTGAAGGACCTCATTCATATAAACTATGGCACAAAAACACATACTAGAACGTAATACCAAGAAACAACAATTCCTGCCTTTTTTCAAGCATCAACTTCTAAGGATGTTTCTGAACAAAACCCCACTTTGTAGGTGGTGGGAGGTCAAACTCATGCACTTGATAGGAAACTTATCAATCATTATAAGCTTGTATTTCAATACTACAGGATAGATGAAGAAAGAAGGGTTGCCATGGAAACTTGTATTGATGTAGTTCCCTAGAAGTTGTCTGAGTCTCTAACCTCCACAAGAAATCAACCATAAACAACCATAATCCACAAAGGATTAGTCCAACTTATACAAGGATGAATTAAAAAGTTCTACTTTAGCAAACCAATAAAGAAATGACCAGTCAACGAGAAAAAGAGGTAATGTTGTGCACCTGTGATCCTCTGATTTGGATCAAATGTCAGCATTCTTTCACAAAGATAAATTGCTAATGCATGCACATGAGGGAATTTTTGAGTAAATGACTGCCTTGTATACTATGGCAGTTGCTGAATAAATCTTCTAGCATTATCACTCTGAACAAATCCAAGGTCAACCTCAGTTGGTGTGCCAATCAACTGCAAAGACAATAAATGCTTTCTCACCACACTGGCATTATATTTAAATTATAGCCATATCTTCAACCATTCAACCAAAACTGTAAAATGTCTCTATGTCCTTTAACTAGAGACAAGATATGAACAAGAAGCATGGCTCAAACTTCAATAGGCTTAAAAGCATACAACCATTATACAGGGCAAGCCGCAGTAGGAAAATATTACAAGCTATGGCCTTTACCTCTATCAATAAACACAACTGATGCACATGATCCCTTCCAGGGAATAAGGGTTGTCTATTCATCAATTCCATGAAAATACAACCTACTGACCAGACATCAATGGCTACACTATAATCTGATGAATTCAACAGCAATTCTGGAGCTCTATATCATCTGGTAACCACATATTCGGTCATGAAATCGGTTTCAGAAGTAATCTGAGCCAGACCAAAATCACATATCTTCAGATCAAAATTTTCATTCAGTAGAAGATTGCTGGGCTTCAAGTCCCTATGAAGGACATTTGTAGAGTGTATATATTTCAATCCTCACAAAATCTGATACAAAAAGTACTGCAATAGACAATCCACATACAAACATTAGCCTCTAACAAACAATATTTGAAGGACCTCATTCATATAAACTATGGCACACAAACACATACTAGAATGTAATACCAAGAAACAAAAATTCCTGCCTTTTTTCAAGCATCAACTTCTAAGGATGTTTCTGAACAAAACCCCACTTTGCAGGTGGTGGGAGGTCAAACTCATGCACTTGATAGGAAACTTATCAATCATTATAAGCTTGTATTTCAATACTACAGGATAGATGAAGAAATAAGGGTTGCCATGGAAACTTGTATTGATGTAGTTCCCTAGAAGTTGTCTGAGTCTCTAACCTCCACGAGAAATCAACCTTTAACTTTAAATGAGTTGCATGCTAATTTGCCTGAGATGGCCAATGACAATGACAAGTCCCCAAGATTGGACAATTTCCCTTGTGAGTTGTGTAAAGCCTAGGTGTTATGTTTTCTATGCGAAAAGGGAAAATGGGGAACCAAGATGAGATGAGTGCAAGAAAATGCCAGCTAAATGAATGGAATACCATGGTGGAGGTGTCGAATGAGACATTTCCTGCACACAAACCCTATCTGGCAGCAACAAGCAGGAAACTTGCAAAACAAGAGGGCCAATCGTATACAAGGCATGAAGTCTAGTTCAGAGTGCATCAACTATAGGACCATCAAGCTCATAAAAGGTATTAAGAATTACAAATTCGGCTTCCAGGGTAGCCTGCGCTTCACTTTTGAGAAACTGAAACATGTAATTGGAGGAGTCTGTGAGTTGCAATCATTTGGGTAGATCTTTTACACGCAATTGGGGCATTCCAGGAATGCAGGGGATTATTTGATCCATTTACCCATTTGTGAAGCAACTCTCATCTGCAGCAGCAAGTAATATGATACAGAGTAAGCTCGCTCTTCGTAATCCAGAGGGGGTTAGAACTTAGAACCCAAAATCAATGTAGTGAAAAAACAGTATTCGATAAGAGATATACCTTTGAGAGGAATATAACCATGGTCAAGAAGAAGAGGGATGAAGAAGAAAGTGAAGAAACTGCAAGCGCTTTACGACCATACAGACAACCCTTCAGGATAGCGTTGAATATGCTTGGCACATGATAACCTTCAACTGTAACCAAGCTTGCAAGCATAGGATAACCTTCAGCCGTAACCAAGCTTGCAAGTTTCTCAAACGATGGTTGAGGCCATTCAGTAATGAATTGTAACTGACAATTCCAAACAATCTGATGGCTGAAATTATTTCTATCATCTAACATCAAAATCAATGATTCACAATTGTACATGTGGCATAGGAGGGGAGTTGGTCTCAGAGGGAAACACCTTACGACGTAATTAATGGCATAGATTGAAAATAAAGTAAGCTAGATAAATTTTGATTTGGTATTATAATTTATTTTGTTAAATTAAATTATTAATAATAATATTTAGATTTTTTTTAATATATAAATTATAAAGATAAATAAGATTTACAAGTGTATTTTGTAACTTAAAATGAGAGATTGCCAACTTTGAATTGACACATTTTCATTTTAAATTAAAATAGTTTTTTCTCTAAATAATAAAGAATTATTGCATAAAAAACACTTTCCAACCTAGTTATAAGAAATGAAAGATATTGTAGTGTCAGTTAAGTTAAATTGAAGTATCACATAAAAAATAATAAAAATACAATGTTATCTAAATTCAAAAGTAATAAAAATAATAAATCCATTTAATTCAATTTACTTTTATTAATAAAAATATGAATATCAAATTAAAATAAATTAAAATAATAATAATTTGTATTGGTAATATAAAACTAACAAATGTAATATAAACATAGAAAAATTAGACTAAACTTCTTAACATTAATATTGCTATATGTATATTATATAAATTATATAAATATTATTTTTTAATTGCTTATTAAATTATTTACATGTTTGGTTTGTTATTCACTATGTTATTATCACTAACATTAGCATATTAAAATTAATTATATAAAATGATTTCAACCATTTAAGATGTGCTAAATTTTCATAATAAATATAATGAAATAATAAACTTACTCGTTAAATAAAACTTGAAGGAGTTTGTACTTGTAGAGTTAGCTACCATGGTAACCTAAAGCCTATTTAATGTTACAATATATTATTACCAAATATAATGCCATTCAAAGGTTTTTTTGGAAAATAAATCAATAGAATATTTATGTTAGCCCATTGCAATTTTGATTCAATGTCCATTTATCAAGGGAGTATGGAGTAGATAATGGAAATATATGAGATATTTGATTTTGGATGTGATGGATTTATTAAAGAAGTATGGAGTAAAGAATGGAAATATTTGAGTTAGTGTTGTGGTGCTATAATAAAGAGGTTAGTATTGGTTCTTGGTGTTAGGAAATATTATCCATTTTTTTCCAGAGAAATAAATGGCTACAATTAGTATTGGTTATTGGTGTTAGGAAATATTATCCATTTTTTTTCTAGAGAAATAAATGGCTACAATCTTCTTATTTACCGAGAGGATTTTGATGGAATGGATTTATTAAAAGAGTATGGAGTAGAGAATAGAGAAATATGAGTTTGGTGTTTAGATGCTATAAAAAAATATGAATGCTTATAGTAAAGTGAATTGCTAATGGTAAAAGTAATTTTTTATTTTTATTTTTTATTTTTTAAATAATTTATTTAAATATATTCATTACTTAAATTCTATTATTTAGATTAAGTTGATTAATAAAATTATTTCAATAAAAAAAATAAATATGTTTGTAAATATTAATTTATATTTATTATTAATTTTAACTATAAAATGTTTTTCCCAAATTAATATTACATTTGAGGTATATTCTAAAATCATTATTTTTTAATAAAAATAAAAAATGAATAAATTAAAAAAAAATTAACAATTTCATTATATATATATATATATGATAACTTGTCGGTCTGGGGTATTTCAAGTGGCGATGGCCGTGGAAATGAAGTCTCACCGAACGGAGGTCTTGGGTTCGAATCTTGTGCTACCCTCCCCCCGTAGCGAGGTGATAATGGACATGTAAACAGGAAAATAGGAGAGTCCTACCAAGCTTACAATATCAATATATATATATATATATATATATATATATATATATATAGATATATATATATATATATATATATATATATATATATATATATATATATATATATATATATGAACTTTTAAAAACTTTAAAAACAAAATTTTATGATTAAAATGGTCGTCTAATATTATAAAATTATATTTGATATATTGTATGTGAATCAACTGCTTAACCTTTTAAGGTAATCCTCCACATGAGACAGACCTAGTTTGTTCCATTTGTGATGTCCATAGTCATTTGATATTAAAAAAAAGTTTATCAAGGTTTGTAATTTATTTGCATGTGAAGTACTAGTATAGCCATTCAAGACGTTCACATTGTGTATTTTGAAATGTAAATAAGGGAGCATACAAAAGTTGTGTTCTTAATATTTCCCCGACGCCATTATTCTGTCTTCCTTTGTCTATTTCGTAATTCCTTGTCCTCGGAATCTATGCAGTAAAAATCCCATGATTCGTCTGTCTTCCCTTGCTGAAATCTTGTAATCTATTTACCCTGTTTTTCCTTTGCAAGTGTGCAACCATCCCAATGCCATCAATTCCAGGTGAATACCATAGGAACGTCGACCTCACTAGCACTGGTCAACTATGGAATTTGGTAACAATAACTATAACTAGAATTTAGAACTTTGTTATAAAAACACTAGTAATTGGAGGTATTAAAACTTTTCTTTATCGTAGCTCAAAAAACTTTGACGTTAACATCATGACGCCATGTTAAATTCAATAATTATTTCATTTAACTTATCTCTTTCACATGATTGATTCGATCTGGTCATAAACTTTTATCATTCGAATAATACATAAAAGAGAGAAATTTTTACAAATTCAATAAATCAATTATTTACAACGGCATCCATGGACACATGTTAGAGTAATTGTTGATGAATGGACACATGACGCAATGAATATAAATATTTAATAGTGAGAGCTTTTTTATTATCCATGCTGCAGGGTAGGGTATAATGTATTAAAAAATACATTGACCCTTCAATTAATTTCATGTTGACTAAAAATTTATAAAGAAAAATAGAGGTAGACTCTTAAATTAATTTCATGTTGACTAAAAATTTATAAAGAAAAACATAGGTTTCCTAAAGAACTCCTGTAGTAGGTAGTAGAACTAGTATTGAGCGAAATCACCACTAAAATAGAGGTAGCAGGAACTGGTTGCGAAAGAACAGTTGTAGCATCTGTGCAACTGATTGAAGGTATGGCTTGTCACAATATTGATTTGAATTATTGATGTTTTCTTTTTTATTAACTTTCATGCTCCGTTTCCCTGCAATGCCTTGTTTTCTCATATTGATAGATGTTTATGCAAGTGCCATTTAAATTGTTGTAGTTAAGCTTTGTACAAGCATAAGAGGGTATTTACCTCACCTAATTCAAGAAATTATGTTTTTTTTTTTTGTTTTTTTCTTTTGTTTTTGTTTGTTTGTTTTGTTTTGTTTTGCTTTTTGTTTCTATATGACCCAAACGTGCTCAATCTTTAAGAAATTGTCATACTTGTTATGGCCCTACCTTCCTCGATAAGAAATTGTCATATTTTTCATGGCCCTAACCTTCTGTTGATGGTGTTGGACCCACCAACATGTCAAGGGGATCTCCTCGGTAAGAAGTCCTAATTAGACCTCAGACCGTTTGGTGTAGGAATCCCAGCAGTGTGTTGTAAAGCAATGCCTTGACCGTGATTTTGCACAAAGGCAAGTAAGATAACTCTGTTGGTAGCAAGGGTGTGACTACTGCAATGAGTCAAGGAAGGTGCATGAGAGGTTCTAATGCAAGAGGGTTGAGATGAGTGCGCCCCTTGGAAACCTATAATAGTACTCGAATGGGGAGGGAACACCCGAGCGAAGATGCATCACAAGTTGGAAAGCAAGTCAACTCGAAATCCAAATTGATGGTTAAACCAACAACACATTTGCAACAATATTCATATAATTTCATACAAAATGGTTCATACACAACTATGTAAGTTAAACAACATACATTGCTATAACAACCGGAACAATCCAACTACAATAACAACATATGCATGAAAACGTGTTGGCTCTTATTGTATAGAGAAGTGTAATTTCCAATCATAAAATACATCCATGTAAACCTACTCTTGCCAATAGTGGAACGTTATAGCCACATCTGCTTGCTCCTCCAAAGAGATGAACTAGCTCCATGAAGTGGAGAAGCCAAGGAGTGTTACAATACTATCCATGCTCTCTCCAAGATAGTCTTATTGGAAGCTTGGCTGACTAAAAGCCTTTACAATGAGTTATGAGGTTCTATTTATAGTAAAGGGTGGGGTGACCCTTGACATTCCCCTTTTTGACAGTTCATCTACCCTCATGACTCTTCATCTACTCTATGATTGTTACATCCAACTATTGACACTTGAACATCCACTTGACATGACGTTACATTACAATGCATATCTAATCATGTGAGATGAAATGGCTTGAGCAAACCATGCAAGACATCACTGACACTCGATCCGTTGTGGTGAGACCAAATTTTTGACATGCTTGTGATGGTGAAGGTGGTGAGCTAATGCGAAGCTTGGTCGTCCGTGATGGTGTGCATACACCCCATGGTGACATCTTGCAGAAGCGAACTCTTGCCTTTGTTGCAACTAGTGCATTAGTTCGGCCCCTTCATCCAACTTGTTTGTTAACATGCGCATGGTTTTCTTGGGTGCAACTGAACCAACAACACATTGATGCATAGTGTCCATGCTAATCTTCAAGTGTGTACTGGTGGTAATGTGCATCAACATGCCGAAGTACATGTTTAGCTCTAGTTGGACTTGCTTCTTGTGTTCGCCTTGGTCATTGTGATGAATGAGTTGGATCACATGTGTGCACACAATGAAATGCATGCTGCTGAATCCCTTGCATGTGATCAATAGCACTTTTCACCATGTTTGCTCCGTGCCAGCTGTTGGGATAGATCTATAACTTTTACGGGTGAAATTTCATCCATGAGTGCATGTTGCATCCACCGCTGTTACTTTTCTTGCTGCAACTCATTCATCTATTTGTGCAACTTCATGTTTTTCCTTGAGTTGCTACTTCAACACATGCAACTCCTTCTTTGTTCCATTCTCTGTGTTCACGTGATCTTCATGTCGTGTCATCACCTCATAGCCTGAGTCTCCAAATTTTCTTTCACCCTGAATGGATCTGCTTGAGCTTGCAACTTTGTTCCGCCTCTGTGTTGTCAAAAACCTTCCTCTTGCATTCATTGTATTCATTGCCTTTAATATGCTGCCTTCAGCTGTTGTTCATGATGTTTTTCACTGTGATGTTGTTGTTGTCATGTCTTTATGTCCTTGTCTATGAAAAACTTGATATATTCATGAGTAGGCAAGCTCATAGAAATTTGATTGACTGTATATCCAGGTGTGATTTGAATGATGTCTTCGACTCTGCTCTCTTGGAAACCATTGTACTTGCACTGTTGAGAGGTAGATGAACACCTGCAATACCTGGAGAAATGGAAAAACTCATGGCAAGCAATCTATTAGTCGAAAACCAAAATGAAATTAGGAACTGACTTACAACATACCTATGTGACTAATCATGAAGGTTGTGCAATTTCAGCTGGGAGGTCAGGAGACTGATTGCCAAGACTATGCAAAACATAGTCCAGGCTACTGGGAGACTAAATCACTATTGGAACTATGCAATGCACAGTCCAGTCTAGCTGTTGACTACTAGAATTGTTGTTGACTACTAGAATTGTGCAATGCACAATCTCAGCTGGCAATGGCTTTAGGCACAATGACTGCATTGCGCAATTTTTTGGGCCAACAATCACTCTCCCTTAGAAATGTGCAAAAAAATCGTGGAGGACATTTCCTGGGAAGAAATTTTCATTTATGGAGAGGAAGACAGAACCTTCCTTCCCCAGATTGTGCAATGTTGTCTCAGTGAAGGCAGAGTCCAAGCCAAGGTTTCCTAGACTCGCTGACGGGCAACTGAACGCGAATGTGAGTGTGAATGCATGGTGATACTGAGTTAAGCATCAGTGAATAATCATGCATGAAAACGGTGAATTCCATATTCAAAAAAGGTAAAAACATGCATGTGGGTGAGGTGAGTCACTAGATTGATGACCATTCGTGAAAAACAATTTCATGCATGCGACAATAGTGAGATAGAAATGAAAACTGAAACGGTGCTAATACAAGCTAGTATGTATCAAAATGACAACAAGCGCTCACTGAAATCAAGCAGACAGTGTTCATACGAAGTGAAACACAAAAAGTGCCAGAAATGAAACATAAGTCATGGAAAGCAGGCTTACCCTAAAATAACTGAGTTGAGTGTGCCAACAACTCCTAGATGTGATGTGGGATGTCAAAGCTACAAGGTTGATGTGAAGAGTGAGCTCTACGACATTTGGTTGATGAGTTTTGATAACATCAATTTTGTGACGCACATGCCACAAATCTAGGGAAAGTGAGACTTGGTGGGAGGTCTCTGAAATGATCCTTGTATGTAACCTCCAACTGTTAAGCATAGATCCCTCAAAAAAGGGATGCCTTTTCATGCTACCTTGGGAGAAGTAGCCCATGCATGAAAGTTTGTTTTGCTCAGTCCTGAAGGGAACCAATCAACTCAGCTGCACATGCAAGAGGATGTTTGGCCGCTGGGAGAAAATGCACATTTTTGGTGGGGAGCTGGGTTGGCTGCCCATGAGATTTGCACAATTTCTGGGCATAGTAGCTGACTACTGCCCAAATTTACACAAATTTTGGGCTGAGCATCCCTACTGGGGAAAATTGCACAATTTTCATTATGAGTGTTGACTGCAAGAATTGCGTAATTATGGAGCCTAACAGGATTCCTTTTAAGGATTGCACAATTTCTGGAGGGAAGGATGGCTTCCCTCCAGAATTACGTAATTTCTTGGGGGAGTTGCTAAGCCTGCAGCTGGACCAATTCTAGGTGATTAGCCTGTGAAGGGAATGTATCGAGTTGTGATTGACAAGCAGCCTTTGTGCAAGCAAAACACTGAAGCTTGTGAACTTGATGAAGCATGGCAAGCTACTATGAAACGTTGGTAGGGAGGCTCCAAAACGAAGCTAAGGAAACATTTTGGAGGGTGGTTGTAGTCACTACAACACTTGGCGACATACTGGTAAAACTCCATCTCTCTGAATGGACCTTGTTCGTGAAAACCAAGTCTAATGCCTCCAAAAGTATTGTTCAGTTCTCAGCTCATCCTGGTTTCACACTAGCTTGATTGAAGGATGTAGCATCTTCCAAGCTCTTGGTCGATTGACACACATTCCAAGCCAAGGAAACATAATTGTTTTTACAATTGGGGTTGAAGGGTATATAGGTTCATAAGCAGTATAATCATCAGAGTCTTAGTTTCATCTCTGGTGTTGCTCCACTACCACTAGGCCTAGATAGTACCCCGGCGGAGTCACATAGGATCACAAGCATGGCTCCACTGCCAGTGAGCCTGGTCAGTACCCCGATGGAGCTACTTGCATCACCTCCCTGTGCAAGAAGCCTTTCTCTTCTTTTGCCTTGTTCATTTTTCATTTGATTTTTTTTTTTTACTTTTTCATTTTTTTCATTTTTCGTTTTTACAACTGTGCATAGCACTTATTCATTTCAGAGGTGGAAGAGGGATCCTGACTTATTGAGAGCTGAAGAGGTTGTTCCTACAGAGAATTAGTTTATTATATCTCTGACGTGCTTGTTAAGGTTCCCCCCTCACCTTACCCTACTTGACTAAGCTAACAAGGGTTAACCCCAAAAACAACCAACTAGAGAAGGTGACACTAGTTAGTGCGAAAGCGTTGTGTTTTCACGAAGGTTCACTTCGAACCGTACGTATTTTCCTTTGATGTATCACGAACTAAAAGTAACAAGCTCTTCATATAGATTCAAGATGACAAATAACCAAGTAGTAATAGCTATACAAGCCTGGCGGCTAAACGCCTACAGACAGGCACGGCCATAAGCAAAGCGACCAAACATTGGAGGCTGGCCAAAGCAACGGAAAACATAGCTGAGCTAGTTATGGGGATGAAGGGTCTTATCTTTCAAACAACCAGAAGAAAAGCGAATGGTCTTGCTGACCATCTGGCAAACTGTGGAGCAGACAACCCCAACATAGCCATTGACAGATGCTGGCGGGAGTTTGACGACCCAACCATAAAGGAAGCATGCATACAACTGGCAGCGAAAGATCTTACTCAGGCTACCCAACCTTAACCGAGGATGGCACTTGGCAACAATCTCGAAACTACGAGAAGACAGGTAAGGAGTGTCAACCTGAAACCATCAACGGGCTGATTGAACATAGGGGGCGGTGGTACTCCCGGCGGCAACAGCTCCTGCAGATTGGAGATCATAACGATTTAAGCGACGGGATCCGGCACATCAAACACTGTCCTTTAAGCACGCACGGAAAGGATTTGCATGGAAAGGAATCACTACCATTAATGGCAATTCTGAGTGGAAGACGGTGGTACAAGGCCCGAAGGATCAGCTTCAGGCATGATAGCACAGGGAGCATACCCACCCTCACGCGCCACCACCCTTTGCGAAGGTTTTTACCACACACTTGGCACCTGGCTCGCCCACCTTGCAGTTACATCATGAGCTCCAATTCCTCCAGGGACAGGCCCACTTGTGCGACTCCTCAGATCACCTACCAGCAAGGTACCACCACTATCAGAAGAATTTACTCTGATCCCCTGAGGAAGCATCACTACTATCATTATAAAAACAGGGGCAATTGCCCTGTTCTCCTTATTGTTCTTAACGTCTGTGTTGAGAGTGGTTCCGCCTACAATTCTGGTTCAACTCGGGCAAGCCACGAGAGGTTCACCATGAAAGAGGGGAGCAGTCGCTGCGAGGCGGCTAACAGGGAACTTCAGGCAGCAAGAAGTGGCTACGAAACCAGGACTGCAACCAGGATCAAGCGCAAAATGGCAGAATTGGAGGCTGAGGCAAAGCGTGAGGAGGACGGTCGCTCGGAGATGGAGATCGCCGCCGAGGTCAACTAGGTAACAGACCCCGGCACGCCTACGAAGAGGGCCACACAGTTTGTGCGTACCAAGGCGGAATGCTGGCGCATGAAAACCTTAATTGCTAAAGCGCTGGAATCAGTCACAGAGGTTAATCTCACCACTCAGGTCAATCTCACCACAGAACAGATGGCCAGGATCACAGATTACAACAGCTCCCTGGACAACAAATTAACCGCGGTGAATGAATCGATCAAAACCCAGAACCGTCTGATGATGCTGCTCATCCAGCTTCTCAAGAACTCCATTAACACTGCTCCTGTGGCGCAGCCAGCCACTTCCAACGTGAACTACGTTGCTCAGCCATCGACCTCTGTAGCGTTTCAGCCTGCATCCCTGGAAGAGCTGCAAGCGAGGATCGACAGCCAAGTCAAGAACAGTGGCTTGGATACCACCGCCCAGATGGGTAATTACTACCTCTAAAGTCTTCATGTCAGCCCCTTTCCTGACTCGCGCTCTGGCTTCTCTGTTATCTTTTTACTCTGTTATCTCGGCTTTAGTCTGTGTTTGTTGCTCGGCTAATACTTCTACCATCGACTCACGGTAGCTCCTGTGGTCTAGAAATGTATTGCTCTGTCTATCGCCACCCTGCGTGGTGTGCCTCGTTTTGGTGTAATTGTAACACGTCTTCTGAGCAGGCGATTAGCCCAGGAATATTGTACATCCCTGCTCACACTGCCTTTGTAGTTTTTTGTATTATACTTGTTATATAATATAATCTTCTTACTTACAAAAAAAAAAAAAAATAGCTATACAAGCCCTCTTGTACTTTACCAGCTCATTTCAAGGGCCATACATGGTTTCATGCGAAACTAACCTAGGAATGAAATAAGCGAACTGTATGAGCAAAACAAGCGAACTGACAAACAACAAAGCAAAACAAAAGCAGAAGTGAATAAAAGAAAATTGAGTAAGCAAACAAGAAAGCAACCAAACAATCAAACAAAGCATGTAAACAAACAAGCATGCAAGCGAACAACCAACAGCAAACACTACTCCTACTCCTACACTAACGTTGCATGGGTCTGATCATGTGAAGTGATATTTCCAATGTAGCCACCAGTGTATTGGTTGACCCATGTTGGTGAAGTCTTGGTCCGTGAGTAACCCAGTTGTGTGAACCAACAAACAAGAAAGATATAACAATGAAGACAACCACACTTCATGTTTCAAAGTTCCCACAAGACATAACTGAGTGCATGTGCATGAAAAGCAGTTTGTGGCCTTATCATAGTGCTGTGTGAGACTGTGTGCAACTTTGAAGCATAAGCACACTCTTGACTATGACATGCAAGCAAACGAAGGAAACAAAGATAACTTGTGTCGCCAATGAGTGCTTGCAATGTAAGACTCCTCAAATGCATGAGCGATGGGATCATGCAGTTCAAGTGGAGGAAGTGTGGTCTGTGTGTGAGATGGATCTTCAATGCATACAGATGAGTGCTGAGGAGCCTTTGGTGATTGAACAGTTTCATGATCAGAAGTGAGACTAACCCCAAGAGAGCGAGAATCTGACATAACGATCAGCTTGAGCTAAAGTGCCTCAATAGTCTTGAGTGTTTCAACTTCTTCATCAGATAGATAATCATAAACCGGTGGCTTCAAAAGATCAACTGTGATAGAATCATGATCGTGATCAAATATGGAAACAAATGGATCACAACTACCAGGATTAGAAAAATCAATGATTTCATCGGCATCCTCACGATCATATGAATCAAACATAATTGTATATCAAAAGCGAACAAACTCATCCTTTGTGTTTTTAGAAAATGTAGATGAAAGATCAAGTGGATTTTCAATGAATGACTTATCCTCTCCATTTTCGAATGATGGACCAACATCCAGTGAGTCCTGCAAGTGATCAACAATGGGTGCATCCGTGGATGAAGACACACATGCAGAATCATGGGTGGTAGGTTCACCAAAGATTTTAGGAAAGAATGGAGGGGGCTTGGACGGAAGGGAGTCATCCTTCACCAAGTGATGATGCTCAAGCTCCCACTCATACTCTTTGTGAATGACAATGCATGTTGGTTATGCAACACCAACTCCGTCAGTGGTTTGTTTCTCATTCACAACAAGTGAAGAGTCTAGAATGGACGAACATAGGATAATATCATCCAGAGGAACAACGAAATGAAAAAATAGAGGTCATGGAACATAATGCATATGGGAACTCGAGGGACTCACAACCAAAATTGTGCGGAAATTAAGTGAAGTGATGTTGGAAGATGTGAAAGTTGAACAAGTGTGTGAGCATGATCCTCAACATCACTCAGCAGTGGTGGAGTTTCTGAATGAGGGGATGGCGGATACTCAGTTGAGAAAGTGACTGCATCCACATGAGATTAGGCAACTCCCCCACTGAAGAATGTTGAGCGAGGCTTGATTTCAAGCTTATTCTTGGGACAAGCATATTTCTTAAGGCAATACTCAAATCAGTCCCGAAGATAAGTAAATTGCATTTGGCTCCTCGGAGCTTGAAACTGCAAGTCATGGAAGCGTTGCCAAAAATCCATGATTGATTTATTCAGAGCCTTTTGTTGCTATAATAGTTTTCAGTCAAGATGGTCTGGATCAAAATGATAAAAAGTGTCTTCAATGAGATCACATAAGTGTTTAAGTGAGTGTACGCTATCAACCGGTAGCCTAAGCAGCCATCGACGTTGAGATTGACGAAGTGTGTGTGCAAGCAACAAGCTAGCCTGTTCGTCAGAACACACATATTCCTCATGAAGCATGGAAAGAAGGGCATGTAAGTACTCATGATAGGCCACTTCGCCTTCACCATCATACGTGTAAGTGGACAAGAGATAAAAAAATTCCCCGTGATGGAGACATATTTACGATTTGAGAAACATCACATAGGGAGAAGAGTGTAAGAATCCATGAAAGGTATGCAAAGGTTCAAAACTGGATGAGAGGTCGAAAATTGTCATCTATACCTCCTTCTAGTGCCATAAATGTTGACGCTGCTGGACCCCCCAACATGTCAAGGGGATCTCCTTGGTAAGTTGTCCCAATTAGACCTCAGACTCTTTGGTGTAGGAGTCCCAGCAGTGGGTCGTAAAGCAATGCCTTGACCGCGATTTCACATAGAGGCAAGTAAGATAACTCTATTGGTAGCAAGGGTGTGACCGGTGTAGTGAGTCAAGGAAGGTGCATGAGAGGTTCTAACACAGGTGGGATGAGATGTGTGTGCCCCTTGGCAACCTGTAACAATACTCAGATGGGAATTAAACACACGAGCAAAGATTCATCAGAAGCTGGAAATAAAGTGAGCTGGCAATCCAAAGTGATGGTTAAACCAACAACACATCTACAACAAGATTCATACAATTGCATACAAAACAGTTCATACACAACTATGTATGTTAAATAACATACATTACTATAGCAACCAGAATAGTCCAACTACAATAACAACATATGCATGAAAACGTGCTAGCTCTTATTATATAAAGAAGTGTAAGTTCAAATCATACAGTACATCCATGTAAACCCACTAGCCCCAACAATGGAGCGTTACAGCCACATCCACCTACTCCTCCAAAGAGATGAACTCGCTCAGTGCAGTGGAGAAGCCAAGGCACGTTACAATACTGTCCAAGTTGTCTCCAAGATAGTCTTATCGGAAGCTTGGCTTACCAAAAGCATTTACAATGAGTTATGAGGTTCTATTTATAGCAAAGGGTGGGGTGACCCTTGACATTTCCCTTTGTGACAGTTCATCTACCCTCATGACTCTTCATCTACTCTTTCACTGTTACATCCAACTATTGACACTTGAACTTCAACTTGAAATGACGTTACATTACAATGCGCATGTGCTCATGTGAGACGAAATGGCTTGAGCAAGCCATGCAAAACATCACTAACACTCGGTTTGTTGTGGTGATACCAACTCTTTGACATGCTTGTGATGGTGAAGGTGGTGAGTTGATGCCAAGCTCGGTCATCCGTGATGGTGTGCATGCACCCCATGGTGACATGTTGCCGAAGTAAACTCTTGCCTCCATTGCAACCGGTTCATTGGTTCGGCCCCTTCATCCAACTTGTCTGCTAACGTGTGCATGGTCTTCTTGGGTGCGATTGAATCAGCAAAAAAAATGATGCATAATGTTCATGCTGATCTTCAAGTGTGTGTTGGTGGTCATGCGCATCAACTTGCAAAAGGACATGTTCAGCTCCCATTGGACTTACTTCTTGTCTTCGCCTTGGTAAGTGTGTTGAATAAGTTGGATCGCATGCATGAGCACAATGACATGCATGTTGTTGAATCCCTTGCATTTGATCTATAGCACTGCTTACCATGTCTACTCCAAGCTAGATGCTAGGATAGATCTATAACTTGTATGGGCGCAGTTTCATTAGTGAGTGCATGTTGCACCAACTATTGTTCTTATTCCTGCTACAACTCGTTTGTCTATCCATGCAACCTCATGTTCTTCCTTGAGTTGCTACTTCAGCACATTCAACTCTTTCTTTATTCCATTCTCTGTCTTCACGCGTTCTTCATGTCGTGCCGTCACCTCATAGTCCGAGTCTCCAAAGTTTCTTTCATCATCAGTGGATTTGCTTGAGCTTGCAACTTTGTTCTGCCTCTGTGTTGTCAACAACCTTCCTCTTGCATTCATTGCATTTGGTATGCCGCCTTCAACTTCTGTTCATGATGTTTCTTGTTGTGATGTTACTATTGTCATATCTTGATGTCCTTGCCTACGAACAACTTGATATCTTTGTGAGTAGGCAAGCTCATAGAAATTTGATCGACTACATCTCCAGGTGTACTTTTAACAGTGTCTTCGACTCTTCTCTCTTGGAAACCAATGTACCTGCACTATTGAGAGGCAGATGAACACCTGCAATACCTAGAGACATGGTAACACTCATGACAAGAAATTTGTCAGTGAAAAAACAAAATGAACTTGAGAATTGACTTACAACATACCTGTGTGACTGATCATAAAGGTTGCGCAATTTTGGCCAGGAGGTAGGGAGACTAACTGAAAAGACTATGCAAGGCATAGTATGGGCTGCTGGGAAACTAACTGACTACTGGAACTATGCAATGCACAGTCTAGTTTGGCTACTGACTGCTAGAATTGTGCAATGCGCAATCTGAGTTAGCAATGGCTGCAGGCTCAATGACTGTATTGTGCAATTTTCTGGGCCAGCAGTCACTGTCCCTTAGAAATGTGCAAAATAGTCCTAGAGGATAGTGCCTGGGTAGAAATGCGCATTTATGGAGAGGAAGAGAGAGCCTTCCTTCCCTAGATTGCGTAATGTTATCTCAGTGAAGGCAGATTTTGGGCCAAGGTTGCCCAGACTCACCGACAAGAAATTGAATGTGAATGTGAGTGCGAATGCATGGTGATACTAAATGTAAGCATAAGTGAAAGATCATGCGTGTAAACAATGAATGACACATTCAGAAAATGGAACAACGTGCATGTGGTTGAGGTGAGTCGCTGAATCGACGACCGTTCGTGAAAAACAACTTCATGCATCCGACAACAATGAGATAGCAACAAAAATTGAAACAATTATAATATAATCTAATATGTATAAAAAAGACAACAAGCACTCACTGAAATCAAGCAGACAATGTTCATACTAAGCGAAATAAAAAAAGCGCCAGAAATACAACACAATTTATGGAAAGTGCGCTTACCCCAAAACAACTGAGCTGAGTGTCTTCATAGCTCATAGATGTGATGTGGTATGTTAGAGTTGCAAGATTGATGTGAGGAATTATCTCTACGATTTTCGGTTTATGAGTTTTGATAACATCGAGTTTGTGATGCGCATGCCACAAATCTAGGGAAAGTAACACTTCCTTGCATGTAACCTCCAACTGATAAACATAGATCCCTAAAACAAGGTATTTCTTTGCATGTTGCCTTGGGAGAAGTAGTCCATGCATGCAATTCTATTTTGCTTGGTCCCAGAGGTAACCAATCAACTCAGCTACACATGTAAGAGTCTGTTCGACTGCTAGGAGAAAATGCGAATTTTTGGCTGGGAGCTAGGCTAGCTGCCCAAGAGATTTGTGCAATTTCTAGGCAGAGAAGTTGACTGCTACCCAGATTTGTACAAATTTTAGGCTGAGCAGCTGTGTTGGGGAAAATTGTGCAATTTTCACTTTGAGTGTTGACTGCCACAATTGCGCAATTCTAGAACCCAACAATCTACCATTTAGGGTTGTGCAATTTCTAGAGGGAAGGATGGTTTCCCTCCAGAATTGCATAATTTCTCGGGGGATATTCAGTCAATTTTGGTGTCCTAAATTGATACATAAATTATCAATCCGGGTATCATAAACTGATGAAGTGTAGTGCACTATATGTGCTAGATAACCCTCTTATCTCACTATTTTTGAGTTTTATGGTTGTTTTGGGGGTTTTTCTCTTTTTGATTCCTAATTTTCTGCAATGTAATCTACAAAATCTTAATCTATTGCTAAGAACCTAGAGAAATGAAATGAGAGCTAAAGGTGCTTTTAGGTCAAATTTGGAAGTAAAGTTTGTAAACAAGAAAATGAAAACAAAGCTTCTCTTCTTGTTGTTATGATAGTTTCCAAAACATAAATTGAAAGGACTTAAAACTACTAATAACAAAACCAAAGCTTAAATGAGAAAATGAGATTACAACTATCTATGATAAACCAAAAATGAAATACTGGAAATAAGATTACCGCTACTGTCTAATCTATTTGCAGAATCAAAGCTTAATGAACTACTAAAGATGAAATTGCAGCAAAACTAAGTCAAAACTACAAATGAAATTGCAACTATTCTATTTTGAAAGCAAGGCTAAATAAAGTGTTGTTGTCACTCTGCTACATAATTCAGGGAGAACTACCTCCTTATGATAGCAATTTGAGAGATTTCATTCTTCATCATTCTAAGAAAATTAAACATGAAAATGCAAGGAAAGACTCATTCATAAATAAAACATTTCACCACTTAGTTTTAGGATTAACCTTCAAATGAAAGGGTTTTTGGAAATATCCATTTATATTATGAGTTACTAAACTAATAAGAAAATGGCATTGAACAACTTAACTCAAAAACTAATGAACAATAATTGTAATGAAAGATTCATTCATAAATGTAACATTTCACCACTTAGTTTTAGGATTAACCTTCAACTGAAAGGCTTTTGGAAACATTCATTTATATCATGAGTGACTACACTAATAAGAAAATGGTATTGAACAACTTAATTTAAAATCTAGAAACTAAGGAACAACAGATGAAATAAATCAATTTATGCTATTGCCATCAACTTAAAGCTACAGTTAAGAAACTAAAAAGCAATGAAAACCAAAGGACTATTCTATGCTGGAATACAACTACTCTGAGTTAGTGAAAAATGACATAAGCTGCATGATACACAGAGTTAGAAAATGATTATGAACATGATGAAAAACAATGAATTTACAATTAAACTAAAAAAAAAAAAAAAACATAAACAGTAATAAAAACATGTACCCTTGACCATGCAGGGGCCCTCTGCAAGGTCTTGGATTATGAACATGGAATCAACACTTCACAAGCGCTTCAGGTATCCATTGAAAACATAGTTTTTATATTAAAATAGAGCACTAAGTTTTTCACACTACAAAGCAGAAATTTGCACTATTACATAAGCAAAAACTTGAACTTGTTTTGTGTTCTACATGCTGGTATTTATAGGAAAAATATACAACTGTTTGAAGAGAGAAATCAGTTGTAGCAAAACACGTAGACAGGTAATGTGTGCAGAATTCTTGTCTTCGGTTGCCTTGAAACATAAATCTTCTAATAGTGGCTGTTGGATTCTGTTTGTGTAGGTGGCAGATGAGGTTCTTGGCTTCAGGAGGCTGCCTCAGATCCATCATTGAGAATTGTGTAAAAACAGAGTCCTACTTGCCAGGGGTTTCTTCAGTTGACTTCCCTTTGACTGGAGTCCTCCACATCGATCTTGGCCAAATGGATAGGATACAATCCATGCTCTGACATTTTCCAAACTACCCATGTGGTCCTTTTCTTCTCTTGATACATGTAAACTACAAAAGCATGGAGATAGTTGTCGAACAGTTGGTTAGCTATGGAATGTGGCTGCATTATGTAGCTGAAAGAAAAAAACCTATTCAAATAACAAACATAACAATATAGCTTGTAAATCACTGAAATATACTCCTTGAGGCAATGTGTAATGGCCTTTTATGATTAAGGATGCATTTTTCATGGAAAGAAAAGGAAGAAGGAATATGAGAAAGTTGCTTAAGAGAGAGGCAATTTTGTAACTCAACATAACCCCACTGCGAGACTATTACATGTCCCCATGCAATCAAAATTGTAAAAAACCTCCTTTTACTGCATTTGCTTTGAGACTTCAGCCAAAACATCCAACCTCTTCTTGCTTCTCTTCACTGCAACTGCCATCCTAGGTTTCCTCATGAGAAATCTATACTTGAGGTTAATGAGAGCTCGGTTTAGCTTCTTGTTTTTCCTCTTTAATTTTATGTTCTTCTTATACCAAAAACCCAAATGAAGCATAGTATTGTCATGAATAATCTTATCTAGATTGTTTTGTTCTTTTAAGGCTTCATTTTCCTTCTGAATGTGCCTATTTAAAACCTCTAGCTCATAGATTTCCTGCTTAAGTGAGCTAGTCAAAGCCTCTTGTGATGTAGCTGGCTGCTCAGGGTTGGATGAAGTCCCTTGATCTACTGATGTATTCTTTTGCTCCAGTGACTCAATATAATCATAAATATGTTGTTGGATTGGGTCAATCCCTGGAGAGACTCTCTTTGGGCTGCTTTCAAAGTTTTGTTGAGGAGAGTGTTGTGGGCTCTGCTCAAATGAGATGTTATCTTGGGACTGAGTTGGAGTTTCTTCTCCCAAATCTATGAACTGAGCCTCTTTTGATTTTTCTTTCTTCATTCTACCCTTGAGTCTAGAACTTCTCCTCAAACTTTGTGAGCCTATGTTTTCTTCCTCTATAACCTGTCTTCTTTTCCCCTTCTCCTTCTCTTTCTTGAACTAATCCTTGATGTTGACTAATTTCTCAGAAAGTAATTGTTCATCCTCTAATGAAGGTTCAAGAGTATTTTTATGGATTTCCTCAACTTTTCCTTTCATCTTTCTCCTCCATTTTGTCTGCTTTCTGATCTCTGTTAATGTTTCAGAGATGGGCTCTTCTTCATTGCTTTGTTGTGCTGAAGTTCTAGGAGTGTTTTGAATTGTAAGACTGGTTTTCCTTCTCCTACTCTTTTTCACAGAACTTCCTTCAAGTAATTCTGGTTCATCTTGGAAAAAGTTTCTGATCAAAAAGTTCTCCCATGTGTCTCCTACACTCTTTAATTAATATTCAACTAGAATTTTTATGAGACCATGGTGATAAAGATTAGTTTCTATATCTTCCATATCTTTCTGAACAGTAGTGGCCATTCTACTTAAACTATTCAACAGGAAAAATGGGAGATTGATGGTTCCATTTTCAAAAAAAATCATCAACAATCTTACGTGATATACATACATGGAACCAAATCTTCCCTCACATGTGATAAATTTTTGCAAAATTAATAGCATGCTACCTCATTTACCCTTAAGTGCAGAGATGAGAATTCCTCTCTTAAAAACTGAAGTGTCCATACCTGGATTTTGGAGAATGACTTTCCAAGTTTCATCATGGAATTATTTATTCTTGAACCACCTCTCTCCAACCTTTGGTAGCTCGGTTGTTGTAGCAATTGAAGATTCGGTCAATGTAAAATTTATGTCACCAATCTCCACATCCATCCCATCAAACGATCTAGAAAATGACTTGGTGATTTCTTTATGATGACCATCAAATTTTTCAATGAAACTCAGCCAACTAGCTTTCTTCAACATCCCTTTCAACTGAGGATAACCTTCCATATATTTCACTCCTATAGGTTTTTTTCTAATGATGAGACCCATCACTCCTATTCTCTGCTTATCTTCAAATTTCCTTCACTATCTGCATGTAGAAGACTATGTATATGACAGTGGTATATGGAAGAAAAAATAGTTATAGCTATGGGGATGAAATAACAGAGTATGTGGAAGGAGAACGATTATGAGTAGGAGATAAAACATATAGGGTATATGAAACAGGGAAACTATATGCGTGAAATAGTGCAGAAGATGTATGGAATGGAGTGGCTGCACACGTAAACTGTGTGGAAGACAAAGTACTGCTACACACAGAAAGGATCGAAAATAGAATGAATGATTGTGTGCTTAATGTATCCGAGTTCTTGTATACATAAGAAGGCTATGGAAGTAAAAGCAAGGAACTCGGTGTAATAAAGGAACAATAAGGTTGTGAAGAGTCGTATCCAATTGGGTTATGTCATGTATTTAGCTGTTAAACAAATGTGATGGAGAAGTGTAGTGAAGTACGAGTTAAAAATGGAGATCAAATCATGAGACTGTTAGGAATTTAAAGTCGGAAGGCATGGTGGAATAATCATGGCAATCAAATCGCATGATGACAAGTCAAGGAGTAGTGTAATTATACGAGTTATACAATTTATGTTTTATATTGCTATTTGAAATAAGTTTTTGTGGTTACCTTTCGAACCATACCTTTTCGCTTGCTAGCCTTTTTTTGTTTGCTTATTTAGGTGCTTAGGTGTTGATATGTCTTCAAAAGTTGTTTTCTTCTCCAATACCTACATATGAAATTTATTATGAACTAGCCTTTTCATTTTTATTTTTTTTGAACTAATGATCAAACTGTTATTGCAGAGTCAAATTGGTTGCAGAACAAGATTAGATATGGAACTGGAACAGCTGCAGAACGAGAATAGCTGTGAAATGTAAAACAAAGAACAAAATGTGACTTTATGAATGAATGAAATGGAGATGACTGTGTGGATGAAAATATGATAGAATGGAAATGAAAAATGGAGGTGGAAGAAATGCTGAAGAAGAAAAAATTATTAGTGAAATATGGTGGTGGAGTGGAGTGAAACTTGCAGAAGTAAAACATAATGAAATGAAGTAAAACAATGAATTTTCAGAATGCACAATGAGTAATCATGTTTTTTGGAAAATATAGGGTGTTAGAGTCTTCTGATTTTCACCCTGTGTTTTCTGTATAAGGTTGGTGGAGAAGAAGGATTCTTCTTCACCAACTTCATTTCAAAATTATTTCGAAAAATCTTGATGAACTCCTCCTTTGAGATTGGTTTTTGATAAATTTTCAACCTATGACCATTCACAAGGAGAGGAGTTTGATTCTCATCTATTGTTCTGATTCTTACTGCTCCATTACTGAAATTTTTTTCAATCTCATATGGCCCAAGCCAATGAGTTTGAAACTTTCCTTGAAAATATTTAAACTTTGAATCAAATAACAGTGCCCAATCTCCCTCTTGAAACCTTTTGTCCTTGATGTACTTGTCATGCCACTTAGCTCTCTGTTGCTGAACTAGACTAGTCCTTTGAACCACCTTTCATCAAGTTCATTTAAGTGCTCCAATCTATGCTTTTGAGCTTTTGATAGATCCATCCCCTACTAAACTGCCATCATGAAGGTTTTGACTTGGAACTCAATGGGGAACAGGACTTTATTTCCATAAACAAGTTCATAAAGTGTATGTCCTGTTGTGTTTCTCCATGTAGTTATATAGGCCCACAAGGCTTCAGGAAGCCTTTCTGCCCAATCTCTTCTATGTAGATGCACAATCTTGGTGAGGATTCCTTCAATCACTTTATTTGTAGACTCCACCTGACCATTTGCTTGTAGATGATAGAGAGTGGATTTTCTATGCTTGATCTTGTACTCTTCCATAAGCCTCTCCATCGTTTTGGATGGGAATTGAGTTCCCTGATCTATCACAATTTGTCTTGGAACACCTAAGTGAGTAAAAATATCCTCCAAAATAAAACTAACTATAGATTTTTCTTTAGCAAAAAGTAATGCTCTGGCTTCTACCCATTTGGTGACATAATCAGTGCACACCAATATATACATTTTCTGCTTGGATGGAGGATTAATAGGTCCAATAAAGTCTGAAGCCCATTTTTCAAAGGGTTCAATAAGTACTTGAGGTTGTAATGGAATTTCATTTGAGGGAGCAAGTTTCCCTACCCTTTGGTAGTTGTCGCACCTTCTGACATATTCTTTAGCATCTCTGAAGATGGATGGCCAATAATATCCTAAAGAAAGGATTTTATAGGCTATCCTCTTGTCAACAAAGTGTCCACCACATGGCTCGTCATGACATGCTTTGAGAATATTAGGCATTTCATCTTCCCTGACACACCTTCCAATCATAAGATCTGGCCCTGTTTTATACAATTCGTTAGTGATCCATGAATATCTTGCTATATTTTGAATAATCCTTGTTTTCTCTCTAGGAAATAAATGTGAAGGTAACTTACCTATAACCTAGTAGTTAGCAACATCTGCAAACCAAGGAGTTTGAGTAGTTACTACAAATAAATATTCATAAGGAAACTTATCCTCAACCGAAGAGTCTTCTTTGATATTCTGAATCCTAGACAAGAAATCAGCAAATGTGTTTTGTTTTCCAGGTCTATCTAGCACAGTAATGTTGAATTCTTGCAAAGTAAAATCCATCTTGTAACTTTTCCATTAGTAATAGGTTTATTCATCAAATATCTAATTGCAGAGTGATCTGTATGAACAAAAGTTTCATAGCCTGTTATATAGTGTCTAAACTTGTTAATTGCATGAACAATAACTAAGAACTCTTTTTAAGTCACAATATAGTTCAACTCAGCGGGAGTCAAATTTTTACTTGTGTAGTAAATAGGATAAGGAATCAAATCTTTTTGTCCAAATACAGCTCCTAGAGCTGTATCTGAAGCATCTGTAGAAATATGGAAACGAAGTTTCTAATTTGGTCCTCTTAAGATAGGTGCTTCAGATATTTTTGCTTTCAAGGTTTCAAATGCTAGTTGGCAATCAGGATTCCACTTGAATTCACAATCTTTTGTAAGAAATTTGAAGAGTGGAGATGCTACTTTGGTAACGTTTTCTATAAACCTTCTATAATATCCTATAAATCTTAGAAAACTTCTAACATAATTTTGGCATTTTGGAATTCGTAACCTAGAGATGACTTCAACTTTTGATTTGTCTACTTTAATCCCATCTCCTAAAATGTGATGTCCTAAAACAATACCTTCTGTAAATATCATAAAGCATTTTTCATGGCTTAGTGAAAGGTTTGTTTCTTTACATCTTTAAAGGACTTTTTCAAAATTTCCCAAAGCTTCTTCAAATGTGTTACCATAAACTGTAAAATCATCCATATATACCTCTACACAATCATGTATTAGATCAGAAAAAATTCCTAATACTACTCTTTGTAATGTTGCTGGTGCATTACATAACCCAAAAGGAAGCACTCGAAAAGTTCCCCATGGATAAGTAAATGTGGTTTTATCTTGATCCTCAGGTGCTACCTAAATTTGATTATAACCACTAAAACCATCCAAGAATGAGAAATACTTTTTACCTGTTAATGTATCTAATACTTGATCTATAAAGGGAAAAGGAAAGCGATCATTCAAGGTTGCTTTATTCAATTTTTTGTAATCAATGCACACCCTCCATTTACCATTCTTTTTAGGCACAATTACCAAAGGAGAAACCCATTGGCTATCTGAGATTGGGTAAATGAAGTTTACATTGAGTAACTTTTGGAGCTCTTCTTTCACAATCTCCCTAAGATTTGGATTCATCCTTCTTTGAGGTTGTGTAATTGGTATACTGTTTTCCTCAATATAGATATGATGGATACAAGTCTTAGGATCAATACCTTTCATGTCAGTATACTCCCATGCAAATGCAACAGAATGTTTTTGTAATATTTTGGTTAGCTATTCTTGTTGTAGTTTCTCCAAGTTTTTGTTTACATTCAATGTCCTACATGGAAAAATTTCAATTGTAGAGCTACCAAACTCTTCCATAAAGTAAAGAGAAATCTGCCTAGATGATAAGTATTCAACATTAGATTTTTCCTGGAATTGTGCATGATCATATTCTGAAGATGTTTCAAAATTTTCCAATGTGTTCAAAATTTGACTATCTTCACTAATTTCTGATATAGTAAAGATAGGCTGAATAACATCTTCATCATCGATCCATTCCTCGTCATCTATTTCTATGATTGCTTTTGCTAGAGGATAAAAAGTAAATTTCTTTTTTCAATTACTATCAGAAATGCACATGTCACCAGATCTACAAATAATAAAAGCATCAGCTGTGGCCAGCCAAGGTCTTCCTAAGATGAGTGGGTGTCCTCCTAGATTATTCTTGGGAGTTAAAATCATGAAATCAATAGGATATTCCCAAGAATCTAAGGAGACTGAAATGTCTTTTAGCACACCATCTGGTTTAATTACTGATCTATCTGCAAGTTTTAGTAAGGTAGGTGTGTAAAGAAGGTTAGGAAGTTTAAGCTGCTCCATAGTCTGTCTACTCATAATGTTTATTGCTGACCCTAAGTCAATCAATGTGTTTGGAATTTCAATCCCATTTATGTGTGTCTAGACAATTGGACTTCCTGGATCCACATATTTCTGCATGGCAATCTTTCTCACCATGATATCTACTATATTTCCTACTAGGTGAATTCTTTTTGTTTCTCTTAGTTTTCTTCCTTGTCTTTTGATGCTCAACTCCTTTATTGTCTTGGCTAGAATTGGAATTTCTCTAATGGCTTGTAACAAAGGAATCTTGATACAAACATTCTTCAATTCATCTAGGAAGTCATAATTGGGCAACAAAATTTGTTTTTCCACTCCTCTATCAATTTGTAATCTCTCAGGAGAAGGAGGTGTAGAAGTAGATGCTGGTTGCTCAATTATAGGAGTTGTGTTTATTGACTCTTTTTGTTTTACTTTTTCAGTGTTTTGCTTTTGGAGGGATGTCCCCTCAAAACTTTTAATGACTTTTAGAGAATCCTCCTCAAAAGTGTCTTGTTCTTGAATATCTATAGAAGGTTTTTCCTTCTCTAATATCCTACCAGATCTAAGTTGAACATCATTAAGATCTAGAGGAGCAATCATGCAAGTAGGAAATTGTTGTCCTTCTACCATGTAAGCATTCTGAGGGTTTTTATTATTGGGATTTGGCAATGGTTGGGCTGGTAGTTGATTTCATTATTATTGAAATGGAAGTAAGAGTTTGGGATTTTGACTTTATTGTGGAGGTTGTTGTGGTAATGGCAATGAAAGGTGAGGGCTTTGATTTGGAAGTTGTGGTTGCTAATTTTGCTGCTGATTTTGTGAGGGAGGATAGCTCTAATAAGATGGAGGATATTGATTATATTAAGAAAATCTCCCATAACGATTTGTACCCTTTGTTCCCATTGTTGAGATTGATACTGAGATTTAGGTTGAGGCCAAGGTTGCTGCCAAGAATTCCAGTTTGGTGGGGGTTGAAAATACATGGATTGTTAAATCCTTGATTTTGTTGCCCTTGCCAAGGTCTTCTTGTAACAAAACAAAGAGATTCAACAGGATTTGGGACCGTTTCCTCTTGAAAGATAGCCTTAAGACGTGGGATTGAAGGACAATCCTTGGTCTTGTGACTTTCTAAACAAATCATACAAGTTTCTACAATTTTTGCATCTAAAGGGCATTCCTTTAGAGCATGTTTCTTTCTGCATTTTGGAAAAAATATGGCTAAAACATCATCCTTTATTTTCTTCTTGTTTTGGATTTTGAGGGTGTTTAGCTGCTCACTAAGGCTCCCTAAAATATTAGTTTTAAACTCATCAAGCATATTGATAATTTCTTCCCTACTTTTAGATCTGGTTGTAGATTTGTTTTCTCTAACAAGAAAAGGATCTCTTGGTCCTTTCCTGGTTTTAGATTTCCCCATTAAGAGATGAACACATAGTTCTGCTATGTCACTTAATGGAAGTTGAGAGATCTCTCCCTTCCCCATCATGTTAAGGATATCTATCCATTCATCTCTAATGGCCTTTAACAAAATATCCATCGAAGTTTCTTCATCTAAATTGTTCATTTTTGCTCTTTTCAAATTGTAGTTGAATCTCTCAAGCAAATCCTCTAAGTTCTCATCTTCCTTTTGCATCATTTTGAACATCTCATCCTTATCATTAGTAGGCATACAATAATCCAAGTATCTATCCAAAAATGCATGTTTCATGTCATTCCAAGATCTAATGGATTGAGTGACTAACCCCATAAACCATTTCAAAGTAGCCCCTTTTAATGTTGAAGGGAACAATTTGAGTTTTTGAGAGTCTTCTAGAGTCATAGGTTCTGCACAAGATTTCAAACTCAAACAAAAATGTTTTAGGGTCCTCACTTTTCAACCCATAAAAGTTTGGGAGGACAGATGGTGAAATGTTTTTCATTGTGGTATGTGTTTCCTCATCTACTATAGGGAATTCAAATGAGTTATCTATTTCCCTATTTCCTCTGCCTCCTCCATTATTACCTCTACCTCCTCCACTGTTTCCTTTACCTCTCCCTCTACCACCTCCTCCAAATAGTGAAAATTCTCCATCTTGTTCTTCTTCTGCCATTATAGTTTCTTCAGAGTCCTCTAGTTTTTCTATTAATGGATTATGGGAGAGAGTTTCTTCTTCTTCTTCTTCAATAGGTATTCCTACTTCCTCAACTACAATAGGCTCCCCTCTAGAAGTGAAAAAGGTCTTCTCTCCTAGGACTGTTTTGGTGGATGATATAGGAGAATCTTCTAATTGAATTTTTTCCCCTTGAATTCCAGGAATCCTATGGCTGGGAGTATGAGTCTAGGATGGAGGTGTGTCTTGCCTAATCCTTGGTGGAGTAGGTGGAGTTGTAGGAATCGAACTTCTGCCCCTAGCTATAAATATACCCCTAGAATCTCTTTCTCTATGCATGTCATTGTCTTGTTTTGTTGTTTTTGATTTTTTTTATGAATTTAAGAGATAAGGCTACTTAGCTACACTTCCCCGGCAATGGCGCCAAAATGCTCAGTCAGTTTAGTGTCCCAAATTGCTACATAAATTATCAATCTGGGTATTGTAAACTGATGAAGTGTAGTGCACCATATGTGCTAGATAACCCTCTTACCTCACTGTTTTGAGTTTTATGGTTGTTTTGGAGGTTTTGCTCTTTTTGATTCCTAATGTTCTACGATGTAATCTACAAAATATTAATCTACTGCTGCTAAGAACCTAGAGAAATGAAATGAGAAAATGAGATTGTAGCTGTCTATGATAAACCAAAAATGAAACACTGGAAATAAGGTTACCTCTACTATCTAATCTATTTTCAGAATTAAATATTAATGAACTAATGAAGATGAAATTGCAACTGAACTAAGTGAAAAATACAAATGAAATTGCAACTATTCTATTTTGAAAGCAAGGCTAAATGAAGTATTGTTGTCACTCTGCTACATAATCCAGGGAGAACTACCTTCTTATGATAGCAATTTGAGAGATTTCATTCTTCATCATTCTAAGAAAAGTAAACATGAAAATGTAAGGAAAGACTCATTCATAAATTAAACATTTCACCACTTAGTTTTAGGATTTACCTTTAACTGAAAGGGTTTTTGGAAATATCCATTTATATTATGAGTTACTAAACTGATAAGAAAATGGCATTGACTAGCTTAACTCAAAGACTAGTGAACAACAATTGTAATGAAGGACTCATTCATAAATGTAACATTTCACCACTTAGTTTTAGGATTAACTTTCAACTGAAAGGCTTTTGGATACATTCATTTATATCATGAGTGACTACACTAATAAAAAAATGGTATTGAACAGCTTAATTTAAAATCTAGAAACTAAGGAACAACAGATGAAATAAATCAATTTATGCTACTGCCATCAACTTAAAGATACAGTTAAGAAACTAAAAATCAATGAAAACCAAAGGAATATTATACGCTGGAATACAACTACTCTGAGTTAGTGAAAAATGACATAAGCTGCATGATACACATAGTAACATGATAAAAAATAGTGAATTTACAATTAAAAAAAGAAAGAAGGACAAACAGAAATAAAAACATGTACCCTTGACCACGCATGGGCCCTCTGCAAGGTCTCACATTATGAACATGGAATCAACACTTCACAAGCGCTTTAGGTATCCATTGAAAACAGAGTTTTTATATTAAAATAGAGCACTAAGTTTTTCACACTACAAAGCAAAAATTTGCACTATTACATAAGAAAAAACTTGAACTTGTTCTGCGTTCTACACACTGGTATTTATAGGAAAAATATACAATTGTTTGAAGAGAGAAATTAGCTATAACAAAACACGTAGACAGGTAATGTGTGCGGAATTCTTGTCTTCGGTTGCCTTGAAACATAAATCTTCTAATAGTGGCTGTTGGATTCTGTTTGTGCAGGTGGCAGATGAGGTCCTTGGCTTCAGGAGACTACCTCGGATCCATCACTGAGAATCGTGTAAAAACAGAGTCCTACTTGCCATGGGTTTCTTCAGTTGACTTCCCTTTGATCAGAGTCCTCCACATCGATCTTGGCCAAATCCATGCTCTGACATTTTCCAAGCTATCCATGTGGTCCTTTTCTTCTCTTGACACTTGTAACCTACAAAAGCATGGAGATGGCTACGAAACAGCTAGTTAGCTGCGGAATGTGGCTGAGTTTCGTAGCTGAAATACCAAAACCTATTCAAATAACAAACATAACAATATAACTTGTAAATCATTGAAATATACTCCTTGAGGCAATGTGTAATGGCTTTTAATGATTAAGGATGCATTTTTCATGGAAAAACAAAGGAATAAGGATGAGAAAGTTGCTTAAGAGAGAGGCAGTTTTGGAACTCAACAGGGGAGCTAATCAGCTTGTAGCTGGACCAAGTCCGGGTGATCAGCCTGTGAGGGGAATGTATCGTGCTATGATCGACACGCTGCCTTTGTGCAAGAAAAACACTGAAGCTTTTGAACTTGATGAAGCAAAGCAAGCTACTGTGAAAAGTTGGTAGGGAGGCTCCAAAACAAAGTTAAGGCAAAATTTTAGAGGGTGGTTGTAGCCACTACACCACTTGGCGACACACTAGTAGAAATCCATCTCTCTGAATGGACCTTGTTCGTGAAAATCAAGTCTAACACCTTTGGAAGTATTGTTTAGTTCTCAACTCATTTTGGTTTCACACTAGCTTGATTGAAGGATGTAGCATTTTCCAAGCTCTTGGTCGATTGACACACATTCCAAGCCAAGGAAACATAGTTGTTTCAATTTGGGTTGAGGGGTATATAGGTACACAAGCAGTATAGTTGTTAGAGTCTTAGTTTCATCTGTGGTGTTGCTCCACTACCAGTAGACCTGGACGATACCCTCACAGAGTCACATAGGAACACAATCATGGTTCCGCTACCCGTGAGCCTGGTCAGTACCTTGGTGGAGTTACTTGCATAACCTCCTTATGTAGGAAGCCTTTCTCTTGTTTCACCTTATTCATTTTTCATTTGAATTTTTTTTTTAGTTTTTCATTTTTTTCATTTAATTTTTTTCAATTATGTATAACACTTATTCATTTCAGAGGCTAAAGAGGGATCCCAACTTATTGAGAGTAGAAGAAGTTGTTCCTGCAAAGAAGTAGTTTATTATATCTCTGACGTGCCTATTAAGGTTTTCCCCCTCACCTTACTCTACATGACTAAGCTAACAAGGGTTAACCCAAAAAAGAACTGACTAGGGAAGGTGACACTAGTTAGCGCGCAAGCATTGTGTTTTCACCAAGCTTCACTTCGAACAGTACATATTTTACTTCGACGTATCACAGACTAAAAGTAACAAGCTCTTCATACAGAGGTAAGATGATAGATAACCAAGTAGTAATAGATGTACAAGCCCTCTTATACTTCACCCAGCTCATTTCAAGAGACATACATGGTTTCATGCGAAACTAACCTACGAACTAAAAATGAAGACTGTACGAATGAAACAAGCGAACTAACAAACAACAAATAAAATTAAAAGCAGAAGCAAATGAAAGCAAAGAGAGTAAGAAAATAAGCACGAAAACAAACAAGCAAACAAATCACGTAAATAAACAAGCATGTGAGCAAAAAATTGAAAGAAAACACTACTTCTACTCCTACACTAACGATGCATGGGACTAATCATGTGAAGTGATATTTCTAATGCAGGCACCGACACATTGGTTGACCCATGTTGGTGAAGGCTTGTTCTACGAGCAACCCAGTTGTGCGAACCATTAAACAATAAAGATATAACAATGAAGACAGCCACACTTTGTGTTTTAAAGTTCCCACATGACATAAGTGAATACAAGTAGTCCGTGGCCTTATCATAGTGCTATGTGACAATGCATGAAACTTTGAAGCATAAGCACACTCTTGACTGTGACATGCAAGAAAATGAAAGAAGCAAAGATAACTTGTGTCGCGAATGAGCACTTGCAATGTAAGATTCCTCCAATGCATGAGTGATGGGATTGTGCAGTTCAAGTGGAGGAAGTATGATCTGTGTGTGAGATGGATCTTCAATGCATACATCTGAGTGCTGAGGAGCCTTGGGTGATTGAATAGTTTCATGATTGGAAGTGAGACTAACCCCAATTGATTGAGGACCTAACATAACCATCAGCTTGGGATGAAGTGCCTTGATAGTCTTGGGTGCTTCAACTTCTTCATCAGATAGATCATCATAAACTGATGGCTTTGAAAGATCAACTGTGATAGATTCATGATCATGATCAAATACGGAAACAAATGGATCACGACCGCCACGATCAGAAAAATCAATTATTTCATCTGCATACTCATGATCAGATGAATGAGTTAGAGGGGTAGATGAAAAGTGAACAAACACATCCTCCATGTTTCCAGAAGAGATAGATGAAAGATTAAGTGGATTTTCAATGAATAACTTATCCTCTTCGTTGTCGAATGATGAACCGACATCCAGTGAGTCTTGCGAGTGATCAACAATGGGTGTGTCTGTGGATGAAGACACACATGTGGAATCATGGATGGCAGGTTCACCAATGATGTTAGGAAAGAATGGAGGGGGCTCAAACAGACGGGAGTCATCCTTCGCCGAGTGATGATGCTCAAGCTCCAACTCACACTCTTTGTGAATGACAACGCATGTTGGTTGTGCAACACCAACTCCATCAGTGGCTTGTTCCTCGTTCACAATAAGTGAAGAGTCTGGAATGGACAAACACAAGCCAGTATCATCCAGAGGAACACTCGAGTGCAAATATGGAGGTCATGGAACATAATGCATATGGGAACTTGAGGGAATCACAACCAATATTGTGAAAAAATTAAGTGAAGTGATGTTGGGAGGATGTGAAAGTTGAACAAGTGTGTGAGCATGATCCTCAACATCACTCAGTAGTGGTGGAGTTGTTGAATGAGGGGAAAGCAGAAAGTAAGTCGAGACAATGACCGCATCCAAATGATCTTGCATAGCTCCCTCACTGAAGAATGTTGAGCAAGGTTTGATTTCAAGCCTCTTCTTGGGATGAGTAATTTTCTTAAGGCAATACTTGAATTGGTCCCAAAGATAGGCAAATTTCATCTGGCTCCTCGGAGCTTGAAACTGTAGGTCACAAAAGTGCTACAAAAAATCCATGATCAATTCATGTGGAGCTTTCCATTTCTATAACATTTTTTGGTCAATATGGTTTGGATCAAAATGATAGAAAGTGTCTTCAATGAGATCATAGAAGTGCTCAAGTGAGTGCATGCTGTCGGCTGGTAGGTTGAGCAACCATCGACATGGAGATTCACGAAGTGTGTGTGGAAGCATCAAGTTGGCCTGTTTGTTAGAACACTCATCTTCCTCATGAAGCATGGAAAGAAAGGCATGTAAGTACTCATGCCAGGCCACTTCGCCTTCACCAACATATGTGTAAGTGGACAAGAGATCGAAAAACTTCCACGTGATGGAGACATCTTCACGATTCGAGAAACATCATGGAGGGAGAAGAGTGCAAGAATCCATGAAAAGTATGCAAAGGCTCAAAACTAGATGAGGAGACATAGCTTGTCATCTCACCCTCCTTCTAGCACAAGAAATATTGACAGTGCTGAACCCCCCAACATGTCAAGGGGATCTCCCGAGTAAGAAGTCCCAATTAGACCTCAGACCATTTGGTGTAGGAGTCCAACCAGTGGGTCTTAAAGTAATGCCTTGACTCCAATTTTGCACAGAGGCAAGTAAGATAACTCTATTGGTAGAAAGGGCGTGACCGTTGTAGTGAGTTAAGGAAGGTGCACGAGAGGTTCTAACACAGGTGGGTTGAGATGAGTACACCCCTTGGAAACCTGTAACAATGGTCGGATGGGAAGGGAACACACGAGCGAAGATGCACCACAAGATGGAAAGCAAGTCAACTGGAAATCCAAAGTGATGGTTAAACCAACAACACATCTGCAATAAGATTCATAGAATTTCATAAAAAACAGTTCATACACAACTATGCAAGTTAAGCAACATATATTACTACATCAACTGAAACAGTCCAACTACTATAACAACATATGCATGAAAACGTGTTGGCTCTTATGATATAAATAAGTGTAAGTTCCAATGATACAATACATCCATGTCAACCCACTAGCCCCAACAGTGGAACATTACAACCACACCCGCCTGCTCCTCCAAAGAGATGAACTAGCTCCATGCAGTGGAGAAGTGAAGGCGCATTACAATACTGTCCAAGCTCTCTCCAAGATAGTCTTATTGGAAGCTTGGCTGACCAAAAGCCTTTACAATGAGTTATGAGGTTCTATTTATAGCAAAGGGTTGGGTGACCCTTAACATTCCCCTTTGTGACAGTTCATCTACCCTCATGACTTTTCATCTACTCTATGACTGTTACATCCAACTATTGACACTTGAACTTACACTTGACATGACGTTACATTACAAAGCACATGTTCTCATGTGAGACGAAATGGCTTGAGCAAGCCATGCAAGACATCATTGAAACTCGGTCTATTGTCGTGAGACCAACTCTTTGGCATGCTTGTGATGGTGAAGGTGGTGAGCTTATTCCAATCTTGGTCGTTCGTGATGGTGTGCATGCACCCCATGGTGACATCTCGCCAAAGCGAACTCTTGCCTCCGTTGCAACCGGTGCATTGGTTCGGCCCCTTCATCCAACTTGTCTAGTAACATGCGCATGGTCTTCTTGGGTGCGGTTGAACCAGCAACACACTGATACATAATGTTCATGCTGATCTTCAAGTGTGTGTTGGTGGTCATGCACATCAACTTGCCGAAGTACATGTTCAACTCCAGTTGGACTTGCTTCTTGTCTTTGCCTTGGTGAGTGCGCTGAATGAGTTGGATCACATGTGTGCACACAATGACATGCATGTTGCTGAATCCCTTGCAACTCATACTAGAACCTTGGGTGAGACTATCACATAGACAATAGAACTCCTGAAAACTAATAACCAACAAAAACCCTTTTCTATTGTCTATTCGTGTTTGTTGATCTGATGCAAAGTGAAACAAATGTCAAACTACTCTAATTGTTTACTTATTTGTTCTAAGAAATAAATTATCTATAAAACTAATAATTGTAAATATCACTAGACAACTAAACCAAAAAACAACACGCAAATGTCATTTTGGAAAAAAGTCAGCTAAAAGTAATTCTTACAAAAAATAACTTGTTCTCCCATTCCATGTAAATAAATACCAATAAAAATAAGATGAGCTTGAAAAAAATGATATTACCAAAACATCATGTTTTTCCTCAATTAAGAATACTCTTAGAAATTAAGATTCAATACTTTGAAATTAGAAACTAAAATAGAATAGTTTGGAATTAGTTTCAAAATACTTGGTCTTATTTTATCTTTGTTTTTAGCAATTAGTTAGACCTAAACTTTCCTTGTATCTCTAAACTTGAAATATAAGTTCATCTTCTTCTTTACACATAACATTTTAACTAATAAACTAAAAACTACATGCACACAAATCATGTTTACGAATAAACAGTTGCATACCTCTACATGACTTTTGTTACAATATTATTATAGTTTTTATTTTTAATATTATTTATATAATAAATTTATTTTTATTATACTATTAATAAATAATATTTAAAAATATAAAATTTTAAAAAATAAATATGTTAATATAACATTATAACAAAATTTTCCATCATAAAGAAGTCAGCTTTATTTGTTTATTTATAAATTTTTAAAAAATATGGATATTGTGTAATGTATTAACTTATTAGATGTGGAAAAAATATTATAATAAAACACTATACCAATCACCTTAAAACAACTCAAATTTATTTATTTATATTTAAAGTAAGGTGCATTTATTTATTATGATGTTGGTTAAAATGTAAAAGATGACATGTACAAATTAGTATACATATATTTATATACTATGTAGTAGAATCATGTATTATATAATGAATTAATAATATAAATTTATGATATAATAATTATTCATATTTTAAAATAAATAATATTAAAATAAATATTGGTTTACTAGTATTAAGAAAAGTAAAAGCCTATTTGAATTTTTTTAAATGTTATTTTAATATTTGAATTGCATTAAGAGAATCATTTAAATGTTGTTATAATTTTGATGATTTAGAAGGTTATGAAAGTTGGTGTTAGTGTTGGTGTTGGTGTTACGAGAAAGTATCTTTCATTTTTAATCTTCTAAGGTGATAGCTTTTTACATGCCATGGTGTTTCACTATGCAATCTCGTGAGAGTAAAACTTTATTTTAATAGTGTTGATTATTTTATTTACTCAAATGAAAATAAATAGATACTTTTCAAGATAAGGAAGAACCATGTCTTTATAGTATCTTAATTTTATTGTATTATATAATTATTTATTGCACCATGGATTCTTCTTAAACTTAACTATAATATAATTTTAATATCATGGATATTTTATAAAATAACTTCTTATATGATATGATATTTAATTTTGTATTTAAGTTTAAGAAGAGATCAACTTTATTTTTATCAAAAGAAAGTGCCTTTATTTATTAGAGTTCTTTTCAATGGAGCTCTTATGTATGACAAAGTTTAGAGTTTAAATGAAACTTTTATTCATGAAAAAGTTTATAGGGTCAAAAGAATATCATCACTATTGGGCTCATGGTATTAAAAAGTCAAATTTGACTATTTAGTTGTATATAGAGATATTTGATATCACATAATCCACAACATTGTTATCCAACCCATGCATACAAGTCATCTAGTTAAATATCATATGAAACTTTATGTGTCCATGATGGTGGGGGAAAGTCCACCCAAATCATCATAAGTTTCTAATTTTCCACACAGTAAAATGTAGAAAAAATGATTAACAATATCCTTGTTTCATTACACCATTGGAAATTATTAAGTCTTAAGAATTGGATAAGTCAATTAGTTAACTAAAAAAATCCTCATCTAACCACAAAAAATTAAGTTTAAAATCACCAATTAAAATAATAACTTAATTAATTATAATTTTAAAATTAAATATTTTTATTTTAAAAAATATTCCTTTTATTTTCCAAATTATAATTATTTTATTCTAAAATTTATTGAATAATTTTTATTAAAAATGAACATACACCAACAAAATTAATAAACACAAAACAACCCAGTGTGAGATGCATATAACATTAATATCTCAAATCTCTGCCCCATAGGTATATATATATTGCAAAAGTTGGCATACTATGCATGGGCTTATTGACTGGAATAAAGTGTAAAACAGTTGTTGAGGTTGCATTTAAACCGTAGAGAAAAAAGCACCTCCCACGTATTTTAATACTGAAAGGAATCCAGGATATTAGAGGAAAGATTCAAACATAGGAGCGGTGGAGAAGAGCGTTTCATTGGCATTGACGGAATTCTTTTTAGTTACAGCTTTTTAAACTGCGAAATGAATACCAGGTACCTATGAGGCAAAATAGAGGAAATATTCAAATAGAGAGATGCCCTGAGAAACGTTCTTATATATGTGGAAAAAGTAAGATGACCCGGGGCATATGCAAAAGGAAACGTTGTGACACTTTCAGAATACTAAAATACTAATTGTCTGCATGCCTGTGGGATAGGAGTACAATTCTAAACATTGTGTTGTTGTCAACAGTTGCGAGGAAGGCATGAAATGCATTTGCAGAGGTACGATCAACTAAAAACCATGAATAACATGTACTTTTTTCTCTTTGTTTAATGTGGTCAAGACTCAAGTCCACTTTTTCATGCTGCATGACGTTTATTTGCATCGGCGCCCAACAAGTGAGAGAATATCTTGGAGACACAGAGAAAGCAAAGTAAATTGCAAGTGATGAAAGGGGTATAAGTATACACCCACCCTCTCATAGTTGTATGCCCATACTGCAAATGCTGCAAGCACAAGACTTGCACCACCTCCCCGCTGAGAGGCATTCTTGTTTTCCTAGTGACGCTAGTAAGGAACTCAGCGTTTGAGAACAAAGAAATGATGAACAACTTCATACGCTTGGGGGTTGGAATTTTAGGTCTCTCAGTCCTTTCTAATAAGACATATGAATTTCCGTTTTTATAGATCACTTCAAACCTATTTTTTTTTTTGCATTTGAGATAGTCGTCTTAGTCGTGTATGAACTAAAATGTTAATCATGTCCACTGATTTCTCTGATTTGACATGACACATTACAGGAAGTGCTTTTGCTTTGCTCATGTATGGTGCACCAATGTGAGTATTGTGTGCAAAATTCTAAAATTAAACAAGGAATAAAGCACCATATTGGGTATAGGACTAATTTGATTTTTTGTGATATTGGTGCACAGTACAACATTCAAGAGGGTGATAGAGAAGAGAACGACAGAGAGCTTTTCGGGATTACCATACACAATAGCGCTCTTCAATTGTCTTCTCTATACGTTCTATGGGTCCCCTCTTATCAGCAACGGGTGGGATAACATTGTAGTTATGGTTGTGAATGGCATTGGCCTCCTTATCGAGTGCTGCTTTGTTTGCATCTATCTTATATTTGCTCCACCTAAACCCAAGGTAATATTGGAATTTCAGCATACTTCCTCCAATGTAAATATTAACTGAATAGCCGCTTGGGTAAATTAATGCAATCTGGGCGAACTACACTTACTGTCTCGCTCTCTATAAATTGTATGTAGAGGAAAATGGTTGGGATGGTCGCCTGTGCGTTGGTGGTGTTTGGGAGTATTGCAATAGCTTCATTTTGTGGTGTACATGACCACAAGCATAAGAAGGTTTCTTGTAGGAACGGCAGGAATGGTAGCGACTGTCATTCTCTACGCTTCGCCGCTATCGGTCCTTGTAAGCTTTACCCTGCCCTGTCTAGTTTTCAAAATTTTCGTAATTTTGAAAGGCTCAACAGCTTTCAGCATCCATTATTGTTACTGGCTGTTACTGATAGTGCCTATTGTTAATGTCTTTTTACTGTGTTTATTACTATTCAGAGAATGGTAATCCAAACGAAGAGCGTGGAATTCATGCCGAGCTTCTATTTCTCGTTGTTCGCTTTCCTGGGAAGTGTGTTGTGGATGGTGTATGGCTCTCTCAGCAGAGATATTGTCATCATGGTAATAATATAATAATTAAATTGTTGTTACAAGTTTGTATGATGAAATCCATGTGATCAGTTTATATGACCCAACAATATCGCGCAGTAAGAACCCTATTTGAAACTACCGCTAAGTGGTTGTTGCTTCGTGTGTATTTCATATTTTGCGCAGGCACCAAATTTTGTTGGAGTGCCACTGGGGTTGGCTCAGATGGTTTTGTATTGCTTTTATGGCAATAAAAAGAGCCCACGTGTTGAAGATGCAAAACTAGTGGATAGAGGCCAGCCCTGGGAGCCGACGAAGGACAATTGTGAGGAAAAGAGTGAAGAAGACAATGAAAAATGCCAATCCGATGAACAAGACATCGAAATGCAATTGAAAGTATGAGCAGAGGCGGGGGGTGAAACACGACTCTCTGCAATGTGCATCCGCATTCAGAAGTATGCATCGGAATCGAATGATTACTGCTGGAAAATATAACAAAAGATCGATTACTGATATCGCAGCACTCTGTCTTTGGTAATGTAAAGATGTAAGATTATTATTTATTTAATATAAGCAAAAATATACATATATCTTCTCCCCGTACAAGAAAAATTGTGGCTGAAATTTTGGTATGAGCAAATGTTTAGAGAAGCAACCAATTTTATATTTTTCAAAATGCAAGTCACATAATTTCTCATGCTCCTGGTTTCTCTCATTTTAAATTCAATGTATAATATAAATGAATGGACGTCCAATACTCTTCCTAACTCAAATTTGAATGTAATTTATTAAAGTCACTGAAAAATATGATTTATTAAAATACTTTATCGTAAGGGTTTAGAGAAATGTACGAATCTCCAAAATACCATTCACTAAAGTAGCTTGCTAGTTTGTTAAGGGAATTGAAACATCTACGGGTCTCCTCTTAAAGTTAAATAATTAAAAGCATATATGAGGAAATTAAATGTCACAATTATATAGATACTAAAGCATTAATTTATTAATTTACCAGACGTAGTTTAATTGGTAAATTTAGGGAAAATGAATCGTTATATATGAAGATATTTGAGGTTGAAATTAATTTTTTTATTTTTATTTTTTTATATACAAACAAGGTATATTTAGGCATAATTTACCGGTTATAGTAGTAATGGTGGGAATCTACTTCTTGTCATGTGAGTATGAAATTCTTGAGTTTTTGATTTCACTTACAATCAATTCAATGATCATGTTCTATTCTTTTTACCATTAAATGTGACAGTCAGAATTATTAATGACATAGATCGCAAATAAAGTACCCAGATAAATTTTGATTTGGTATTTTAATTTAAATTAATAATAATAATATTTATTTATTTTAATATAAAAATGATAAAGATAAATAATATTTAGAAGTGTATTTTTTAGCCTAGAAGGAGAGATCTGTGAAATTTGAATGGATACATTTTCATTTTAAATTAAAAGTAAAATTTTCTCTAAATAATAAAACATTATTGCATAGAAAAACACTAAAGTACGCAGATAAATTTTGATTTGGTATTTTAATTTAAATTAATAATAATAATATTTATTTATTTTAATATAAAAATGATAAAGATAAATAATATTTAGAAGTGTATTTTTTAGCCTAGAAGGAGAGATTTGTGAAATTTGAATGGATACATTTTCATTTTAAATTAAAAGTAAAATTTTCTCTAAATAATAAAACATTATTGCATAGAAAAACACTTTGCAACATGGAAATGAGAAATGTTGTGTTTTAAGGTAAATTGAAGTATTACATCAAAATAATAATAAAAACACAATGTCCACTAAATTAAAAAGAAATAAAAATAATAAATCCATTCAATTTAATTTTCGATATTATAATTTTTCTTTTATTAATAAAAATATGCATATCAAATTAAAATAATAATAATTTGTATTTGTAATATATAATTAATAAATATATAAAAACTTAATATAGTTAATGAATGAACATATAATTAGAAATTAAAATATTTATCTATCTATATATTTTATTACAGAAATTAAAATAATGACAGACATACATATATATATATATATATATATATATATATATATATATATATATGAGAATATAAATAATATTATTAAAAATAGATCCATCTTAAATTTGGATTTATAAAGAGCTAAGAGAAAACACTAGCCAATTAGAATTGAATCTCTATAGGTGCAAATCTTTCCTCAAAATGTTTACACCTTGAGCTTTTGATCCCTATAAGCTCTTGGTAGATATGTTGTAAAAGATGGATCTATGCTACTTGATATTTCAAGTGACTATGGATCTATGTTGGTTGATATTGCAAATGGTTATGAATAAGATATAGTAAAAATGTGTCAGTCTCACTCTCAACTACAAATAAAATATTTCACTCATATGTAGTAACATACTTTTTTATCAACTTTAATGAAAGATAAAATAATTACAAGTAAAAAAAAATAATTGTATTTTTAATGTTGAATGAAACTAAGATGTATAGCTTGAAGAAAGGTTTGGATCTCCAGATATTTGATCCATCTTAGAACTTGATATATGTAAAGTAACAATGAATATATGCTAGTTCTTAATAATATTATTTATTATTTACAAAAATTTCATATATTTGTATATATAAATGGTTTTATTTAAATTTTATTAAAACTTTTATTTTATGTGTGTGTGTGTGAGTGAGACATTTCTCTTTAGTTTTTTTTTTTTTTTTTGATATGCATAGAATTGGTTATATATATATATATATATATATATATATATATATATATATATATATATATAATAAAAAATGTTTATTGTAAATATTGAATTTTTATGTGCTTATTAATTAAATTTAAATATGAAATTCAAAAATATTTGTAAATATTGTTGACCTTTTTGTACAACATGTTCCTCTACATCATTTTCTGAGGTATCACTGCTCTAGTTGTTATAGATTTATCAATGCTTCCATTCCATGCATCATTTTCGCTACATTGAACATCTCTGCAAAGTATCGACTTCTTTGTTATTGGATTATACAACTTATGCCTTGGAGTGATCACAATAACCAATAAAAATGCACTTCTCACTTCCGTCATCTATCTTTTATTTTTTCTCAACTCCTTAGGCATAAGAGGATATGCAACATAGCCAAATACCTTGATGTGTGCTACATTCCATCTCATAACTATCTAAGGTCCTTGTGGAACTTTGTTCTTTACACTTTTAGTGGGAGATCTATTCAAAAGATAATTTGAGAAAGCTACTACTTCCCCCCAAAACTCATTGGATAGATGTTTTTCCTTCAACATACTTCTCCATATATTCATGATGGTTATGTTCTTCCTTTCAGCTACACCATTTTGTTGTGTTGTGTACCTTGTTGTAAACTATCTTTTGATTCCATGATAATTGCAAAATTTATGAAAATATTTTGAATCATACTAACCTCCCTTTTCTGATCATAATACTTTAATCTAACGACCACTTTCTTCTTTGTCATTGCCTTGAATTCTCAAAACATGTCAAAATTTTATATTTCTTTATGAGAAAAGCCAAGTGTTTCTATTATAATCATCTATGAAGGTTAGAAAGTTGTAAATTCCTCCAAGTGATTGTGTCTGCATTAGACCACTTAGATTTGTATGAACCAAATTCAAAGATGCCTTTGATCTATAAGCTACTCTCTCAGGAAAACCATCCCTATGTTTTATTTATAGAATGCAACTCTCACTTGAACTAGTTGGCTCTTGAATGGAAGGAAACCCCTTAACCATGTTCTACTGCTGCAATAATCTAAGGCCATCGAAATGTATATGACCAAACCTAAAGTGCCATATCCAAAAAACATACAAGCTAGTTTCTTTTTTAGCAAATGACTAATCATGTTTATCATACTTAATGACAAGATGCTACAACTTATTCTTTGTCATCTTTACTCTAGTAATCAATATCTTACTAGGAGGTCTATCATATATGAAACAATCATCTCATTTAAAGGCTACATTATACCCTTTTTCAGTAAGTTGACCAACACTAAGAAGATTATGTTTCAAACCTAAAGCATAGTACACATCTGGTATGTGCCTTTTCTAACCTTGTTTGATGAGGATGTTAATCATTCTTTTCCCTATAACTTTTAGAATATTATCTGACCACAACTTGACATTCAATCCTGACTGAATCATCCATATATATAATTATCCTTTTTTTTTCTTGCCACATGATTGCTACACCCACAATCTATAAGCCAAATATCATTAGATAACTATTTAGCAACAATACATGTAAGGAATATCAATTCTTCACACTTCTCAAAAGAATAGTTTTCACCTTGTCTATTAAGATCAACTTTCTTCTTTCTACATTCATGAGCATGTTGATCCATCTTATTAAAATAAAATCACATAACTTTTGATTTGTCATTCCTTTTATTTGATTATGAATTTTTGTTGGTGCTCCTCCTTAAACTATGAGGATTTTGATATGATATCCTTTCTTGTTTTGAATCATCTCTTTTATTGTTGCTTCTATTGTTCTTGTCGTTGCCTCTTGATCTTCATCCTCCTTTTCCTCATGAGATAGAAACCTATGATTTGAATGCATTTTCCAAATAATCACCATGCATGTTTATTCAAAGTTCATGAGATAACAAGGATCCCAACATGTCATCTGCTGTTACCTGTGACAAGTCTTTAGACCCTTGAATGGCTACGACCACTACATCAAATTTCTTAGGAAAGGTTCCGAGAAACTTCTCTACCACTTTTTTCTTTGAAAGCACTTCACCATTCATCCTTAGCTTATTAATAATGTTTATAACTTGGGTCATCTACTTGCCCATGACTTTGATTCTTTCACCTTCAAATTCTCAAAATTCTTCCTCATTATCTGCAACTTAAATATCTTCACCTTTATAATTCCTTGATAATTGATTTTTAAGGTGTCGAACATTGTCTCTGAGGAATTTTCTATTTAGATTCTAGGAATGATAGTTGCATCCATGCCATTTGGGATGACAAGAAGTTCTCGCACATCCTTTTCTTTATTATCTCTAAGTTGATATTTCTGTGAATTCATCAAGGCTTATTCGATTACCTCAGCAACTCACTCTATATAGCCATGGACTTCAAGTTCCCACACATCCTTAGAACGTAACCCAATATGCATATTAATGGCCCAAACTTCATAGTTTTTCCCTGTTATAACTGGAAACAATCATTGGGAAAATTTCGTACTTTAAGACATGTCTTACTTATCATTAATTTCCAAAAATGTTTCTTGATATAAAGAATATGATTGAAAAACCATTTTTTAAATCTTTTTATTTATCTCATAGTTTATGTAATTCCTGAGATCATTGACATGACTAACCTATGGCTTTAGTAGCCATGACCTAGGGGCATTTCAACTATTAAAAATCACATCGGGATCACACCTAGCCTAAGCCACACTAGCCTTTAACATGGCTAGATTTTTTCCCACGGAGCTTCAAACTAATGAGCTTTACACCTCTCAGTGCCTTAATAGAACATCCTTTCACCATCTTCTCTATGCCTCATGGGTATTTTTTGAATTTTTTTTAATACAATAGTTAAAATCACTTTTTAATAAAGACAAATCCCCCTTTCTTTTCACTAAACTCTCAACTTCCCTTTCTTTAATATTATTTATCTATTCTCTTACTTTCTCTTTATTCTACTTTTTAAATAAATTTTCTTTCTCCTTTATACACTAATTAAAAAAATCTTAAAAAGACATGTCCCTAATAATAAAATTTTTGCATATGGTGGTTATGCATGAATAATATTAGAACCACTGGTACATCTAAAACTTATGGATGAATTCAATAACATGAATCTTTATCCTCACCTTTGTCCTGAGGATGAACCACATTAGATGGTTCAAAATGTCGACCAAATCGTCATAATGTGATTAATCCAAAATAAAATCTCATTAACATGAATCCCTCTCTTTTTATAAAACCTTTCAACCCTTCACTAAATGGTCAGATAGCAGCACATTGACTCAGAGGCTAGGAATGGCAACATGTATGCGATGAGTATTCCAACTGCAATGGAGGTCCAACAGTGAATTTTGTTGTCCTTAATACATAGTGGCAAAGGATCACAACAATGGCTCATAAATGGTGGATACACTTCAGATTGAAGTGGCAATGACTCACAATGGTGGAGAAAAAAAACTCTTCAAAAAACGAATCCCTAAAAAATTGTTTCTAACTTCTTAGTCTGTAGTAGCCAATGATCTCTTCCGTCTTGGTTGATTTATGGCCTCTCCTTAGCTCATAGTTGTGGTAATTTCTTTAAGAATAGATTCTTCCTTCAATAATAATTTTTCAGGCTGTGGTGAATTGTGGCTATGTGAAAGACACAATGAGGGTTTTTTATATTGTGGCGGGTTTATAAACCTTGGGAAAACTCACTTCCAATACGCTTCACTCTTTGTCTCCTAGGGTTTTCAGTGCCTTATAGCAATACGATAGATGGATAGAGGAGGAAACCAAATAATAACACAATACAATAGGAATAACTTCTCAATAATTTGCATTGCTTCAATTGCTTGAAGCTACATGATTAAGTAGACACAAAACTACTAACAATAGAAATGCTAATATTATCTCACACACACATGAGTGCCACTTCCTAAATTTAGACTTTAAGTAAAATTCTTGAAACTGAAAGATGACTAAATGTAATTGGCAGTAATTATATGCAACACTAATTATATCCACACTATATATGGTTGAGATATTTTATCAACCTCTCCTCCTAAATTAGAAATAAGTTAGATCTGATCAAATTTATACAATAAAGTAATATCTTATCGTAAAAATGTGTGTGTCTGTGTGTGTATTTACACATGCATACCTATGTGTAATAAATTATGTGTGTTTCAAATCATTCTCTAAATTTGTATCAGGGCCCCTAGGTTGGAGAGAAGTGAAACTTTGTGGTGTTAGAGAGGGCATAAATTTGCGTATTGAAGTGGTGCATCTTGGTTCATGGGTGATGTGATAGTGTGACGTGCGTGGGTCTAAGTGTCTAGCAAAGGATCTTCCTGTAGAGTAGTTGAGGAAAAATTCTTAGAAGAATATAATGTTCTACCTCGAAGCCAAAGTTTGTGAGTTGAGAAGGAACAATGTGCTAAGATGGGAAGCATAGAAGCCGATGAAAAAGAACGAAACCGATATATGTGACATGGGTGGTATACCTAAAGCCAGAAAAATTAACATGGATCATGTTATGGTTAATTTTCTAGTTCTCGGCAATAGTGAGTTCCATTGTTGATCCCACACTGGATGATTGTTTAGTTACATCATATAGTTTCTTAAGGGCCGAGCTTAGTGTTGTTATAAATAAGTTCACACATTGAATGAACATTGTACCTGCCTTTATTAGGTGAGCCCATTTAGAGATGGAGGAAACAAGATAGATGTGGCTAGCATAAGACCTAAAGAATTCTATCTGCATAACGAGTTGAAGAGACCTGCTACTATTAAGATGTGGTGACCTCTCAGGCCACTGACATGCATGAAGTTGAGCTTGTAGTATGCCACAGAGATAACTTTGAAAGCTTTTAAGGGCCAAGTGTAGATTGTTAGTGTAGATTGTTACAGATAAAATATTGAATGGAAAGAGTCTGGAGGGGGGAATACTTGTGTGAAGCGTGGACCTACTAGGATCATTGTAATTAAAAAAATTATAATGATGTAATGCAGTTGAAGCATTTTCAATTGTAAAGGGGGCAATGATACTTGTAGAAAAAGTACCTTGGTGTTAAAGTTTAAAAAAGTATTTTCTTTTAGTTTTTAATATTTTTCTTTGATCATGGAATTCATGGTTTTAGAAAAATTTAGTGGCCTAAATTTCCATACATGGAAAGAAAAAGTACAAATGTAATTAATGAATAAAAAATGAAGCACACAAAAGTGGCAACTATAGATACAAAACAATTAATTAAATAATAAAGTAGAGATGACAAAGCTAATTCCATTATCAAACTTGCTCTTTCAGATTCACAATTGCATCATGTCAATCTCACAAAATCATCTAAATAAATATGGGAACAATTGATTCAACTATTTAGTGAAAAAGCCATAAATGCAAAATTTTCTATAACATTACAGTTGTTTAGATTTAAAACGAAAGACAAGAAATCTATGTCTAGCCATATAAATAGTTTAATGTCTCTTATAAGACATTTAATTGAAGTTGGTTCTAAGGTGGAATACAAAGATGAACACACAATCTTATTAAATAGCCTACCTTCAAGCAATGTCGCCTTCACCTTAAGCCAAATGTCGTCAAAAATATTGGATGAGATCATTGTAGCACTTTTGGCGAGGAAAAGAAGCTAAAACCAAGCGATATAAAGTGTAATTCTAAAAAAAAACACATTATTTTTAAAAGCATAGATGAGAAAGAAAAATGAAAATAAGAGTGAAGTTTGATGTTATTACTGCAAGAAAATTGGGCATACAATGTGGAATTACAAAACTGTGTCAGTGATCTATTAAAAGGGAAGCTAAAAGAGTTAGTCAATATAGACACTAATGAATACTCATTGAATTCTAATGGCGACGAGTTCAATGAAGGAATTGAACCTCTTAGTCCCTTTTAGAACAAGAACAATTCAGTTAAAAGGTTGAACATGGATGATTGTCCAATTAGTATGGAAGTTGTGGATCTAGGGAAGGATCCTTTATTAGTTATTGAAGACATGATAGTGGACCTCTGCTAGTGAGGTTATGCGACATCTTATGGATGTTGTTCAGTAATTGAATTAGGGAGATCTGTGATTTGGGAGTTCAGGAGTGGAACTCGAGAATCCAATTTGCCAACCAACCATTTTTGAAGGTTATCAGATAGCTTGGTGGATCTCATGTTGGTCTGGTAGTTGTAAACCATTTAAAGAATGATTATGTATTTTGTTGTCTATGGGTAGTTTCAACAATTTTTGTTTGTTTGTTTGGTAATGTAAGCATTGAGAGGTGGAGTTGGAATTAATGCTTACATTCTGTAAGTGAAAAATTGGTTTGTGATTTGTTGGAGATGGTTGAGATATTGTCTCAACCCCTCCTCCTAAATTAGGAATAAGTTAGATCTAATAAACTCTATATAATAGAGTAATAGTTGATTGTAAAAGTTTGTGTGTGTGTTTACACATGCATACCTGTGTGTAATGAACTATGTCTTACAAATCATTCTCTAAATAAAATATATATACTAATAATAGTTCATAAATATGAGAGTGACACTTCCTAAATTTAGACTCTATGTAAACTATTTATAATTGAAAGTTGATTGACTATATATAAATGTAATTATCTTACACTAATATCACATAATGCGTAATAGTGAAGCAATGCCCATAAATAAAAAACACTTTGTATGTTGGAATCATTCCATAAGATAATAGTTTAATTAGTTATAATTCTAGCATAAAAATTTCCTACTCAAGAAATATTGCTATTATTTTTTAAATTATAAATATATAACTTAAATTTTTTATTATAAAAATAAAATTAATAAACTTTTAATATGATATATATAACATTATATTTAAACTCTCTCGAGAGTGAACTTTTATTTTTATATATATAGAATATGCAAAGAAAAAAAAGAAGAGGCCTATAATGTCCACCAGGCGTAATAAAATCCTGCATTATATAATAAAATTGATTGGAATAAAAGTATAAGTTGTTTCATTGAATTGAGTGGAATAAAATGTGAAAGAGTAGCTGAAGGCTTCACTTTGACCATCTAGAAAAAAGCACCTCCGAGATATCTTACTCCGAGATATCTTAATACTAAAAGGAATCCAGGGCCCCAATGATATGCGTGATACAAATAGAATAAAATTATTCGAAGTGTGTTTCATTGGCATAGACACAATGCAAAATATTGGGAAGAAAGGATGTGGACGAACCGTTGAATAAAGCAATACTTTTAAATCAACAAAATCATCTCGATACACCAACAAAATTAAAGTGAGAGAGATGCCCCGGGAAGCATTAGTATATACGTGGAGAAAATAAGATACCCACGGCGTATGTGGTCAACAACTAAAGCAAAGGCGGCTACATTTTTTGGATACTAAATAATTAAATATTATATTTGGAAAGGTTAACTTTACCCAGTATTTGTTTGTTGGAGTTACGATTAGTGAAGTTGTTAGTCGAAAAGTAGTTTATCAAGTGCAATGTGATCATCACAGAAATACCTACAAATCAAAGCAAATAGAGGAAATATTAGACTCAGAGAGGTACAGGTACAAAAGCAAAGGCGGCGATACCTTTTGAATACTTAATAACTCACTGGCCTGCCGGATATGATTACAATATTAAATATTGTACCGTTGACAGTTAATATTAAGTTCATTTAATGTTAACGAGTGTGGGACAATTGTGTATACCATGTAGGTTTCTAATGCACGTGGTGATTCAGAAACGATGCCACATAAATGACGGTCACGAAAAATTCATATGGTGCCGTATCACTAGCTTTTTGATGGTGTTGATTAAAATTGGAGATCCAAAGACAATAGTTGTAGAATATGAAATGATTTATTTCTAGCCAATTGATAAGCCAACAATATTATGAAGAAAAATACATATAAAAAATATAAAACAAATAAAACATAGTCACTGTGTGAGCTAAAAACTGGGGCAAATTTCATATATATTAATTGGATTTTTAACTACATTTTTATATAATAAAATTATTATTAAAATGATTATCAATCAACTCTGAAAAAAATATACTGGCATTACAACTAATTTCCAGCACTACTACAACTAATTTCCAGCAATGACCACCCTAACAATTTGCTGCGTTAATTTTGGAGAGAACATAAAATCTGCTAACTAATTTGTCAACAATTTACATAACTAATTAAGCATTATTTCCAACACTCCCCCTTCATGATTAATGATGATTTACTATCTTATCTTGTAGTGCCAAAAAATGACCTTTTGCAAATGCTTTGGTGAAGATATTTGCTAGTTGATGCTGAGTATTTATATGCTTAAATTCAATATCCTTCTTCTGCACCAAATATCTAATGAAGTGATAGTTCAGGTCAAAATGCTTTGTTGTTGAATTGGATTATTTGCTAACTTGATGGCACTTACATTATCATAATAAATCATTGTAGGCTGTGTTTGTTTTTATCCAATTTCTTCCAAAATTTTCCTAAGCCAAAGAGCTTGTGTACCTGCTGAGGTAACTGCAACATACTTCGTGCTTCTGTGGATGAGAGGACAACAATGCTTTTCTTTTTTTGAGCTCTATGTAATCAAACTATAACCAAAAGAGAAACAATTTCCAGATGTGGACTTACGGTCATCAAGACTACCTCCCCAATCTGAATCACTAAATCCAACAAGATTGAAATTTTCATAAGAGTAGTAATGAATACCAAAATTTAGAGTGCCTTTCACATACTTTAAAATCCTCTTGGCTGCCTTCATATGTATTTCAGATGGATTTGTCATATACCTTGAAATAAGTGAAATTGAATATGTAATATCAGGCCTTGTGTGGGTTAGAAATATCAAGCTCCCCACAATACTTTTTTAAGTTTTCTCATCAACTAAATCAGCACCATTATCTCTACATAACACCTCTCCATGAGCACTTGGAGTAGGGGATGGATCACAATCAAGCATATCAAATTTATTTAGCATATCCTATGCATACTTTGTCTGGAAAATGAAAATCTCATCCTTATTTTGATAAACCTCCATTCCTAGAAAGTATTTCATGATGCCTAGATCTTTCATCTCAAATTCATTCATCACAACAACTTTGAATTTATCATCATCTTAGAACTACTACCCATATACAATAGATCATCAACATACAAACTTATGATTAGAATGTCAATACCTTCTTGTTTGTAGTAAAGGGTAGCATCACTCTTACTTCTCTTGAAGCCATTTTCCTAAAAGTATCCATCAATCCTTGCATACCACGCTCTTGGTGTTTGCTTGAGACCATACAAAGCCTTCTTCAACTTGTAGACATTATTCTCCTTTCCTTCCACTTCAAAGCCTTGTGGCTGCGCCACATATACTTCCTCTTCTAAGTACCCATTTAAGAAGGCACTTTTCACGTCCATATGATGTATGCTCCACTTTTTCTGAGCTGCTAATGAAATCAAAATTCTAATGGTCTCTTGTATTGCTATTGGTGCAAATGTCTCTTCATAATCAATTCCATACTTCTGTGTGAATCCTTTAGCAACTAATCTTTCTTTGTGTCTTTCAACACTACCATCATTGTTATATTTAGTCTTATAGACCCATTTGGTGCCAATTTTTTTCTTGTCATTTGGAAGTTCTGTCAACTTCCAAGTTTCATTCCTTTGAATGGAATCCATCTCTTCTTGCATGCCTTGCATCCAAACCTCATTAGTACATGCATCTTCAAAACATAATGGTTCAAATTCAGCCTTGGCTAATAAAGAAAGATTGACTATCTCACCTATTGGGCTTCTTCATGTGCTTGATTTGCACTCCTCTGATAAATAACACTCAATCTTCTTACCTTCCTTGTAGAACTTGGAGAAGAAGTTGGACTTTAAATTCATGTTGAAAAAATTGATGAAGGGCTGCTTGGTGGAGTTAAGCCACTAGTTACAGAAACATTAGTTGGTTGCTCATGATCATTATCAACAATTATATCATCATTCAAAATAGATTTTGTCTTCTCAACATGGCCTTTTTGATGACCATAAACTCCCTCTTCCTCACTAATTGCATCTATTGAGACAATAAGCTTGTTAGTTAGAGGATTATACAATTTATAAGCCTTCCTTGTCTCATTATACCCAATAAAAATACATAACTCACTCTTTGCATCTAAATTTTTTCTATTTTGATCAGGTACATGCACATAAGTCAAACAACCAAAAACTTTGAAATGATTAACATTAGGCCTTTTCCCATACCAAGCTTCATAAGGAGTCATCTTTTCCAGTGCACTGGTAGGGCTACGGTTGAGGATGTATACTGCTGTAGCAATTGCATCTCCCCAATAAGAGTTGCTCAATCCCTTAGTTTGTAACATGCATCTTGCCATTTCAAACATAGTACAATTTTTTCTTTCAACCATGCCATTCTGTTGGGGTGTGTATGCTATAGTATGCTGCCTCTTAATGCCATTCATATCACAATAACTCTAGAAATCTTTTGAGTAGAATTCTCCTCCACGGTCGGTCTGAAAACATTTGATCTTGCACCCTCTCTCATTTTCTACAAGGGCTTTGAACTTATTGAATGTATCTAGGGATTCACTTTTGGCCTTCAAAAAATATACCCAACAATTTCGTGACCAATCATCAATAAAAGTGATGAAATATGATGACTTACCCAAACTCTTAGTCTGCATAGGACGAAATATGTCTGAATGAACAAGCTAAAGTGGGTGATGAGCCTTCCATGCATTGCCCTTTGGAAACCTTTCCCTTGCATGCTTTCTTTTAGCACATCCTTCACAAACCTCCTTATGCTCTTCTACCTTGGGAAAACCAGAAACTAATGCATGTGAGGTTAGAAACTTCAAACTCTGAAAGTTTAAATTCCCATATGTGATATTCCATAACCAACTTGAGTCCTCATAAGCCATATTTGCATGATTGTTGTTATGTTCATCAAACCTCAAGGGAAACATCCTATTTCTTGTCATAGGCACAACAATGATCACCCTATTTCCCTTATTCTTATCATAGATAGTACATGTCTTATTTTCAAAGACTACTTTATACTTTTTCTCACATAGCTACGCAACACTCAACAAATTATGTTTCAATTGTGGAGTATAATAAATGTCATGAATACTCCTTATACCTTATTTTGTTTGGACCGCTATAGCTCCTTTGGCAACAACCTCCAATGATTTATCATCACCAAGCTAGATATTGGATTTGAAACTTCCATCCTTTGCTGAAAACAACTTCTCATTCCCTGTCATATAGTTAGAGCATCCAAAATCTAGGTACCAAACATCTTTACTAGTATTTTCACCTTGGCATAAGATAAAAATAAGTGATTTGGAGGATACTCACCACTTTCTTGAGCATAATTAGCATTTTTACCTTCTTTCAATCTGCATTCTCTTTCAAAGTGGCCATAATTGTTACAATAGTAAAATTGAACATTTCTCTTATCAAATCTACCTCTACCTCTTCCTCTAAAACTACCTCTTCCACTTGAGCCACCTCTTCCTTTACCTCTTGAATAATTTTGGCTTTTCCATTTATCTTGACCTTGATTGCTTTTTGTACTGCTGCTACTTGCATATTCATTCTTTGTAATTTGTAATTTAGAGGAAAAATATTTCTCTACACCTTCAAAAGTATCCTTCAATCTTTCTTCATGAGAGATCAAAGATCCAATCAATTGATCAAACTGTAGTTTTGTCAAATCCTTACTTTCTTCCATGATTATTGCAACATAATTCCATCTATGTGTTAAATATCTCAATGCATTTTTAATTAAAACTTCATTACTTACAGTTTCTCCAAGTGTAGCCATTTTATTGACCACATCTTTGATTCTCACACAATAGTCACTAACACTTTTAGCTTCTTGCATCTTCAAATTCTCGAACTCTCACTTCAATGTCTGAAGCTTGACCACCTTAACTTGATCACTACCTTGGTAAGCTTCTTGTAGAGTCTCCTAGGTAGCTTTGGCAGTTTTTGCTCTTGATATTATTGGAAATAAGCTCTTATCAAGAACTATATGAATGTGAAACAAAGCTTGAGAATTCTTCTTCCTTGCTTCCTTTCTTGTTGTTCTTTCATTGGCTGTAAGGGCATTCCAATCAGCTGGCTCCTCATATCCTGATTCAACAATCTCCCACAAATCTTTTCCAATAAAAAAGGTTAGCATCTTAATGCACCAATAATCATAATCGTTCCCATCAAATTCTGGAACTAGCATCTGGTTAGAATTCGACATGATTAACTTTGGCGAAATTCCAACAATAAAAATTTAACCAAAAACAATTTTACCTACTCTGATACCACTTGTAGAATATGAAATGACTTATTTCCAGCTAGCTGATAAGCCAACAATACTATGAAGAAAAATACATATAAACAAATATAAAACAATTAAAACACAGTTACTGTGTGAGCTAAAAACTACTGAAAATCTCATATATATTAATTGAATCATTAGCTACATTCTTATATAATGAAATTATTACTAAAATTATTATCAATCAACTCTGAAACAAATCTACTAGCATTACAGCTAATTTCTAGCACTATTATAACTAATTTCCAGCACTGACCACCCTAACAATTTGTTGCCTTAATTTTGCAGAGAACACAAAATCTGCTGACTAATTTGTCAACAATTTACATAACTAATTAAGCATTATTCCCAATAATAGTTAGGGTTATCAAAATGATGACCTTACCTTCATGCTTGTTGGTTTTAGTTTATTTAATTTGTCTTGCTCCGGTGACTACAACACTGCTACGTACATGCCTCCATATGACACAGTTCTTTTGTCATATTACACTCCCTATGCTTGGTATTGCAGTTTGTTTTCCCTATGAGACAAGGCTATAGATATTTCTTCCTGAGTTAATCGAATTCTATCAACACTTTGTTTCCTTTTTACATGTTACCTATTCCAATGTCACTCCTTCGTTCTCACTTATTTGTTTTTTTGAGTTATGGAGCTAAAAACTCGAAAGTCTCAAAGGAAATGTAAAATTTTGATAGTACTGTTACCCAAATCTTGGATTACACCATTGGCATCTGTCATTTTCTTTCCAAGTACTAAACCCTTATTTTCTTTTGAAGTACTAAGCCCTTATTGTATTGTGCTAAACCTTTGAATCTCCACTAGTTTTTGCTCAAGAGCTCACATTTCTATGAACTTAGATGCTTAACCTAATAATTACCAAGAGTTATTAAACTCCACAAACTCTTTTCATATGGATTTCAACCACCAATGGAGCATGTGAGAATGAAAAAGGTGAAGAAATCCTCTTGGCAGGGCTCAAGAGGTACTATTCTCGCATGACTCTCAACTTCCACACCAAGAAAAAGATCATGGAGGATGTGACCATAATCCCCTTGAAGCAAGCACTTGAGGAATAAGATTGCAGGGTTCGACACCCATCTCAATGCATTCAAAGAGGCCCAATGTGAGGCATCTCTCCCAAGCATTAAGAAGAGGAGCGTGAGAAGTGCATGGACTATGTTACTGACAAATATGCCATCAAAGTTGATGTTATTGAGGTGGATAAAGAAACCATGGACATAGTTACTTCCTTGGGAATGGTTGATTTACTTGGAGTTGTAGAGCAGGCAGAGCCACTAGTGGGTGGTGGTTTTATGAGACAAGGAGGTGGTTACCTAGGCCATACACCAAAAAGGTATCATAAAATTGTCTTGCTTCAACGTTTACAAAAAATATGAAGTATATGCTATTTGTGACTGGTGAAAGCAGTGCTTGAATCGAATTTAGTTGTGACTGGTGAAAGCATCTCTTGAATCGAATTTAGTTGGGGATAATAGTTTGTAGGATAGAAATCGTGTGATGTGAACTCATGGGGACGAGATAGTAATGTTATTTTGATTTAGATGTCATTCCTATTTACACTAGCGTTAAAATATGAAAACGGTGTTAATGTGGAAAAATGATTGCAGACTCCAATTGGTGTATAATATAAAAACATCAATATTGTTGGAGGTAATACACACCTAGGACCTCCACTACTAGCACATGTGGACAATTAGTTAGAGCATTCACTGACATGCAAGACTTCAACATTGGAATCTTCACCATATTGGCACCTTTGACTGTCCATGCATGCATGGGACGACATGCAAGATTATTTCTGCATGATTTACTCCATGATTTACGTCTCCTTTCACTTCGCAACTTGCGAGTTCTCTCCGAAACTTTATGTAGGTGTCGAGTCCTCTCATTGATCACCACTATGGCACATTACCTTGGGATCTTCACCAAGTAATGCTATATCATGAGCATTGTAACTTATTTTCTGAATCAATAATTCTTTATGTTCTTTCGACTTTCTTTTAGTGTTTTTTCTCTACAAAGCTGTGTCTTCAACCTTTACTAGATAGATTCATCTGTGCAGGTTTTCTAACACATTTACATGGTATCAGAGCCCACATGTTGCTAGATAAAAGGCACACCAGTACTTTATTTCATAGGTATTACAGCTTGGAGATTGAAGATCGACAGAAAAATGGAGTTTCCCAAAGCATCAATCCTAACACTGTACAACTATCACGAATGGAAGGACCAAATGGCTCGATACCTTCATCAGAAAGGGTTGTACAGGATTACCATCACTGCAGAAGTGGAACCCACTTCAGCGATAGAGAAATAGAAGTACCTCAACCCCATGGATGAGGCCCACGGATCCATATGCATGTGCATCTCCCCAGAGTTGCAGTTTCATCTATCTGCCTACAGTACTCCCAATGAGATTTGGAAAAAGGTTGAAGAACTCCACAGAAAATAGGATGAGATGAAAGGAAATCTACTCGAAGTGGAGCTGCTCCCATTGGATCCATGGAACTATGACAAAATTCAAGACTACTTCACCAAATATAATGATCTATTATTGCAACTCAAGGGTTGTGGAATTGACAAATCCAAGGAAGAGAGTCACCAAGTTCTCTCTATTATGTCAAAGCTTGGACTAGAATACTCCATCTTTGTGTCTACATTTCATTCAGTAAGGCTCACAATAGGTAAATCCTACATTATGCCTTCTCTCAAATAATTCATGGAGTCCCTCACTTTTGAGCAAGATAAAATCATTGGCGTGGGGAAAATCAAACCTCCAAAAGCGCATGCACTTGTTTTTCATGATGGTAGCCATAATAAAAATCACAGATCTAATTCAAATCAGAAAAATCAGCAACAAAAAGAAAAGGGAAAAGCGCATTCTCATCCAAAGAAGGTAGGGTACACCAAGCCCTTCAATGACTCCTCCAGCTCTAGAAATGAGAAAGGGAAGAAAGGAGACAAATGCACCTACTGTCATCGAGGATTCCATCCGAAATCCTCTTGCATGAAGAAACAAATTGATCAAATGGAAAAAATACTTCAGAATCAAAACCTTGGGGACCACATCCCTCAGGGCGCCAAGAAGAAAACTAAGGATCCGCCACACGAGAAAGGTAACAATTTTCATGCTTTAGTTGCAATTAACTCTTCCCCTGATGCATGGATTATAGATTCTGGTGCATGACATCGTATGGCTACTGTAAAGGAAGTCTATTCCTCTTTGGATGAATGTAAAGTACCTCCCATCCTCATGGGAGATGACTCACCTATTGAGGTCACTAGAAAAGGTATAATGGAACTTTTACACGGAAGCTTTGAAGATGTGCTTCATGTTCCAAAAATTTCGGTAAAACTACTTTCAGTTTATCAAATCACTCATTCTGGCATCGGAAAGAGAGTGGAATTCACTCCATATGTAGGGAACATATATGACCTACATAACAGCTCCAAAATTGCAACCGGTGAGGTAAACAATGGAGCTAGACTGTATACATTTTTTGAATTTATTGAATCTGAATCCTCCTTATTGCTTACACATACTAATGATAGTAGCAGGGTTTTGCATGAGAGGTTTGGTCACTTAAATTACAGGTATATGCACCAGCTAAGCAAGCATGAGATGGTCGAAGGCTTGCCAAATATGAATTTCTCCAAAGGAGTCTGTGAAGGGTGTGTCCTTGGCAAACAACCTAGAGAAAAGTTTGACATCGGTAAGACTCACAGAGCATCCTCTCCTCTAAATCTGATCCATAGTGATCTCATGGGGTCTTTTCCTCATCCTTCCATCAAAAAAGCAAGGTATGTGCTTACATTTATTGATGATTTCTCACAATATACTTGGGTGTATCTTCTCAGGGCCAAATCTAATTGCACACTTTGAAGATTTCAAGGCATTAGTTGAGACATAGTTAGAGAGAAAGATCAAAGCCCTCCATACAAACAATGGGGGGGAATATGTTAACACAACACTTCAAAACCTTTGCCTTGAGTCCGACATACAATTGCAACACACAGTTCCATACACTCTGCAATAGAATGGAGTTGCTCAGAGAAATAACTGATCTCTCAAAGAGATGGCTTCCTGCATGCTGCATGCTAAGTCACTACCTCATAAGCTATGGGCTGAAGCACTTAATTATGCTAACTACATCTAGAACAAATCTCCTCATAGATTTGTCAAGGATCAGACCTCCTTTGAGGCTTGGAGCAATACTAAATCGAAGGTCACCCACTTCCGTGTTTTCAGCTCTCGAGCATGGGCTAGGATCCCATCTGAAAAGAGGAAAGCTATTGATCCACAGAGCATTGAGTGCATCTTTGTTGGATACCCTAATGGTGAGAAGGGATATCGACTCCTGATTTCCTCTACGGACAAGCTCAATATTAAGCGAAGTGTCCAATTTGAGGAAAGACTCTCGCATGCACCTTAATTTCCACATGCACACACCTTTTATCTACCTCATAACTGAGATGATGACTCAATACACTCAGATGCAGATACAGAGCATGCAGATGCCGAGGTAGAGCATGCAGATGCAGAGACAAAGTCTTCAAATACAAATCCAGTGCATGCATATGATGATCCACATCCAAGCCCAGATCGAGCTTCCAGCAGTGAATCAACTTCCCCTGTGATAAACTAGAGAACAATGAGCTTAAGTGAGATATATGCACAAGACCACCCAGCTGGTAGAAATGGTCTTGTGGGGGATAATTATGATCCGAGGAGGACTAGATCAGAATTTATTGAGCTTCCTCTTGCCCTCACTGCCACTGAACCAATGTCATCCCAACATTGTCATTTGGTTCAATCTTCTGATCCACAGTCTTATGCTGAGGCTGCTTGACATCCCTCTTGGGAGTCTGCCATGGTGGAGGAGTACAAATCCCTCCTCGAGAACTAGACCTAGGATCTGGTCCCCCTTCCTTCAGGAAGGAAACTTGTTCAATGCAAATGGGTCTACAGGACCAGGAGTGCTACAGATGGGAAAATCACCAGACAGAAAGCCAGGCTAGTAGCCAAAGGCTTCCGGCAAGTGCATGGCATTGATTATGATGAGACCTTTGCTCCAGTAGCAAAGATGGATTCCATACGCCTTGTACTTGCCATTGCGGCTACACAGAGGTGGGAAGTACATCAGATGGATGTGAAGAATGCCTTCATAGAGACCTATCTGAGGAGATCTACATGGAGCAGCCACATGGTTTCATTCAGGATTCATCTTTGGTCTGCAGACTGAAGAAGTCTCTCTACAGCCTTAAGCAAGCCCCGAGAGTTTGGTATGCGAAGATGGATTCTTTTCTCTTATCACAAAACTTCAAAATATGTAAGTCTAATCCGAATGTTTACATGCTCAGGACACATGACTCTCTTCTTATCTTCGTTTTGTATGTGGATGGTCTCCTGATCACCAGCAGCTCGGCTTCAACCATTTCTACAGTCAAGAGGACCTTGCATGATAGGTTCTTGATGACGGACATGGGTCCATTACACTTCTTTCTTGGTCTTGAGATTAGCCAGGATGCCACAGGCATCAAACTCTCTCAGGCTAAGTATGTACGAGATCTCCTTGAGAGATTTCACACGACTGACTGCAAGCCAACATCGACTCCTTTACTGTTTGGGTTCCACCTTGAGGATGGAGGTGACACTCCATTAGTTGAAAATCTCTACCGATAGCTAGTGGGGGGCTTATTGTACCTCACCCACTCCAGACCAGATCTCTCATATGCAGTAGGGGCAGTTTCCAGATACATATAGGAGCCACATGAGCTACATTGGAAAGCTGCCAAGCGCATCCTCCAATATGTGTAGGGCACCATCACCTTCGGGGTTCACTACGCAATAGGAACTGCATTAAATCTCCTTGGCTTCACAGATTCTGATTGGGTGGGCGGCAACAATGATTGCAAGTCCACCTTTGGATATTCTCTCAGTGTAGGGTCCCGCACTATTTGTTGGTCGGGCAAGAAGTAGGTGCTATTGCTCTCTCTTCATCTAAGGCCGAGTACAGAGGAGTAGTCAACATCACCATTTAGGCTTTGTGGCTATAGCACTTCCTCATTGAGTTGGGCATCCAGTTCCACCAGCCCATTGTCATCTGGTGTGACAACGAGAGCACTCTCAAATTTTGTACGGATCCAGTACAATGGTAGCGAACGAAGCACATAGAGATCCATATGCACTACATCAGAGACTTAGTACATGATCGGATCATTGATTTGTAGTTCCGTCCTTCAGCAAAACAGACTGCAGACATCTTCACCAAGACATTCACTGAGCATAAGTTTCACTCTCTGCGCGATTGTCTTGGAGTGAAGGACACAATTGCTTAGCAACTGTCTTTTCTTCCTCTTTTCTTTTGATTACATTATATTTTGAGGGGGGGGTTTTCCCACGAGGCTTTCCCTCTTTCCTCAATTTTAGTACAAGTTGCACTATATTTTGGGTGACCTTTGGCCTTAGTTTCCAGGACCCATTTTCTATTTTTTCCCCATAATGGTGTTCAGGGGGGGTGTTGGAGGTACTACACACCTAGGACTTTCATTACTGGCACATGCAGACACTTAGTTAGAGTAGTCACTGAAATGGAAGACTTGAACATTGGAATCTCCACCAGATTGACACCTTTGACTGTCCATGCATCATGGGACTACATGCAAGATCCTTTTTGCATGATTTACTCCCTGATTTGCTCCTCCTTTCACTCTGCAACTGGCTAGTTCTCTTCAAAACTTGCTGTAGGTGTCGAGTCCTCTCATTGATCACTACTATGGCACATTACCTTGGGATATTCACCTAGTAATGATATATCATGAGAATTGTAACCTATTTTCTGAATCAATAATTCTTTTTGTTCTTTTGACTTTCTTTTAGGGTTTTTGCTCTGCAAAGCTGTGTTCAACCTTTACTAGCTAGATTCATCTGTGCAGGTTTTTTAACACAGTTACAAATATTAAATAAAAAACACTTAATTTATCTATATGATAATTAATATAAAAATGAGGTAACAACCTGGAGTGATTAGATAAAATGAAAATTTAAAAATACAATTTGAAAACGTTTAACCCGACCAAGATGGGGATAAATGAAAGTTTAAAAATACAATTTGAAAACGTTTAACCCGGCCAAGATGGGGATAAAATGTTTAAACTGCTAGTGTTAAAACTCTGATTAAGATGGGGATAAAATGTTTAAACGGCTAGTGTTAAAATCCTGTTTAGATTTAAAAAAGTCATAAAACATGAATATTCTGAGACTGTTTAACAAGGGCTGGCGAAGATGGGGATCTGCGAAGGTTTCACCAAAGAAAGAACAAGAGCAAGAGTGTTAAATTCTACTTATTGAAATAATTAATTATTTATTCACAGTATTGACAGTGGAGTTTAATATGTTTTGATTATGGATTTATAATACATTTAGAATAATACAAAGTTTTAAAGTTAAGAATTAAAATATTTTGGTTTTAGATGTGTTTTCTTTATATTATATATATGTATTTAGAATAATATGCAGGGTTTTTGTTTGGTACATATTATGTGATAAGTAATTGACATTGATATTTTTTTTTTTTGTTACTTGTACATTTTATGTGAATAATAATTGATAGATTTTAGTTGAATAGTAGATTATAAAATTGTAGATTTTTGTTGTTGATATTATATAATTTTTTTTTTTGTTTATTAAAAATATTAAATCTTATTTTGAACGTAAATAGAAGTCAAAAATCCAATTTAAACAATATAAATTTTCAGTTTCACCTATAATGCAACACTAATTCATCTTCATTTTTAAAAGCATTCGCTTAATAATAAATCAATAATTTTAATTTTTCAGAAATTTTTTAATCTTATGAATAAAAAATGATGAATTTTTATTGATTATGTTTATATATGAAAATATATATATTAAAAATATTGTGAAAGACGATTTAAATTTAAAAATTCCTTGATAGGTAAGGGAACCATCAAATTTAACTCTGGTCGTTCTAATGAAAAATGCATTAGCAGTAGCATGCATTTTTCTATTTTGTTTAGTGTGATCAAGTCAACTTTCTCATGCTGCATGAAGTTTTCTTGCATAGGTGCCCAACAAGTAAGAGAATTTCGGTAGAAAGACAAAGAGAAAGCAAAGTAAAATTTTCAGGTGATGAAACGGGTATAATTATACACCCACCTTCGCCTATTTGTATTCCCATGCAAATGCTATAATTAAAACGCTTGTGCAATTTTAAAGTATCTTCATTTTTTGTCAATATGGGTCTTCTCAAAAGTATGCATGATGGTACTCATTAGATGTAGAATTTAATTTTGCATCCAACTAGTGTCTATAATTGAAATTTGAGTGAATCTATAAGGAGATAAGCCAAAAATACAATTAAAAATATAGTTTTTCTTCTTTTGCCTCCAAATCAACACACTTTTTTAATGTATCTTCATTTTTTGTCAATATGGGTCTTCTCAAAAGTATGCATGATGGGTACTCATTGGATGCAAAATTTAGTTCCACATCGAACAAGTGTCTACACTTGAAATTGTAGTAAACCTATAAGGAGATAAGCCAAAAATACAATTAAAAAGATAGTTTTTCTTCTTTTCCCTCCAAAATATTTACGTGTACCTCTTTTCAAATTTAAAGGATTTTGATTGGTTTAAATATTATGACATGGAAATTAATTGAAAATTTCATGGGCACTTTTAGGCTAAAATTTCTTCTAATGTAGGGGTCTTCTCATTTCAATTCATTGGTGGCTCCAATATGGGAGCTTGTGGGTTATGGATCCACGAAATCCACTTTCCTATGCAACAAACACGTCTTTTCTTCTCATCCATGTTAAACCCCTACACAATCTAATTGTACAAATACAACTCTCCTAAAATATCCTAATAATTTGATAGTCTAGATTCCAGTAGAATGACGAAACTTGCCCTATTACACATTCGTCTAAATAAAATGAGAAATAAAACCTCTATCTACAATTTACATATCCCCTTTTGGGTCCCTTAAAAAAATGCTACATTGGTAATGATGCTCTTGCATCATAGAGTGACTACTTTTATCCCCACTTTTAAAAATAGGTATAGCGAGTCTTTGAACCCAAAGCTTAGGGAATCACTACTTGAATACTAAATTGAAGACTGTGAGAATGATGAGGGTAAAACCTCTAATTTTTAAAATATTAGCTTCGCAGCATTCAATGTCCTTAGTTTTCCCTTTTGTGAATCACTTAACCTCAAACTTTACATGTTCTATAGAAAAAAAATCATCCTGCATAGAAATGTTTGGAATGTTGTCTAGGGTATTAGGAGATCCATAACTATTTTAAAGGTAGGTATTGTGATTTGTCAATAGAATGAAATCATTTTATTTAGTTTTACAAGTCAAAATTTGCTTCCAAAATGTCTTTGGATCTGCCTTACATAGGTGCAAAAGATTCTCTTGCTTTCTAATTATGTAGTATTTGTTTTTTCATTTAATTAGGGATTTGTATTTTTTTATCTTCTATGATTTCAAGGACTCATTATAGGTATCCCTAATGAATTTTCTAACAAGTTTACACTCATTATTATACGAAGGTTGGAAATTCTACTTTTCTTTTTACACAACACTTCAAGAAAAAAATGTTTTATGGAAGTAGAGAGGGTTGTCATAAAAGTATGATAGAGGTATTCAATATTATTCTTATATGACAAGATATTCAATTTAGTTTTTATGTCCTTTAAGAAGATACCAATTTTATTTTTGTCCAAAGGAAAGTGCCTTTGTTATTTAAGTTCTTTTCAAAGGGGCTTTTATGTTTGAGAAAGTTTAGTTTATAGGGTTAAAGGTCTCTGATTAGAGTTAGGATCATGGTCATTTAAAAGGTCAAAATTTACTATTTCCTTGTATACAATGATATCTAATATCACATAATTCACAATAATGATGAGCTAACCATGGATAGAAATCATCTTGTGTGATTTCCATCACTTCATTATATCATTGGAAATTAATATACCTTGATAATTATATAACTTAAGTAGTTAGATAAAATAAAATTCTCATCTAACCATAAATGATTAGGCATAGCCTAACTTATAGAAGGAATAGACTTTTTTGACAAAACAATTTCAAGAAAGAATGTGATATTTTGTTGATTAAAATTCATTTTTGAATGCATAAATGGATTTTTCATTTTGATTAAAACCCCCTTAGGGCACTCAAATTCAACAGATTAAACAACTTAAACTCAAGTTTTTAAAAATGTCTCCGTGATTTTGATTAAAATTAACTAGAAAAAAAGTCGTGAAAAAAAATATTTCTACTATATGCCTAAATAATTATAGTTAAAATGATCGCTTAAAATAAAAATTTGATTAGTTACATTTCTAATATTAAAATTATTACCATTATTTTTCAAATTATAAATATCTTATTTTACACATTTATAATTTTTAATATCTCATTTTTTTTTATTAAAACTAACTAGAAAAAAAGTCGTGAAAAAATTATTTCTACTATATGCCTAAATAATTATAGTTAAAATGATTGCTTAAAATAATAATTTGATTAGTTACATTTCTAATATTAAAATTATTACCATTATTTTTCAAATTATAAATATCTTATTTTACACATTTATAATTTTTAATATCTCAATTTTTTTTTTAAATTTTAAATTTAAATTTTATTTTTTATTTATTTATTTTTTATTTTTATTATAAAAAAATTAACAAACATTGAATGAAAAATTATGATATACATAATAACACTAACAAATAATACTTTTTTTTGGTAGGTAAGCACCCACGGGGGATTTGAACCAGTGACCTTCATAAGGACTGCCTTGACAGTGCACCCATTCACCATCAATCCAAAGCCCTGTGGGCTAACATTAACAATTAATACTTAATCTCTATGTAAAGAAACATAAAATTAATAAACATGAATCACAAACTGCGATATACATCATACCATTAAGATGTCAACTCTCTCCAAAGTCAACTTTTATAAAATTTTGAATTATAAAATGAAAATATGGCATATTAGTCCAACATGGAACATGTAACAGAGTCCTGCACAATATAATAACAAGGCTACATAGATAGCGTTCTCTGTCGCATAGTTTAATTATTGAACTAATTAGCAGATTCGAACAAGGGATAAATTCTTGGTTTGTTTAAGTATAGTTAAATTGGAGTAAAAAACACTAAAAGAAGTGAACCATTGATTGTTAGGATTAGAACATACAATGTATTTAACTCAATGCTTCATATTAAATTCAATGCATTTATAACTTGAAAGCAAGATTAAGCAAGATACAATGTGGTGAAGGATTGAAATCCTTGACCACATTCCACGTACAATAGTTCATGGTATATTTAATGACCAACATAAATATATAAACCCATACATTCCCTAGAATGACCAACCCATCAATACCAATGCCATATCAATCAACATGAATGACCATTATATCAATGCATATAATAAAATCGACAAGACTGCAATCCATTCACCATAAATTAATTTAGCATACCATAGACATCAATGCATACCCTACACCACACTGCCTTCAAAAAAGATCTTAACGCACAACATAGACACAGTACCTAAATATAGATCCTTTCTTTTTCCTCCCTGCTTTGTCTCTGCATATGTTGGGTTTTTTTATGGTGCTTATCAAGCAAGGGTTTGTGGAGGAGGCGCTACTATTTTCCTCCCTGGCAATATTTCCTATTACATCTGGTTAAACTTTGGAGAGGTTTCAAATACTAAAGTTGAAGTGACAGTTGCTTGGGTTCTCTTATTTGTTGTTGCATCTTTAAATATATCATCATTGCATATCTTTGAATATTGGATGGAAGGAAAGAGAAACTCATCATAATCTCATAAGGACCAGCTTGTAGTCAAGTACAAGACTATACAACAAGATTTGTTGGCATAAGTTGAGGATCTCTTCTTATAGCACTTCCACTTTCCTGTTATTCTTAAATTGGAATTCACAAATTGCATTTCTATCATAGCATTGTGACCTATCATCTACCCAAACGTTGATTTTCATGTGTTAGTTCAATGCATAACCTATATGGATATTAGATTCTTATGTATGCTTTCCAAGATACTTGGGTTGCTGATCCTTAATAAGTTATAACAACCTAGCAGTCAGGTTTATGGTCTTTCAAATGGAATTGTGTGATCTAACAAAAATCAGAAATAGTCATGCATCTTTTGTGAGAATACAATATAGACTGAACCTTCTAGATTTGCAGTTTAATTTTTTTCTAGAGTATCATATTTGTTTCTTTCTACCCTTGGAAAGAAGATGTTTTTTGGATAGTGATGAATGGTTAGGCAAGCAGGTAGAAACAATTGAGACATGATCAAAATAACTGGTAGTTCCTTTTTGTGGAAAGGAAATCTTGGACTATTTATAATGCAGAATCCACCCTACCTCACAGGTGAATTCACATCGTTCAACTCTGATCTCTCACAATTCAGTTTTTTGCTAGGACATTAATGTCCATAAAAGATATTGTCTCTGTTAACAAGGTATCAGAGTGGATATGCTACCACTCATTGCTTAAATAGGGAGGGGTAATTCACATGTCTATGCCTTGCCCCAATGATATATGACTATACATGTGTTTATTTAAAACATGAGATGCATTTTTCCCACACTAACAATTAAAATAAAGCAACATTAAATTGCTAAAGAAGAGCTAGACAGGTAGAAGTTAAACAATTTTGTGTCCCAACTATCAATCACAATACTTTGCTCATCTACCTATTAGGCATTCATTATAAAAGGAGAAATATGCCACAAAGTCGAACAAAAATATGTTTTGAACTCAAAAACAGAGTTGAACTTGAAAGTTTAAAACCAAAATAAAGCTGAAACAAATAGACATATAGAGCTATCACCAAATCAAGTATTATTTTTAATAATGTATTTAACATGCTACTATGTTTTTCTCACAACTGTGATGATACCAGTTATCTACGCTTGGTGGTTTACTTGTGTACTTGGTTGTTTTCTTATAATTTGCTACTTAACATAGGAAACCTTCCACTAGCTAGATTCTTTGCTTCAACACAGTTTAGACTTTATGCAGGTTTCTTAAGAGGTCAGTATAGCCAGAATAAAATAATCATGTTAATAAAAAATTTAAAATGAGCTCTTAATTAAGTCCAATTCATAAGTACCAAAGAAGCAAACAAAAGGAAAGAATGGGAACATAAATCATTAGATCTACTCATAAGGACCAAAGAAAAAAACAAAAGGACAAAATGGGAACATAAATAAGCAGATCTACTCATAAGGACCAAAGAAAAAAACAAAAGGACAAAATGGGAACATAAATAAGCAGATCTACTCATAAGGAAATCTCAAACTATTACTGACATAAAAGCTTTGCAATTGACATTGGCTATGATTCTATTTCTTGTTGATTTTGGACTCTGGACAAAACAATGCCTAGTTCGCATTGTTGTATGTGGGGATGATTTATAAATCATTTCTTCAAAGTTTGCATTTAAAGACAATGAAGCTAACTTCAAGGGCATCTGCAAATCTGGAAGTTGCAAAAGGTTGGTCAATATTTATTCTTTCTATGATGTGATTGCTTCTTCTCTATGAAAAATAAAAGCCACAACCATTGAATCATCAACCTTTACAGAGCATTGTCATGCCAGATTTTAGCTAATTGCAAAAAACTAAATTGGTGGTTTTGTGCAACCCTTACTCTCTGAATTACATTTTGGAGGCTGCAAGCTAGCACATTGGTCATGTTACCACTCAATCTGTCATTTTGAATGTGTGAAATCCCAAAGCATTGAGCTGATAGATTTGGGTAACTAAGAGGTTGGCCACAATCACCCACCAACCTTCCTCTCTTCAAGCCAGCTCTCCTCCAACTCATGGGAGACTTCATGCCTCAATAATTTCAAAATCTACATGGATGACAATACCCATTAGCCTATTTTGAATTTCTATCACAAAACCCCGTGGTTAAGACTTGGTCAACTTCTGAAATGTTTGGATTTATCCATTCAAATTCACATAAGAAGATCGTCTTGTTTCAAGAATATGATATGATACCTTGAACAAAGAATGAAAGCAAATAATTCGATGGTTTTGTGTAAATAAACAACCAACACATAAAGAGTTAAGAATCAAACAAACATAGCAAATACACATACGAATTCATATCAACAACAATAGCTTGTGGGAGTGCACAAAGCTACTCCAAAAGCATAAAGTAAAATTATCTAACAAAATGCATGAAAAAATATAACAAGCATTTGTGGAAAGAAGTGAAATAGAGGAAGGGCTAGAAGTGTAGAAGAAGTAGGATATAGCTCAATAACATGATTAAAAATCAAAATACGAGTATAGGCAACGTGTTTTTTTCTTTTTTTAGTTTAAATAACATAACAAAAAACAAGAAAATGCAGATAACTATTATTTACATACAACAAATTGAAACTGGAAATTTTCAAAACATATATAATGAAGAATTTATAAATGTTGTTGTAGAAATATTAGTGTAAAAAGAAATTACATATATTTGATTGGCATAGTATCAATAAAAAAATTTGTATTTTTTTTATCAAATTTGGAACAAATAAAGTTGAAATTGTTCACTATCATGTTCATTTTCCTTTTAGCATTGGGCTCTTATGTTCTGTGATATCATGGAGTCTTATTTTGAACAATGGCCAACCCTGCAATAAAAGAGATAATACAAAATGCTTATCATGCTTGTATAAATAAAAACTAAAGAATTTTGCTATATGACTAAACACTAAATGTCAAATAATGAAGTTGTTACCTAGGGAGACAAGACAAACCTGCTAATTGAGATTTTCTTTTGCTTGTTGTTGTGGTCAGTATCTAAAATGTCATTTTTCACCATTTAGAGTGAAGATACCTTGAACTTGGAGATTGCGACATATAAATTGTTGTTGTTTTTTGCTGAAAATATTCTTGGTAATACATTTGGGCTAATGTTGGCAACAACTACTTTAACACTAGTCTGTTTCTAAGGCAACATCATAATGTGCTGTTATCAGGAGTTCTTATAACACAGTGGATACAATGAAAAAAGAGAAACGAAGTATTTTGTTTACATTTAGTGCAAAATGTTGACATGTCTTCTATCATTACAGTTGATGATATTGGGCAACTACAAAGTGCACACACAGGTTCAAATGGTGTGGAATATGCACTTGAAACTAGTAGTGTTCCTTGCACCTGCTAGAAAAGAAAACTAGTGAGTAAATGTAGAATGGAAAATAAGTAATTGTGTAATAAAAAATAAATAGATTATTGTATATGTACGTACCTGGTTTTGTCTGTCAAATAGTTTTCTGAGATCCTGTTCTATTTCAATATTCAAATTTGTGATGAATGTGGCCTATGTGGTACGAAATGTTTTTTCCTTGAGGTATTTTATTTTTTGTTATGTTTATAAAGATCATAATCGACATTTCTCCATTTTGTAGTCTCTGTTCAATTTCATTATAGACAAGCAGCAAGTTTCAAATAGTTGCAGCTGTGACATAAAGGAAATAAAAAAGTCAAGTTATTGCATAAAGAAAATAAATAAAGATTCATAAAGCTTATGGGTGAATGGTGTGAGGCAGAGCATCTTATTGAGGCCATATCGTCTTGAGAACTTCCATCTTTAATTTTCAATGTAAATTGCATGCCAACGTTTTGAGCTGTTGTTACAAGTGCTGCAATTGTTGCTATTGGGAATGTTTCTATGCTTTCTCCCAATTGTTTTATTGTTGCATTTTGAACAAATTTGTATTATGTACAGATTGGGTCGATGTTTTCTACAGTACTTGTTTTTTCTAACAACAAAATGTGATCACAATTTCCATGGTCGTAATTTGTTTTTGATAGAATCTGGAAATTTGTCACTGCAATTCCTTTTCCTGGCAAAATATTTTGACTATGTTTTTCAATGAGTTCATTTGGAACAACCAATGTGACTAACACCAATCCCTTGTTGATCAGTTAGATCTGCATGCAATATTTGACGAGATTTTTGTGCTTTGTCAAGAAATATGTTGTAGACAACCATTACATCACCATGGAATAATTTTCGAGTTTTTAGGATGTTCAATTCATCAATTGATATTGAAATTGTCGATGGTGCATTTGAACTATGCACATATGAAGCAAATTAGATTCAAATACAAAGAAACAATGTTGATGTGTATATTACAATGTGACAAGTGCAAATAAATGATGGGCATGGATTGACTTGCCTTGTTGCTTATTTTTTTAGTTGTTTTTCTTGCTCCAATGTTGTGTTGATTTGTTGTTCAAGGGTGCAAGGTATTTGTTTCATTGCAAATGATAATGAGTGGAAAATGGAACTAGTGATATTGGAGAGATGAAAAGAAATTTCATATATATATATTTGGTGAATGGATATTTTGAATAGTATATGTAAATACTTGCTTTTTTCATTTTTGGTCGTTGGCTTTGATCCATTTTAGCTATATAAGAGAAAAGGAAACTGCATTAGTCGTTTCTTTGGATATGGATACAATAGATGCTTGAAAAAGAAGAGTAATGAACGGTTAAGTTTCAATGACAATAAAAGGGGAAAGAAAATGATATTAATTGTAGATATGGAAATAGTTCGCTGTGTTTTGTAATTTATCTACATGTACATGGTCCATTATGAGACATATTGTGTTGTGATATGACCAATTTGTATCTAGCTTGTAAATCTTGTAGTTGTTTGTTATGTTAGACCATACATGATCAATGAGTGATGTGTGCACATAGGTATTTGTATCTAGTAGGAAATGGAGTTTGTGGCTATGCATATAGCCTTTTACAGTATTTGTTCTAGTGTTATGTTCACGCATCTTAACATTGAAATTTCCTGCGATGATTATTGGTTTACTAATAGATATATTGCAAAATGTTTTTTCAAGAATATCTACTATATTGGGAAATGTGGCATAGGGTGCTGCGTAAGCATTAACAATTGTAATTTACATTCTATGTAGAATGATATTTGTCACCAATGATTCTATATTGTCTTCTTGAAGTTTCATATGATCAACAATTCTTATATTTTGTTTGAAACATGTTAGCAAATCCATATTTATAATGGCTTGATATGCAATTAAAGGTTTTGAACTTATGTTGCAATATTTCTTGTTTCAAATGTGTTTCTTGTAAACATAGAATATCAACATCCATTAGATCATAGTCATTGAGGACATCATTGATATAAGTTTCTAGGTTGCGAGTGTTTAGAGAGAAAACTGATTTGCATAAATGTTTATGCAAAGATTGATAATTGTAATCTAGTTCCCATTTTTCAAATTGTCATAGAGGGTCCATTTCAGCTGTTATTTTTTACTTGACTTCGAAATTTTCTTTCTTTAGTGGTTTTAATAGGAACAAGGATTGCATGTTTCTAACACGAGAAAAGCTATATAGACTAATCCATGAGTTCGTATTCCAGTAGGTTCAAATGCAAGGCTGTCTAGAATAAGGCCTTGTGATCTATGGATTGTCTAAGCACATGCCAATTGAATAGGAAATTGTTTTTGTATTTTGATATAGCCTATTTTTGCTTGCGCTGTTATTGTTTTTTCTAATCACAATATGGAGATCCAATCTTTGGAAATGCCTTCGCTATAGAAGTGTGCCAAGTTTTATCTTGGCAATGCCCTATGTTTTCATCGAAGAAGTTGATCCATATGATATCAATTTCATTTGTTTTTGTATAGGCTTTAATGATTCCATATGCTCCATTAATAAGGCCATATTGTGAATCATAATTTCTAGCATATGTCTCAACTAACATGTTTAATTTTACAACTATTTGTGAAGACAATGTTTTTGTATGTAAATGGGAAGGGAGATCACCATGGTTTTCTTCCTCTTAATCGATTGCATTGATAAAAATATTGTCTCCAGGAACAATTGACAACATTTTATTGTTGTGAAAAGTGACATCTTTATTTTTATAAAAAGGTAGGGGAAAGGGGGTCAATAAGTGTAGGTCTAACACAATTTCTGTTCAAATATTGCAAATCATCTTCTGTTTGAGTGTTTGTTCACATTCTATTCAATATTGAGATGAATTTCTCATTTGTTTGACACATTGTAATATGAAATTCATAGCACTTTACATTTTCTTGACAAAAGTAATATGGGACTGGTTGTTTGTTGAGAATAGGTAGTTCAAATATCAAGGAGTCTTGTATAGGTTGTGCTTGATAGAGATCACCAAAAAAAATGATATCAACATTTCCAAAATATTTTGTTTAGACATGTTTTATGTTCCTCAATCGATCATCAATGAAAAACAAGAACCGACTTCCAAGTGGGGAAACCTCATCAATGAAAACTAGTTTTAATTCTTGGTAAAGTTTTCCGAGTGCATCCAATGTCTCATTACTAAGTGGTGTGGGGGTAGACTTGTTAAAAGGAATAATCAGTGTAGAGTGGAATGTTGTACCACCTGCATTATATGCAACTTTACCTGTGTATGCTAGTATCAAACCCTTTAGTTTCAAAGGATCAGTTGAATGATGTGCACCATAAAGCTGCATGAGCATTTGGAAGATTACTTTTGCTATGAAAGTTTTGCCAGTTCCAGCTCCTCCAGCCAAGAATAAATATAGTGCTTTATACATGTCCATATGCTTCTTCATTGCAATGTATTTGGTAATTTCTTGTTGTTATCTATTGAGCATTATTCTTAATCTATGATATTCTGCATTTGTGAGCAGAAATGGATGATTTGATAAGTGGAATCCGATATTTAGTTGTCGTTTTCATTCATGGTGATGGGAATGTTTTAAATTTCTTTCCAAGTCATATTTTTTTGCTAATTTTTAGTGGTTCTTTTCTTTTTCATTGTATCAGTGGCATCTATGGTGCTATTTTGGATGTCTTGAATGGCATTTTCTAAATAACCCCATAATGGGTTGATATTATAAGTGAAATTGGACTCATTTGTTTTTATTGTGTTTTCATGTAACATATAAGCAACTTCCAATGATAACAAGTTTTTATAAATGTAATTTCACTTTTTTCAAATGGCACATATAGCAAAAGCTTTTCTCTGCAATAATTTTCATAGTCAAAGTGTTTTTTGTATTTCATGAATCGTATTACTTTTGGTTTTTTCCTTTTCGAAATGGGTGTGACATTTTTGTTGTACATTGAAGCAAATTCAACAAGGAATATATCTAATAGCATTAGGTCGACTAATATAATAATCAATAATGGAACTACACATGAAATTTTCAGAGTTGTCATCTTCATGTTTTAGCAGGAATGATGGTTTGAGGATAAATGTACGTTTGTCCATTGGAGTTGTGTTTATGAATATGTATTCTCATGAACTATGATTCAATGGAAGAGAAAGTCTTATATAGACTACTTGTTGAGCTAAGATTTGTTGGAGATTAAGCAAAGCATTTCCGAATGAGCATATCATTTCAATAACATTTAGCTTGCTCTTTTCATGTTCTCTTCTTACCCTTTTAAATGCATTTGTCATTAATTTGTCAACTTTTTTCATGTAAGAAGTGCAATATGATGCAGCTGCATATGCATTAAGGACAAATTGGACATCCGTATTTACATTCCATAGCTTTGGCATATTAGTGGGAAAGCAATTATTCCATGTGTGTGAGGGTTTTTGTTGCAATAAAATCATTGGTTGCTTCAATGTACATTGTATTGCCAAGATGTAATCAGTTTTAGTTAAATGAAATTCATGCAATCAGTTCAAGAAATTTTGTTCTTCTCATGGGTGGCATTGGGAAGTTGTATCTGCAATGTGAGTTCTTTCTCTTTTTGCAACTTCTTGTATGGTGGTGTTCATGTATTTTTGAAACCTCTGGATCAAGGTGATTTGTGCTACAAGCCAAGTAATTGTCAATGAAGCTTTGAATGTCAAAGTTACTATTGACTCCATATGTTGGTGCATTTTTTACCCATAACCATACATGTTCATGTTATCTTCCTCTATTTTGAAATTCAGTAACAAAGTAGTGATCATGTATCTCTCCGAAGACTATTTTTTCTTTAGATATCAATTTTTTAAGGCATTAATTCTATGCCTATAATAATGAGTACAAGTTACTGGATTCTTTCTTATGAGATAGTCGATGTTATAGTCTTCTATTTTTTCAATATGTTTTCTTTCTTTCCTCTTGCTATGTAATTTGGTCAATTTGTTGACCAATGGAGTGCATCAATGTTCAAAACTTGTAAATGTGACAAAGAACATTGGAGGGACTTTTTGATGTATCATGGAAAATATATTTTTCTTCATTTGTTGTAGGTAATCAGGAGAAATTCTTATGTGCTTAAAATCAATGTAACCAATGTCACTTTTAAGAATATTGTCCAAGTTTGGTTTGTATTTAACGTCTTTTGCTAGTAACATTCTTCCTTTTAATTTCCCTTTTCTGATTCTTATTGAAATGAATGCAAGGACTTTTTCAATTATTATTCGCAATGTTTTGAAAAACAAATTTGTTGTGTGGTAAGAGAAGTCAACACTATGGTGTATTAACTCCCATTGTGAAATTTTTTGGTAGCGAAATATTTCTACAATGTCACCATCACACGGGTCTCCAAAAAAGGGGGTTGGAAAGTTCATTTCTTCTACATATTTATCTCTGCAAATTCCAAGGGGACATTTCCATTCAACTGGAGCAAGTTAAAGGAACTTGTCTTATAAATCATGGATGCAATGGGATCCTATGTACCTGTGCACCAATGTTTCAGTTGGCATTTCATTTTCTAAATCGCTACTTGTTTGATCTTTGTCATCAATGCCACTATTTTCAATTGGAGTGTTTGAGGTAGTTTATTGTAGGATGCTATCCCAATTTTTATTTATGTGTATGTTTTCAACTCAATAAAGGTGTCAAGAACATAGTTCCTTCAATTTTGTCATGATAGTATGCACACGAACTTTTCCTTTTTGAAATGAATTTTTATATTCCAATCCTCTTTTCAATGCAACAACAACTGTTGTTGTGTTTTCCATAGATTGTGGTAGTGCAGTTTGAACAATGTTTATTTGGACTGGAACATTGATGTTCGATCTTGTTAAACCCATTTGTGATCGTTTGTGGCCCCATTGTCTTATTTGTGCAAATTCAATTCTTAATGCTGCAAGATGTTTTTCAAGTTCTAAGAGTGTGGCTACAACTGGCAATGGTTGTTTCGCCTAATGTTCTCAGGTATAGCACATTGTGGCAATTTTCCATTTCGAAGTGTTATTTTGCAAACCTTGCATATTACTTTCTTGGGCATATTTCTATGGTTTTTAGATAAATTTATGGATATTTGTTCAAAGTATTTTCCAATCCTCTCCATATTCTTATGAAACTGCAATTGTTTACATATTGGACATTTTTGCTTAGGTGTGTCCTCTATGTTGTCTAAGTAAATTGTTATAGGGGTTTTCTTGGATAAGCAATTATGTTTATTATGTGATTTGTGTTTGCATAAATTTTTATAATTTTTTGTCTATAATCGTGATAGTTGTTTTAATCTACATATATTGACCTTATTATTTCTATATTCTATCATTGGTGTAATACCATATTGCAATTTGTCTTCATGCACACGTGCATTTTTTGACATAGATCCATGTTGCATGTGAAATGACGTTATTTCCATTGGAAGGATTTGGTAATGTACATTTATTTTGTTCTTATGCTTATCTATTGATAAATATGCAAATGGGTGTGAAATGCATCTATTTCTAATTACACTATATTGTATGTTTGACTTGAAAAGTTATTGCATTAGTAGTAATTGACAATGCTCCTAGTTATAGAGGACCATTCATGTATGTTTACTTTGAATAATATTTTTACCCATTGAAAAAAAAAAAAAAAACTTGCCTTCTATTCCACCTTTTTCAAATGGCATTTCCATATTGATAAGGTATGTTTGCCTATTTGCAACTTTCTCTTGAGTTTTAATGACATCTTTTGATAGATATTTTTGTAGACAATGGAATGCAGTGTTTGCATTGCACATGATCAAATTGCAGAATGACTGCACAATGTAAAGTCTTAAGGATTCTACATCAAAGTCAGGTGCAATCAAATGAGAAGGTGTAAAGAGCATGATATCTCCACAAATGGATATAGTGTTTGTTTATTTATTCAATATATGGCCTTACATTTCATCATTCATTATTTCCCAATAGGTTTGTAGATATTTGCAAGGAGGTGGAAGGTATTCATTGCATATTAAAATTGATTGAGCTATTTTTTTGTACAACAATGGTTCATAGTGCCCATTAAATGGGTTCTCATCATGGAACAATATATGCAATGGATTTGTCGTTTTGTTTGAATTGAATAGAAAATACCCTTTTTTGTTAATGACCAAATTCCTATTGATAAATTCAACCATTTGGCTAGCTAGTGTATGCAAAATGTGTCTCCCCATTGGCCTTGTTCATTCTCAATAGGACCATTGATGTGGGAAGACACATTCTTTGCAAATATGTTTTGATGTCACAAATTCCATGAAGTTGATACATGATATCAAGTGCTAGATTGTAATTTAATGATTGAAGTGCTTCTATGTGACCTTGTTCAGGGCACATAAAAAAGAGGTCTATTGTGCCATTTCACAATTGAGTGGACGTATATCAAAAATGCAAAATGACTTCAATTGCATTGAAAAGACAATCACCTAGACTATATGAAAATGCTTCGAGTCTAAAAGGGTTGTTGGTGTTGAAGACATTATGAATATTCACATCATTGTCACATTTTTTTTGGTTTGTAACTGTCAACATGAATTATTTTGGACATTTTTATATTGTTATTTCATGAATTTTTTTGTTGAAATTGGCTAGATAAATGCAATTGTCTTGTTCTTGCGATATTGGGGAATTTGGAATAGGATAACGAAGTTGTATTTGTAATGAAATGAGAGCAGGAGCAAAGTGGTATAGAATGTGTAACTAACTTGAAATTCTTACTCCCATGTATTTGCAAGGAGAAATTGTAAAAGAAAACAATAGCTTATGACATACAACGAAAGCATGAAGGAACCTAAAGAAAGGAAAATTATGAGGAAATCACAAAATCCATGTACTTTAGCAAACTATCAAGAAGAGAAACGATGTTGTTGACAAGAAATACAAGTTAAGTGAGATGGTTCTAATTTGCCTAAAACAAGACTTTGTAACAATGTGATTACACATAATGTGTAGGCGATGAATATAGATCTGTTCTTGGTGAGTTCGCTTCCTGTTCTATTGATTATATTTATTTTCATCTTGACTAGAACAAATCATCATCATATTATACCCGATTGTAAGACTTGGATCAACAATCCCTTTTGTTGTTGGGCACCATAGGCCATAGAAGAGAAATATTTTATAGGGAAGCCCCCCTAGCGATCTTGGACCATCCCGAAGAGTGGGAAGATAAATTAAGGTGATAGTGGTTTATTTTCCAAGTTCCACAAAATTGTTTTCAGATGAACATCTTGCACTATTTGGTGACAATTCATGTGGTAACAGGTAGGTTAAAAATCATTCTATGACTTCCCATTTGCTGCAAGATTTTAACAGACACTGAAAAAATTCTTCATTCCAAAATATTAAATAAGGATACATTAATGTATGAATTTGTTTATGCAACAATAAAACATAGACCATTTACAATAAAGAAGCAATCTTTGCCACCATATTCATCTAGACTGAAAGAAGGGAGACAGAAACTAGAACTACAATCTTCCTACCATCTCTTCTTGTCGTTGAACCATACTATCCATTGCTAACCAAAAACAAATTAAAATCTAGTGAATTAACCTAAATAAATGTATAAACATTGATAGCATGAGACATATTCATCTTAAAATCTAAAACACACACATCAACACAAAGGAAAAGAAGTTACAATGAGAAAACTACACAAAAGGAAACCAAAGAGAAGACATACATTCAATCAGTTGCACAGAAGCTACAACTGTTCTTTCGCAACCAGTTCCTACTACCTCTATTTTTCTGGTGATTTTGCTCAATGCGAGTTCCACTACGTCATGAATTCAATACTCCAATCACCTAGTAAACTCCAAAAATGAATCACTAAGATTGAGTGAGTGCAAGTTCTAAATACAAATCAATGGTCATTTTTTTGTGATGATAAATCTATGCAAGTTACTCATTGAGTGTTGCATAATAAATTTGCATAAGATATTCAATATGTTTTGAGAAAGTTTAAACAAATGAGTAAACTCTGTTACTGGAAAGAAGCTTAAATATATCAATTAAGTAGGAAAAAAAATAAAGTATATGGTGTTATTGAGAGTAGGTTATTTTGCAAAACGAATTCAAATAAATAAATAAATAAAAACTGCTAACCAAAAACAAATTAAAATTTAGTGAATTAACCTAAAGAAACTGCAGGTTTTGGAGAAAACTAAGTTCAAATAATGATTCTTGAAGAGAGGATAGCAATTACTATGAGTGGGAAATGGTATTATGTTTAGTATATTCAAATATGACAAATCATTGTACTAATGTTTTTATGATGTTAGGACTATAGAGGATAAATTTATGAATGTATGTATGGTCCTGAAAACTAGTATAAGTTTCCAGGATAAGCTGTAATGCTTTTTGACTTTTGGAGGAAGATTGTAATAAGTAGATTTAGCAAAATTTTTTGCTGATATATGAACAGGTGGTCTTGATAAGTAACCAATTCCAAGAAGGAAAAAGAGTCTTGAGCCTTTTGAATTTGCATTTAATGTGTACAAAGTCCTTATGACATAATAAATTTGCATAGCATATTCAATGCGTTTTGAGAAAATTTAAACAAACGAGTAAACTCTGTTACTGGAAAGAAGCTTAAATATATCAATTAAGTAGGGAAAAAAAAGGTATACGGTGTCATTGAGAGCAGGTTATTTTTGCAAAACAAATTTAAATAAATAAATAAAAACTGCTAACCAAAAACAAATTAAAATTTAGTGAATTAACCTAAATAAATGTATAAACATTGATAGCATGAGACATGTTCATCTTAAGATCTAAAACACATACAACAACACACAAGAAAAAAAGTTACAATGAGAAAACTGCACAAAAGAAAACTAGAGAGAAAAAAAAAGTATAAATACTACAGCAAGCCATACCTTCAATCAGTTGCACAGATGCTACAACTGTTCTTTTGCAACCGGTTCTTGCTACCTCTATAGTTCTCCTAATTTCTAGGAATGAAAGAACTCTATTGGGACAGTTACTCTAAAAATGTGACAAATGCAATTAGCAATACCATTTGTAATTTAATAATCTTGTAGATTAAACATAAAGGTCACGATCTACCAACTCATCAGCGACAACTTCCTATTGTAGGATTTATTCTTGATACAAATACTCTCAGAACAAGAATAAGCTTCAGATGTATCAAGCACATCATCAAGATGTGCTCAACATTGGTGAATTGAGCGAAGATTCAAGTTCTGTAGTCCTTATGGCTTTTAATCTTGCAGCAGGGATGCATATATCATAATGTGTTCTTTTGTCATGGTACTTTTTTATTGCAACTACGCATACATGTAGAACATCTAACTTAGTACAAAATTGAAGGAAAAGTGAATGATATAACGATACAAACATTAAGTAATGCTTTTGACATTTACTATAAATTGTAATATTAGTACAAAAGTGAAGGAAAAGTGAATGTTATAACGATACAAACATTAAGTAATGCTTTTGACATTTACTATAAACTGTAATCCCCTGTCCCACATTCTCTGAAAAAATCCAGACCCTTTAAATCTGCATTACACTGTTTTACGTAAATTTATAGGCACTTGACATCCACATTGATAGTGAAGCACCAAACAATGTTACATTGTAGCTTCTGACATAAAACCTTAATATTAACATGGTTATTGAAAAAGTGTTATTCTATTTCATAACATTTTAAAAAATCTCTAAGTTTCTGAAACTATTAGAAAGTTTGTTAGTTCTCTGACAGAAATAAATGCTCCATCTTTCTAGCATCCAAATTACAACATCTCAGTGAGGTATGGAGTACACACTTGGCATAATCGATCATATAGTCTGGTTATCAACAAGTTGGTGAAGGTTGCATCACCTTCAACCAAAATTCGTAAAACGTAGAAACAATAGTTCATTGCTACATTGGATATCTTCCAGACCATCAAGAAAAGGAAGCCTTTGGATGCTATAATAATGACTATACTGATAGATGGAGGCAGAAAGCTTTAAAGAATTTTGTTGAACAAATGATAAGGCTAAAAGCAACTTTCACCTTCGTAGGCCTAGCCAGACAATAGACAAAATATGTGACCATTGCAACAATATTTTCATCTCATTCAACAGGTTCCTGCACTTCACCTTTGTTTGACCTAGACAAACATAAACCATTGGACTCCACTTGGTGGGTTCTGAAGTAATAATTTCTTTCATTGATTTCTTTTGGAGAAACTACATTGTTCACTGCCCCAATGCTCAAGATACAACATACAAAAAATCTAAGAACCTGGTGCCTTTCATAAAACCTTTTTCAGTTAACAGTTCAAAATTTAACAGAAGACCCCAACTATGGTTGCCCTTCCATTGATCAATTCATTCTTCCTAGTAAATCCAAAGCCAGTTTCACCATGAGTGGGTTGTTGTGGTATTGTTAGAAATCAAATTCCAACCACATGTTGATGAAGGTAATGTCAAAAAAATATCAAATTATATGGAATGAATTTTAGTTTTGAACAACTTGTGTACCTTTAAACTAAACCCCCACCATTTCTCTGAAATTGAATAACTAGATTATAAACAAAAAGTCACATAAAACAATTTATGGGGAATTTATGCAAAATACATTTTCCCACTATAGTCGATCTAAAATAGGATATAAAACTGACCCAAAACAATACAAATAAAGAAAACTAGGTAGAGTTGTAGTTGGTAAGGAAATATATAAATATGTTCACATACAAACTTGGGAGACAATATATATAACAAGACATTAAAAACACATGAATTTTAATTTTAAGGAATTCCTACACTTTAAGCTAGACCCCCTAAATTCCTCCGAAATTGTATCTACTGCCATGAACTGGTATTTCCATCTAAAAAGGAATTTACAATGGAATACACTATTGTAGACTCCATCCAACTATAGTCCACAAAGACAGTGTTCGGTCTAGAAGGCTAAGACTGGATTAATTATACCATAGTTCCTTAGATTTCTAAACATAGAACTAATGGACGAAAACTATGAAGCTTGGAATGGACTCTAATATGCCAATTACGACTAACATGAAGTAGGAAACATTAGAAACTTCACACAACTCTAATTCACAAAAAATATCTTGGGCTAGAAGCCAAAAGAAAGCTAATTTCACCATAGTTTGTACACTTTTAAGCTTATAAATGTCAGGATTTAGCACTTTTTCTTTCTGTTGTCAAATTCAATGGTAAGAATACAAGAGTTGGTTGGAAAACATGGAGGGTACAAATCCTATTGTTGGTTGCACAATCAGTGAGAATATCCAAATATTCTTTCTATGATAGATGCCTCTCTAAGGGCTACTTTAAACAAACCTTATTGTGTTTGAATTGCTTTGATCTAAATCTAGAAAAGTTTGGTTTGGCAAGACTCATGCTCTCAAACAGTATATTTGTTAAAGTTGACTTTGCACAATATCAAGTTGTTCACCAACTGTTCTGTTTGAAGGAATCATATCATCCAAACGAAAACGTTCAAATTTCACAACCATGATATTTCTGCATAAATCCCTTCTAATCACAACTACATATCTCCAAAGAATCTCAGGAAGTGAGATAAACAATCAATTAGCAAATAACCTAAGAAATTATATGTTACACTTATAAAAATCCTAAAGGCATTATGCGAGTAAGGTCAATCTCGCAAGTTGAAAACTATTTTGAAACATACACTAAATTAGAATATGCATGTCAATATACGTCAACAGTAGCAACTGAAGCATCCAAATTAACTGGGAAAACTAGTGAAAGAAAATAATGCATATCCTACTCTTGTTCAAAGTAACGAGAAAGTCTTCTAGCAATTTCATACGACCAAGATTCTATACACAAAAGAAAATAATTATTATCCACAGCCACATAGATGAAAGAAAATTCAATTATTTCATACACATCATGTCCCTTCTGGACATAAGTTGAAAGCTTGATTATGCTTCGATCTTTACTTTTTTGAATAAGATACTTTTACATTTCTGCGGATAGAAGATGCCTCAAGAACTAAACACTAGGTAATTTCTTGATCACTACATTTCTAGTTATATACGCAACTCTAATGCACAAAAAATATCTCGGGCTAGAAGAGAAAAGAAAGCTAATTTTTGCATAGTTTCTACACTTATAAGCTTATAAATGTCAGGATTTAACACTTTTTCTTTCATCAACGATGCAAAATAGTATATGTTTACAATCACACTCCAAAAAACCCTAATTGCAGATAACTGATGTCCATTTTACAACCCTAGTGCTAATGGTACATTAAATCTAGGCAGTACATTGGATGCACTCCATAGGGACAACACTATATCCAACTCTTATACTCACCTGGATGTCATTAAGTTCAAGAATTGTATGATAAACACATCTAAAGCCATAGAATGACTCTAAAGTTTAGAGTCACACTTAAAATTAAGTTTAATTGCATTTACAAAAGCAAGGTGCATTATACAGGATGGGTGGACATGATCATAAACATCTACATGATATATGGGTGCATTCAACATGAACTCCAAACCAAATCCCTCTAATAACCAACCTTTGAATTAATAGATATACAACACAACTTTCTAACCTCAAGGTGCATATAAGACTCAAGTATAGAGATGGGTTTGGGCCAGTGAGCATCCCAAAATGACCCATTGAAATCCAAAAGAAAACAAAGCATTGAATTTGCACTCAGAATACTGACATGGGTCCTAGATCTAAAATAGAAGCAACCATAATATGACAATTGGAAAACAAAAAAACAAGGGAGTGGATTGAAGCTAATGAACCAGACCACATAGGACTTATTTCAGCAAACCATCTAGGAATAAAAAAAGGGTAGCATCCATCCACTCCATCCATGGTGTCCACATAGGAAAGTGGGTGATCTTCTCCTTCCTCTTGAGGCCTAACCTACTTTATGGGTAGATCGAAGCCATGGTTGTTGTCGTTGTTGTTATTTTTCTTAGCCATGGATTGGATTCAGTCACAGAAACCAAATCTACCTTTCCCAAAGAGACCTCCTCAAATTATTCCACTCTATCTCTGAAATAGAAAATAACAATAAAATGGTAAAATACGAATAAAACACAATCACAGGAAAATCACCCAAATATGCGCTTCCTTCGATTAGAGCCATCACCCTTTTACTACATGTAGAAGTCACAGGTGGAACTTGGAAGTAATTGAGGGTGATGGTTCACAAGCATGAAATGAGCTAGCTACAAGCTTGATTAACCACAGTTTGATTCCAAATTATGATTGTACAGACATAAGTGAGGTGCAGGAACCAAAAATATTTTTTAAGAAATGGATCTTGTAGTAAAAACAGGTAAAAATCAAAATGGCCTTAAATAAATGTAAGAATGTGGAATCCATATGGAGCTCAAGTAGCCATATAAGAGACCACCTGGCAATGAAGAACACCGTCATGAGAGATCTAACAGGGGTTTGAAAACTCAAAACCCTTGGCGTCCCTCTCAATTTTAGTTTGCTAGACACGTAACGACATCTACCAACTTATTTCAATAATAGACACAACAGCACAGAGGAAAGAAAGTTACAATGAGCAAACTGCACATAAGAAAACCAAAGAGAAAACAAAAGAAAACCATAGAGAAAACAAAAGTACAAATATTGTAGCAAGCCATACCTTCAATCAGTTGCACAGATGCTACAACTATTATTTCGCAACCAGTTCTTGCTACCTCTATTTTTCTGGTGATATCTCTCAATGCCAGTTCTACTACCAACTATAGGAGTTATTTAACAATAGGTTCCTACTACCTCTATTATTCTGGTGATTTCCATTAACAAAAGGTGGAAAAGTGTAAAGTCAATATGCATTTAATCACCGAATTGATTACCTGGAAACACAGCTTGCATCTGAAATCCATCTCAATGCTTGGAACCAGATTCGCAATAACCATATGTTGGAATGACGATAATGAAAACAATATTATACTGATATCCCTATTACATCGATGCAAATCACTGAGGAAGAAACATATTTGATTTGTTAAATATTTTATATTTTGAATATGTTATAACAACATACAATGAAAATTAAATTGTTTTTAATAAAACTGGCTTTTAATAAAACTGGCAAACAATCTTCGGCTATATACATCTCATGTGACAGCCACTTATCACCACGTTGCAAAGAACTTGCCACTTGATAATGATGTGTACGCTAATTATGGAAATAAAATAGAAAGTATTCTTTGTAAACCATAAACACATTTTACCTAAGAAAAAGGTATTTCATGAACATAGTTTATCTTCCTGAGGTTTGTTGAAATTGACACGCATGGAATCGCATGAGCCACACGAACTATTGGATGATGGCTGGGTACTGATCCCTCAGTCCTGTTAGCATAAAGTTTATGCATATTTAAATAGGTAGTTATTGAAAGATATATTTATTTATCTATAAATAGTTATAAAAAATATTTACAATAAGATGTCATGTCACTTATCATTTTCCACATGGTGCAAATGGGTTTTCATTATTTAATGAGAAATCTGAAGTAATGATTACTACATAAGAGTCCCTCTCTTTTGCACCATTCAGAAATGAAATAAATTTAATTTAATAATGTAAAAAAGTTATTTATAAGTTCTAATGTCCACTTTATATATTTTTTACAATTTTTTGCTCAACATGAAATTAATTGAAGTGTCAATGTATTTTTGAATACGTTATACCCTAGCATGAGATAGGGATAAAAATTGATTGGAATAAAAGTGCAAGTTGTATCAATGAATTGACGGAAATAAAGTGTAAAATAGTAATTGAAGGATGCATTTAAATAGTTGATCCGAGAGCAACAACCATATATTTTACTACTAAAAGGAATTTACGACACCAATGATAAATTTCATGATACAAATAGATGAAATATTAAACTTAAAAGTGATGTAGAAGGAGTTGGGTGGGAGAAACATTGGAATACAAATTACACAATATAGGCACAACAAAACCGGAAAAAGCATATAGGCACACCTTTTTACTTCCAAAAATAATCCATGGTACCTATGAAAATTAGTGTAAGATACCTATAAAGAAGAATAGGAAATATTCAAGTGAGAGATGTGCCTTGAGAATCACTCTATATATCTCAAGAAAGTATGATGCCAATGACATATGAGGTCAACAAGAAAAGCAAAGGTAGTGACAATTTCTTCATAATAGACAGTGACCATAGATGGTGGTAAGTAGAATATAAGGAAATATTAATTTCTTAACCTCTCTTACCTATAGATTGCATTGAGGGTTTTCAAGTCTTTAACGACTTTGGTTCGATACCATTAGCTTACACTGCAATGACATATATGCTATACGTAGTTTTTTTAAAAGAAGGTGTAGAAATTTTGAATAATTTAACACATAATCAACAGAGATTATCCTGATCATGTACTATTGTGGAATAAATACACAATACATAAGCTCCTCTATGTTGATACCTAAATATAACAGCATCAATAACAATAAAACATCAAGAGCATTCACACATTAACATAGTATGTAACCCAGGGAAAGCATCTCGCTAAAAACCCCACACTATCTGTATATTAATGATCGAGACCATGTAACATTACAAAGTACAATGCTTATCACAAGAAATCCAGTACCAGCTCCACCTGTTACACACAATACAACTAAGATCTGATCTCCAAATCTATTCCACTGCTTGCCTGCCTCCATTGCTCAATACCTGCTCAAGAATGGATGAGAATGGTCCACCAAACTCGTATTTCACCTCCAAAGAATCACTCACAATGTGTAAGACGTGTGCAGAAGCTACAAACTAGGCAAATACATGAGCAAACTCATTGGCATACTCAATCCCTTGATTGTGCAAGATCTGATGCACAACTATAGTCACAACTGATAGCAATCTGATTCTCTAACACTTGTCCCTGCTGAACTGAACATTCATTGACATGCAACTGAGTTAACTGATGTATACTATAGTTGTATTATGAGTTAATAATTAGTTTAACAACTCATCATTAGTCTATCTGCAGTTAGACTAACTACAGCTAGTTTAACCAAGTTAAACTGAACACAACTCCATCAACTCCACAATTAACTCCACCAAACTCAACTGATTGAGTTCTAACTGAAGTCATGCATGCAACAACTCAACTGACTCATAAGAAAAGCGTACTTCCTTCTGACAGCTGCATGGGCCACATCTGTAGCTCAAACTGAAGTGCTCCAAGAGAACAAGATCAAGTTTATAGTCCAAATATTATTATGAGACAATAATATTTGACTTTTCTATTTTTGACAGCCAGTCTAAAAATAGACTTTGATCACCCACACTCTGGTCACCCACACTTTGGTCACCCACATTTTGGTCACCCACATTGTGATCACTCACACTGTGGTCACCCACACTGTGATCATCCACACTATGATCAAAAATAGAACTTGCGCCATAATTTGCCTGCGGGCCCACTTAGTGAAGGCGACTCTTTTCACTAAGCTCCATCATCTTGTTGCAATCTCAACACTCCCTCTCGACAAGATATGGATTATCGGCAACCCATATCCTGCCTCGGTGGTACTCGAATTTTCTCCTCGTGAGAGCCTTCGTCAGAATATCAGCATCCTGATCCTCCGTTGGAATGTATGAAAGAAACATGATCCTCCACTGCACACAATCTCTGATATGATGGTACCTGATGTCAATATGCTTAGACCTATCATGAAATACAGGATTAGCCGAGAGTTTAATGCAACTCTGGTTATCATAGTAAATCACAGTAGGATCCAAATGAGAACCGAACAAACCAACCAGGATCTTCCTCATCCATATAGCCTCGCATGCAGCCAAACTTGTTGCCATATACTCGGCCTCCGCTGAACTGAGTGCCACAGATCTCTGCTTCCTGCTGTACCAAGAAATTGTTGTCGATCCAATATTGAAGACCCCCCCTGATGTGCTCTTTCTGTTCGTTGGGCTCCCTGCCCAATCTGCATCTGTGAAGCCACATAGCTTCACCTCATCCTCCTGTCTGTACCACAAACCATATCCCGATGTGCCTCTCAAGTAGCGCAATACATGCTTGCCCGCCTTCCAGAAGAGCTTGGTAGGCTTAACCATAGCTTGTGAAAGTTGGTTAACTGCATAGCATATATCAGGTCGTGTATTGACCAAATACATGAGCGACCCCACCAATTGTCGATAAACAGTGGCATCCACTTCTTCTCCTGAAGTGGCATCCTCCTTCCTCCAACCTCCCGGAAGAGGAGTATCAACAGGCTTGCAGCCATGCATGTTGAACTTCTCTAGTATCTCTCGAGCATACTTGCCCTGAGAAACAAACAGCCCACCACTGCGCTGCCATATTTCCAATCCTAGGAAATAGTGAAGGAGGTCCAAGTCCTTCATCTCAAACTCTGTAGCAAGATCCTTCTTGCATGACAGTATCAATAGCTCATCACCCATTAGAATCAAATCATCAACATACAGTACAATAATAAGCAACTTACCCTCCACCACAATCTGGTATAGGTTAGGATCCGCCTCGCTCTTGGAGAATCCAAGTCCTGTGAAATAGCTGTCTATCCGTGTGTTCCAAGCACGTGGTGCTTGATTCAACCCATACAACACTCTCTTGAGCCTGCACACATGCGACTCACTGCTGAAGACCTCAAAGCCTTCGGGCTGCTCAATGTACACCTCCTCCTCAATGACTCCATTGAGGAACGCAGTCTTCACATCCATCTGATGAATGTGCCATCCCATCTGTGCTGAGAGAGCAAGAATCGTCCGTATGGAAGAATACCTTGCAACAGGTGCAAAGGTCTCCTCATAATCGATCCCCTCTATCTGTGAAAAGCCTCGGGCAACAAATCTTGCCTTGTACTTCTCCACACTCCCGTCAGCTGCCTGCTTGACCTTGTAGATCCATCTCGAACCCACCACTGATTTCCCTTCCGGTCTAGGAACAATCTCCCATGCACTATTTCTAAAAATAGAATCATACTCTTCCACCATGGCGTCTACCCATGCGGGATCCTCCACAGCTTCCTCGAAAGAGGATGGCTCAGTCACAACACACTTGCTCATCAGAGCCATGTATCCAGTGTACCGATCAGGTGACTGTCTCTGCCTGCGTTGGGTTGTAGGTGGTCCTACAACTTTCTCTGCATCTTGAGCCAGTCGCTCAGCTTTTGTCAAGCGCTTTCGCCCTCTGATGGTTGGCGCTGCATGAGTGGTCTCTTCCACTCCATGAACCTCGTCCTATGGCTGATCCACGTCCTGAAGCTCATCCTTAGGAACTAATAGCTCCTCATCTACATGCAAGTGTAGCTCCCTCTCAAGCGAACACTTCATGGCTTTCTCTTCCTGAAATTTTATATCCCGCCGCACAACAGTTTTACCACTGTCTGGAAAATACACACAATAGTTGTGGGGCGTATCAGTGTACCCCACAAATATCCCAACCTTTGCGGTCGGCTCCAACTTCTTCCTAGCATCCTTCGTCACATGCATGTAAACGTTAGCACCAAAAATCCTCAAATGAGAAAGATTAGGCTTCTTACCAGAATAAGTCTCCTCAGGTTTACTCATGCCAAGTATCCTATGAGGACAACGGTTCTGCACATAAACTGTTGTATTGCATGCTTCCTCCCACAAGTGAAGGGGTAGGCCCAGATCATGCAACATTGCCCGTGCAGCACCCACAATCGCTCTGTTCTTCCGCTCTGCTACCCCGTTCTGCTATGGGATATGGGGAGCTATGAGCTCTCTACGAATCCCTTCTGCCTTGCAGAAATCCTTGAACTCGTCCGAGATGTATTCACCACCATTATTGCTCCTAAGAGCCTTCACCTTCTTCCCTGATTCCTTCTCGACCAGTGCTTTGAATTCACAGAACTTTGAATATGTCTCGCTCTTCTTCTGCATGAAGAAGATCCAGCACCTTATGAGAGAAATCATCAACAAAAATCACATAATACCTGTGTTTTGCTGTCGAAGCAACTGAGAAAGGTCCACACACGTCTGTGTGAATTCTCTCAAGGATCGTCGTGGCGCAACTATCCTTCTCGTGAAAGGTGGCTTTCACAAACTTCCCCAAAGTACACCCCTTGCACTGATCTGACTGCGCAAGTGTGCCTTTAGGAAGCCCTGTAGTGATCTCCTGCAGTATCTTCAAGGCTCCATGGTGAAGGTGACCTAATCTCCTGTGCCACAACTCGCCATCATCCCGGCTCACCAATCCTTCTGCCTTGCCCGCCATTGTTGCGCATCCATCTACATGCAACTGATAAAGGTTCCTCACTCGAACCCCTATCTTCCGGGTCTCACCAGTTGTCTTGCTACGCAGGAAAACCTTTCCCTTGCTAAAAACAACATCATACCCCTTGTCTTCTAACATCGCCACTGAGATGAGATTCTTCGTCAATCCTGGAACATGCATGACTTCCTTCAATACGAAGGGTTTACCAGACTCCCTCTCAAAGGAAATGGTACCGATACCGGTCGCACTGTATCTACCATCATCGCCCATCTCGATGTGCACTCCAAGATCTTTGCCCTCCAGATCAGAGCAAATCTCTATCTCCCGTCATGTGAAAAGATGCACCACTGTCCAAGAACCACACTGATCCCATCACACTTGAAACCAAGCATGTGATCAATGAAAAATCAAGCTCAAACTGTGAGGCTAGAGCCTCTCCTGCTGAAGATCCAGCAGCCTGTTTGTTATTCTTCTTCTGCGGACAATTAGTGGCATAATGTCTGTGCTGGTGACAGTGAAAACACTTCACCTTGGACATATCCTGCTTCTTGCCTTTTGCACCAGACTGAGAAGCTTTCTTACTCTTCCCTTTCTTTGCTTTGGCAGCCAAAGCACAATTCTCTTCATCAGCTCCCTTTGACGAAGATCTGTCCCTGGTACTCCGCCTGATCTCCTCCTGCACAAGATCTGACCATAGTCTTTCCCATCCTGGCAATTTCTCTCGACCATTGACAGAGTCTTGATAGGAATGCCAACTCTTCGGAAGACCAAGGAGAGCCAAGCTCACCAAGTCCTCATCATCGACAGTAACCCCCACACTTCCTAGCTCATCTCGACACTGAGTGAACTTCGTGAGATACTTGGGAATACTGTCACCCTTCTCACACTTAATGTTTATGAGTTTATCCTTGAACGCCAGGTCGCTCTTGCTTTGGAATAACATTTGCAATCCTTTGAAAGACATTTCAACAACACTGCTGCAAATTCAATTTCCATCAGCTCAAACTCAACTGCTTCCAATCTAAGATTCGTGAGAACACAATATTTCTCGTACAGAGATTGACTGTATGGGCATTCACCAGATATCTCACCTTCCAAAGGAAGGATGAATCCAGAGGCTAGCTGGCCCGATTACAGACTCTGCCTGAAGAAATAGAATGTAAACACTTCCTGAATAGTAGATCTGATGATCAATCCTCGCTTGATATCATGTAAAAGTCTCTTCTACAAATCAAGCAGCTCCGATACCATGTAGAAATTTTGAATAATTTAACACATATTCAACAGAGATTATCCTGATCATGTACTATTGCGGAATACATACACAATACATAAGCTCCTCTACGTTGATCATCAATATAGCAATATCAATAACAATAAAACATCAAGAGCATTCACACATTAACACAGTATGTAACCCGGGGAAAGCATCTCGCTAAAAACACCACACTATCTGTATATTAATGATTGAGACCATGTAACATTACAAAGTACAATGCTTATCACAAGCAATCCAGTACCAGCTCCACCTGTTACACACAATACAACTAAGATCTGATCTCCAAATCTATTCCACTGCTTGCCTGCCTCCACTGCTTAATACCATTTCAAGAATGGATGAGAATGGTCTACCAAACTCGTATTTCACCTCCAAAGAATCAGTCACAATGTGTAAGACGTGAGCAGAATCTACAAACTGGGCAAATACATGAGCAAACTCATTGGCATACTCAATCCCTTGATTGTGCAAGATCTGATGCACAACTATAGTCACAACTGATAGCAATCTGATTCTCTAACACTTGTCCCTGCTGAACTGAACATGCACTGACATGCAACTGAGTTAACTGATGTATTCTATAGTTGTATTATGAGTTAATAATTAGTTTAACAACTCATCATTAGTCTATCTGTAGTTAGACTAACTACAACTAGTTTAACCAAGTCAAACTGAACACAACTCCATCAACTCCACAATCAACTCCACCAAACTCAACTGATTGAGTTCTAACTGAAGTCATGCATGCAACAACTCAACTGACTCATAAGAAAAGCGTACTTCCTTCTGACAGCTGCATGGGCCACATCTGTAGCTCAAATTGAAGTGCTCTAAGAGAATAAGATCAAGTTTATAGTCCAAATATTATTATGAGACAATAATATTTGACTTTTCTATTTTTGACAGCCAGTTTAAAAATAGACTTTGATCACCCACACTCTGGTCACCCACACTTTGGTCACCCACATTTTGGTCACCCACATTGTGATCACTCACACTGTGGTCACCCACACTGTGATCATCCACACTGTGATCAAAAATAGAACTTGCGCCATAATTTGCCTGCGGGCCCACTTAGTGAAGGCGACTCTTTTCACTAAGCTCCATCATCTTGTTGCAATCTCAACAGAAGGGGTCCCTACATAATTTCCTCCAAGGTGGAGGGGCCTCCCCCTCCTTCCGAAAAATACTTATCGGTAAAGGAAAAGATGAGTCACATAGAGGGGAGGAAGGAGGTGGTCCCTCAAGACTACAACAAACTCTAGTAATGGGTGATTTGTGGTAAAAAGGGATGTGAGGGAAATGCGTACCCAAAGACCCAGACTCACAAAACCCCAAGTTCACCATCCTTGTGAACAGATTGGAAACTCAAAAAAAGAGGACATGAGATCATGCATTCATTTGTAAGTTTATTGGAATCTCGCTGATAGAAAAATAAATCAAACACTGGATACAAGAAAACTAGCAGCCTAAGGGAGAGGTAGATCTATGAATAGGACCAAAAGGGTTCTTCACTATTATCATTTCAAACCTGAATGATAAAGGGCACATTTTTGAAGGAAGGTCGTACCTTCTAAATAATGTAGGACTTTACATTAGGCACTAGGATGCCTGTTTCAACCTAGATAAAGAGTAATTCACGGGTGCATCAATGTGGGTTAGATTATATTTCTTACCAGTTGAATTTTGGTTACCAAAGATCTTTGAAGGCATAGGTTAGGTTCTGGGACATTTTGTGGAGGTTTCGAAGGTAACAAAAAGTGGGAAAAATATGTCCTATGCAAGAATGTGTGTTTATATTAACATCTCGCAACCCCTACCAGAATCTATAGAACTAGATTACCAAGGAGAAATTTGGAAGCAACCCCTAGACTATGAACATATTCCATTCTAGTGTATACTCTATCATGAACATGGCCACCTATTTTGTGAGTGTCCTTTGAAGAAGAGGGAACAACCCCCAATTAGCTCAATGATGAATTATGGTTTTACAAGAGCTACTAACAGGTGATGCAAAAAAAGGAATCAAAGTTCTTTTAATACAAGGGGAACTCAGGAAAATAGTTCCTTCTCTATGCTCGAGGCAATGCAGGAGGACAATGAGGAATTCGACACGACCGAAATGGATATTATTCCTACAAAGCATAGTTAGGTTAAGGGGGCCTTGAAACATAAAATGGGTGAGAAGGAAAAAGATGTAACTATATCCAGATTTACTTGCCTTACTAGGGTTTGAGGAAATGGTTCCTCTCTTTGACTGTAGAATTTCTAACATTTCGGAAGAAGAGAAAACATTGGTCACTATGGTAAAATAATGTGCTTTGAATGACCGTGTTGATATTACAAATGAGGAGAAGGAAAGGTACTCCTACGTCTACCTTCATTGGAAGTAAAAAACAAACTTTCCTAGGAGACCCAATAGCACAAGCCTTCCAAGCATTTAAGGAAAAAGGCAAGGAAGTTTTATCAAAAGAATTGCACAAAGAGCAGAAGGAGAAGATCATTAAACCAAAATGAGAAGCACAAAAATATATGGGGAATACTCAGAGTATCTCAGAGCAGGCTTTAACCAACCCAGAGAAGGATTTGTAAAGTCTTTTCACAAGTATAAATGAAAATACTATCCTGGAATATTAGAGGACTAAATAGTCGAGGTGAACAACATTACCTTAGGGATCATATTAGGAAGGAGAATCTGACCATCATAATATTATAAGAAATGAAATTGCACATCGATAGATTGCATAATATCATTAGTTTTCGTTGGAAAGGTTGTGAGCATATGTTTTTATTGGCCTTGGAGAATGCACGTGGGATATCTGTTTGGTGGAACCCTTGAATGGTGTTTTTTCAACAATAGTTTACGTATGATCGAATCCTAATGGGTAGCTTTCGCTATGTAGGAACCAAAGAAAAATTATTCCTTACAGTGGTCTACACTCCATTGACCCCCCTTCATAAAAGACTCTTCTTAAAGCAATTAAAGGATATAAAACTACTTCTTGGAAATGTGTTTTGGATTGTTGGAGGAGATTTTAATATCATTCGATCGACCTAGGTGAAAAGGGTTGGTACAAGTAGATTAGATCCCATGTTGGTGGTTTTTGATGAATTTTTTGAAGCTCTCTCTCCCTGGTTGATATTCCTACAAATACTAGTTGTTATACTTTGAATAATCGTAGGGGAGGGAAACCATATATATTATAGTTTAGACAGGTTCTTGGTATTATAGAACCTTATACAAAAAATTTTATATATTGAAGTCGCTAGATTACCATGTATGGGCTCAAACGAGTGGGAAGTTAGACTTGAAATAGATCTTAAGGAACCTCCATCAAATAGACCCTTTAATTTTGAATGCTTTTGGTTTCAATGATAATATTTTGTAGATCTTCTTAGGACTTGGTGGGATGACATCACTGTAGAGGGTAATAGTAAGATGAGAATGTTCCAACTGAAGGTAAATAAGTTGAAATATAATTTCAAAAATTGGAATAAGTGTTCAGAAATACCTTCAAGGATAAGAGGGAGATGGAAAATAGTATGTCATCAATCCAAAAAATGATCATTTGGGAGGGTAGATCCACTGAGTTAACAATTGAGGAGGCTGATGTCCTAGAAAAAATGGAAGATATAAAGAAGTAGGAGGAGATTCTATGGAAGAAAAAGTCTAGAATTCCATTGTTGAAGGAAGGTGATTGTAATACTAAATTCTTTCACAATGTGACAATTCAACATTGTCCTCATGACATAATTTTCTCCATTATTGATAAAGGTGGTGCACGAAACTTGGCACAATATGAAATAGAAAGAGAATTGGTAAAATATTTTGCTGATCTCTGGTTTAAGACTAGACCAGTACTATCATTTGTGGGCTCAACTCTTACAGTTATCAACAACATCCCAAAAATAATCAACAAGGAAAAAAATAGTGCACCAATGTGACTCATATCTTTATCCAAAGTGGAGGAAGGGGTTAAGAATATGCCAAGAAATAAGGCACTGTTTCCAGATGGATTCACCACATACTTTTATCAGGAATGTTGGCATTTCCTTACCAAAGATATTCATGAGGTGGTAGAAGAATCGAGACAGGCACGACACATACTCCCTGCCCTAAATTCAACTTTTATTTTGTTAATACCAAAGCCAAGGAAAAATGAGAGTCTAGATGGATAAAGACCAATTGCATTATGCAATGTGATTTATAAGATTATAACTAATGTGATCTATAAGATTATAACTAATGTGATTGTGAAAAGATTGAAACCATTTCTCTTGACTCTGATATCCCTAGAGCAAGCGGAGTTATTTGAGGGAAGGAATATTGTAGACGAAATAATTATGGTTCAGGAAATCATCCACTCACTCAAGCGGACCAAATGCCAAGTTATGTTTTTCAAATTGGATTTTTCTAAAGCTTATGAAAAAATTAGATGATCCTTTCTATTTAAAGTCCTACAAGAGTTTGGATTTGTAGAGCCTTGGCTGGAATGGGTTGGTTCCCTTATCTCCACAACCCTTTTTTAAATTTTGGTCAACATATTACCTTCTCATACCATTCATCGATCCATAGGTATTAGATAAGGTGATCCTTTGTCGCATTTTCTCTTCATTTTAGTTATGGAAGGCCTCAGAAGAATGTTTCAAAAAGTTGGAGAGTCAAATTAAATTTACGGACTTCATTTTTATGGGAAGGAATTTCCTATCACACATCTTTAGTTTGTGGATGATGTTATATTATTTGGTCTCCCTACTCAGGATAGAGGTTTCTAGGATGAAGAAACTCTTCAACATTTTTATGCTAGGCTCTGGAACTATGGGGAATAAAGAGAAAACACATATGCTATTTTTCAATTGCCCGGAACTGATACAATAAAGGCTTTCTCACACTTTGGATTATACCAGGGGTACGCTACCAACAAAGTGTCTAGGGTTTGTATTAGTTTGTAACTATCGAAAGGCTTTCACATTGGCATATTTATTGGAGAAAATGTGTTGTCGAATGAGAAATTGGGTGTTTCAGATCCCGAGTCTTCCTAGTAGGCTTGTCTTGATGAAAGCATTTCTCTAGATGCTTCCGAATTATCAATTACCACTAATTCCCATCCAATGCAATGTATGCCATTATCTCAGAGGGATTTGGTCGAACTTTATATGGAAGGGTTCGGTCACAAAAAATAAATGGGTCTTGATAGGTTGGGGTAGACTGACACTACGAAATTTGCATGGAGTTTTGGGACTAAGGGATGCCTATTTCATTAGAAAATCCTACGTAATGAATTTGTGGTGGTCATGGGCCCAGGGTGGTTCAACAGTTTGGAAGAGGGTGGGGAACAGGAAGTATATGTCAACCAATTCTTAGGTGGAAAGGCTAAACATGGATGTCACAATCAAAGGCTCTAGAATTTGGAGTTGGCCTTATGAGGTAATGCCCAAGGTTAAAAAACTTGCCTTATAGGAAATACATGATGCTAAAACTACCTCTTTTTGGGAAGATTCATGGCAACAAAACCCTCCCCTAGCAAATGATAGTAATCTTCATGAGATGAAAGAGTGGACTCAACCTTCAGGTGATTCATTTTAAAGTAGTTGACTATTGGAGCACAAAACCCTCTGTCCATGTGTGGTGACAGTGTAAAATAAAAAAAGAATGATCAAATTACAACATTCTCTTGGTGTGGGAAGATTTCTAGCAATAAATTCAAGGTATAAGAATACAAAACTCAGATAAATGAGATATTTTGAGTCAGGGAAAGGGAAAATCTGGCACCTTCTCTCTAAATGAAGTGTACTTGACATTTATTGATCTACGTGTTCAAGGGGAAAGTCAAATATGGAAAATTGTATGGAATTTAGAAGGAAGGCCTAAAGTGTTCACTTTCCTGTGGTTGACCACATGGGGTTGTGTGTTAACTTTGGATCGACTGCAAAGAAATGGATTTGAAAGTACATCAAGATGTTCATTTTGTTTATAGGAGGAAGAGAATGCTACCCACATATTCATATCTTGTGCTCACTTGTAGGAAGTTTGTAATTTTACTTATGTTTTATTTAACCAAATTTTACCAAAGGTAGTGAATGTTAAAACTTGGTTATTATACTGGTATAGTGAGAAATTCAAGCATCCGTGGGTATTGTAATCGTGGCATTTACCTATGAATTTCTTCTTCTGGAATTTATGGAAGAAGAGGAGTTTTAGGGTGTTACAAGGTAGAAGCTAATCGTCGTACATGTATAAGAACAAATTATGTCCAATGTGCAGGAAACTTTTGGTAGTGCATCTTTTGGATGAAAATGTAGGGCAACATTATAATGAGTCAGAACTTATTCTAACAAAAACTACATATCCAGGAAGTTGTTGGCCCTTTAAAATGAAAAAACCATAATGAAAGGTAGAATTGATATTATTATTTCAATCGTCCCTCCATCCTTTGTTGTGTTGTATTGATGGAGCCTCATGGGGCATGGGGAGCCTTGGTATTGCACCAAGAGTGCTACAACTCCCAATGACTTCTCAACTCTATTTATCAACTCGAGGTTCATAGAAACTTCATGGTGACAGTACTATATACACAATAGATGGGATTCTACTCATGCCACCCTCAACTAGGACATTTGATCAAGACTGCTCCAAGACCATTATTTATACTATATTAGAAAGAAATTGACTACTGAAGGTGTAATTCAGAAGCTATCACTAATGGAAAAATGGAAATTTCTTTCTAAACCTCAACTAGTAAATGATACTAAATCAATGCATGAAAGAAAACAAGAGCTACACTACTTGCAGAAAGCAAACTATACTATTTTTCAATCAACCATCTAGCTACCAAATCCACTTGGAAATAGGAAACTTCCCTACCAAATCATAGCTAAATATTTCATGCATCATCTATCTAGTTTGCATATGCATATAAATCAATGTTCTATTTTTGCTAAACCTGTGATAAAGAAACTACTGGTATTTTGTCTTGTAGTGAAGTAAAAGGATGGTTGATGGCCTAGGTGCTTCCCTTGATCATGGAGTCCAATTTTGGGGTCAATCTACTCCTAAAACAAGTCAAAATTTCTTCACAGGTTAAAACAGGGGGTAAAACAGGCTACTACAGACATGCTACAGTAAGCTGCTACACGCGCCCTGTAATACTAGAAGAAGGCCTATAATGACACAGGAAGGCTGTCAAGAAGGTTTGGGAGGTAGGAATGATGAAATCAAGGGATGACAAGGTGGATGGAGGTTGTGGTCGATGGATGAAAGGTGGTCAACACCCCTAGCCAAGCTCAAGACATTAGAAAGGCTCATTTTGGACTAAGAGGGCTTCTGATGGTGGCCTAAGGGAATGAGCTCAAGAATAGAATTTTTGGATTCATAAAAGAGGGTGAAGAAGTCATGGATGGAGATGGTGAAAGGCCCCTTTCCTACAGATCCAAACAAACTTGCAACATCACATGCACATACTCTTTTATCATTGAAAAAATAAAATAACCAATGGTGGAAAATATGTGTTGAATTTAAATACCATCTAATCTATGCCAAAAGATCTGATCTAGTCACAAATAAATTTCTAATCTACAACAAACACATGAAAAACAGGATGACTAACATAGAACTTCTTCCAAAAAATCATAAACATAACATAATTGGGTTGTGATTGTAGATTCTTCGATTCATGCTCCCACGAGAGAGATGAGATAGAGGTTGTAATCACAATATTTTTGAGGGGATATGTTCTAATGAAATGAAGAAATATAATCAACATTCTAAGATAAAAATAAATACCAATACATAAGAGGGACCTAAGCCGCTAGGGTTAGGCCCAAACCCAAGAGACTCAACCCTCTATAACTAACTCAGTGATGGATCAATAAGAAACCTCTCATTATAATTGCATCAATGTCAAATACACCACATAAAGAGTCAAAAATAACAAAGTGTGAATCCACAGCTTGATCTCAATAGCTTCTTAACTGAAAACAAAGTGTGAATCCTAAAGAGCTCTTTGGCATGTTTATTTATCCAAGAGGGTAGCTACTAGTGGATCCCTAGAAAATAGGAATGTTTGTCTCCCAAAACTCGATAAGGGTGGATCTAGATCTTCTTTAACTGCACTTTCTTGGATGCCAATGACCTTGTCTTGCTTGGATGCCAATGAACTTGAGCTGACGAGAGAGAGTGTAGTGATTTTTATTGATTGAGGGAGTCAAGGATGTGGAAAACCTCATAGAATCTCTTCTTGTTGTCTACTGCAAGCTCTTGCATTCAAATCATCTCAAAAGTTCTCCATTTCCTGCATTTAAACCATATTAGGCCACATGACATAGAAAAACATCTTTTACCCCTCTCATTAAGCATAATAAATAAAAAATTGTAAATAAATGTGAGAAAGAGATAGTTCTAAAGGTGGAGGATGGAATTATAACCCTTATGATGTACCTATTGATGAGCCTCATCATCACCCTCCTACTAAAATTCTTGCTGATCCTCTGAGCAGCTCAGTCATGTACGTCCATGTCCTTCATGGACCTGGTGGCCTCCCTAACATCCCAAGGCTCCTCAGATGGTGTGCCTTCTTGAGGGTAGAAGCCTATATCCTTTTCTATCTCTGTCCACTGCTTCGTCTCCTCTGTGTCATTTCTTCCTTCCTGTAGGCCTAGTAGCAAGGGTGGAATAAGCTTGACTCCAATTCAATTTAATTTTAATCTTTGAATTCTTCTTTTCTACAGAGTTTTCCTTTCCAATGCATTCCTTAGCTTTTCAAGAGAGTGATACTCGTTTATTTGGAGACACTAGGGTAAGGCATTCTATCTCCTCTAGCAGTCTTGTTGGCTTTCTGTCCCTAACAACCTAAGTGTGTCTTAAAAATGTGAAATGGTTTGTTCCTGGGTGGCAAGGTATGTGGGTGCTAGGTCAACATGATTAGAGGTGATGCTATGATTGCTAATGAAAACCATTGAGCTAACTAGCTCTGCCCCAATATAAAGTGTTTTCTTTTCTTCCTTTGCCATGACTCTCTTTACTTCCTCAACTCTTGCCTCCTCATGAGTCATCCAGGCTGCTAGGGCCATCAGTTGTGTAGCCCCAATTTTATATTGGGATCCCAAATATTCATATAAGTCAAGGCTAGGTTATGAATGTAGAAATAAACTAATTTTTCTCCATCTTCTATGCTAACCTCGTTGCGAAATTCAATGATTTTTTTGTAATCTTGAAATGACATAGATCCATGTTGTGCTAAGGTCTTGATTTGGAATTGCATCCACTGCCCTTTGAGAAAGAGTACATAACACTTGTATGGTTTTCTTCACTGTAATGCCTTCATGGAGAGACTTGCCATTGTGACTAGTTGAGTTTCCTTCTCCTGCAACTTCTCCCTCAACCACCTATTTTCTCCCTGTAGTTTCCCCCTCATTGTAGAATATGTCTCTATTAACTCACTCAATTCTTTTCCCATCTCAAGGACTCTTTTCTCCATGAGGCCCACATCTTCCACCTTTTTAGAATTAGAAATTTGCATCTAGCTGTGGGTTATCCCTCTTTCTGCTTCTAGCTTAAAGAAAAGTGGGACCGCAATGTTTTTGGGAATAATTATCCCTCCTTCAATGAATTTATAATAGGAGCTTAGGCTATGTTGTGTACTAGGCTCCTGGAGCTCTAAGAAGTCCCCCTAAAATGTTTTTGGGGAAGATCCTACCTCCTGTAGCTATTGTGTCACATTTTTCCCCTCTTGTTGAACATTATGCTCCTCTTGTAGCATCCTTTGTTACTCCTATAGCACACTCGATTCTTCCTGTAACACATTATATTTTTCGTGTATCACAATCTATTTTACCTGTAGAACACTTTCTTTTTCTTGTAGCATGATCTTTTCTTCTTATTGGAGGGTGGTAGGTGTCTTGGGTTGTTTGAAGGAGGTTTGCCTCGTGGTGGGCCTCCTTAGAGAGGTGACCACTTTAATTTTTCTTTTAGTGAGTCTTACCTCCTCTTTGTTACTTGGGGAATCTTCAATTGTGATAGGGGCTTTGGTGGGAATTTGAGGCATTCCTTGATTGATCTTGGTTCTTTTCCTAGTCTTAAAGTATAGGGGAGATTTCCTTTGTAACTTCTTTTTAGGTTTTACTATGGTGCTCGAGCTATATAAGGTTGTAGAAAACTCCTTTTCAGTGAGTCCTTGAGACAAAATTTCTTGATCTAGGGATACCTCTATTTCTCTAGACTCCATAGTTTTATGAGGACTTCATGTTTCTTGTTTCTCCCCTTCTTCCTATTCATATTTATCTTTTCCTACATCTACCTCTGGTTCTTCCTCTTCTTCTAAACCTAGTGATTCCTCCTCTCTTGCCTTTTCCCCTTCTTGTTCTACTTTCTCATATTTTCCTCCAACACTAGAGGCTGGGTCTCACCTGGTGTGAGGTTATGTGTGGCAACGAAGGCCTCTCTATCCATTCCTATGATATTGGACCAAAGGACAGGGATTCTTGATTTATTTAAGGCATACACCACTATCAGTTTAATCAGGCCATGGCGACCTAGGTGTTGGTGTTTTCCCTCTCTCATTTTTTGACTCATGTCCCTGATGGATTGTAGGAGGAAGTATGGAACATTAAGTCTTTGATCCAGGGGCAATTATTCTTGAATTATGAGTTCATAAAGTAATATAAAATGGTAGGCATATAACACACTAAACCTCCCCTCACAGGAGATGTATTTTAGAATATGGTAGGCCACCTCATCCAAAGGATAAGGTAAGCTTTCCCTCCTAACTCCATTCTTGTCCTCGACAGAATTTTAATTGGCAGTGAAGAAGTTATTTTTGGTAGTGGCATTGGTGGTCATGTCTTCTCTGCCCCATATGATCACTAGGGGTAGGGTTGTCACTCTGCTTATTAGCTCAGTGCTGAGTGAAATAGCTAATCCCCTCACCGCAATGGTGGAATTGTCTTTTGTTTGTGAGTTCAAGGCCATGGAAAATTCAAAGAAAATGTCATCATCATATCCTTTCAATAACTCAAATAATCCTAGCCACCAGTGTCTTCTAAAAGTTTCTACCACATGAGGGTGTAGATGGATTCTTTTGGTATCTGAGGGTTCCCTTCTATTAAATCCTCCCCCCATATCTTCTCTATGTTTTTAGCTAAGTGAAGGATAGATACTTCCTATAATAGATTTGTTTTATAATTCAACGGAAACAGTGAGTTAGAATCCACGATTGATGATAATTCCCTACATTCCCTCTAATCTACAACTCGAAAAGATATTTTAGTTTCATAATTTGATTGCTACTTCCTATAGAATTTGAAGTGCACCTTGCATACAATTTATGGATGGATGAAGGACATGGTGCACTTACTTTCTATCACATGGTCTAGGACGAAGGTAATAAATTGAAGATCGATTTGACCATTTGTAGCGTTCCTTCAATGTTTTAGTCTTCCTGGAGCAGTCTCTTGGCCTTCTTATAACAATTGTAGGCTTGCTTGTAACTCCCTCCTATAGAAATGATATAACAAGGTTTGAAACTCCCCGATGGTACCCTGAGCTTGTTCTTTCATTAAATATTTTTGAAATGAGTGTTTATGCAAAATAAATTGATCCCCAATACATAATATGCCATTTTAAGCTTAGGCTTGGAGCACGGTGATGACTTGACAGTCACATGAGGTTTCCTCTTTTGGAACGTTGTCCCCACTTGGAGTAATTATTCCCTCATTCCTCGTAATCACCACCCACTCTGTATGATCCAAACTCAACTGATGTGACACCTCCACTTTGCATGATTGCTTACAATCAATTTTAGTTTACTAGCTGAGGGTGCCAAACTTAACTAGCCACATCTAGCTTATTAAAACATCTCATCTAGACATGTATACATTTTCATTATTTACACATAGGGAGGGTAGGATAGTTTTCCATACCTGTGCCTACCTCATGATTGAAATAATTTGAGGATATGAATATTGGAGATGGACCTCATTATTGCCATCAAGCAATTTGAATTGATGTGTTTCTTTCCTATGTGTTTCTTCATTTCTCCTCCTGATATTTGATTGGTATGGTTACTGTGTGTGCAGGTACCTTATTGATGTCCAAGATTCTACTGTTGGTGGTGAGTGTTGTTGGGAGTGATGTCACTACTGCAGTGTAACCCCATAATTTTTCATCACCCCCTACTAATGAGAAAAAACAATATAATTTCCTTTTGTGATGTGTGCACAACCTACTACAAGAGGAGGTTCTCTTCCTGTAGCACTCCTTTTATTTTCCTCTATGATATTCAAGCTGCATGGGGGTAATGAGAGAGGGTGTAAGAGTTCTTGAGGAAAATTTTAGGACTTTGAGAGAGTGGTGTAGATTTGTGGAAATTAAGAGGATGTGCTATGTGGGTTTCTCAAGAATTTTTTAACAGGGGTAAGGCAGAGTGGAGGGATTTTAGGGAAAAATATCTTTTTATGAACTAGGATAGATGAGTGATGGATAAATGGTGGAACATGGTGGGAGAACCTTATCAATCCTTTGCAAGGTCATGTTGGGCTCTCCTTTCCTTCATATCTCCCTTGTGTAGCTTTTGAGAGCCCTCCTATAGCATTACATGACCTTCCTTCAGCAATTACGGGTCCTTCCTATAGCAATCCAGAGATGGGGTGAAACTTGAATTTTTTCATAATGGGATGGTTGAGAGGGTGATCACATGAGTGTGGATGATGGATCTGAAGTGGATGGAGGGAGAACTGAGGAGAATTTTGATAATTTTTCCCTGTAGCCATGGAATTTTCCATTGTCTTCAATCTTGGAAAATGAAAAAAAATTGCCATACATGTTGTAGATCCATTTCCTGTGTTTTTTTTTTGAAGACACACATGCTACCTCAGAGGAGGTTTTAAATCTATATGCATGCCTTAGGTGCCTCAAGAGATGTTTTCACTCAGGTATCTTCATTATTTCTATATATATTTTTTTTTTCTCTTAGGCTGCCTAAGAGAGGTTTTCCACCCAAGAGTTAGCCTCAGATGCATCATAAAGGTTTTCATCCATGCATTTTATTTATTTTTATTTTCTCAAAAAAGTATCTATAAATGTTGTGGACTGGAAGATATGACACTTCAATCAAATTGACTTCTCTGCTAATTGTACTGATGAATTATTCCTTAGACATAGGTTTTCTGTATACCTTCAACCTGTAGCCATTGATAAGAAAGGGAGTCCTTTCCTCATCAATGCTCTTGATTTGAACACCTCCATTGTAATGAAATTTCTCTATAAGGTATAGGCCTAACCATCTTGTCAGCAGTTTTCCTTTCGAATCCTTATACCTAGATTCATATAGTAGTGCCCAATCCCCTTCTTCAAAAACCGTTTCCTTGATATTCATATGATGCCAAACCTTCCTTTGCAATTTTATAACTTCAGTGTGTAGGAGGGCCTGCATTATGAACTCATTCGAGCCATTCAATTGAAGCAACCTCTCTTGCTGTGCTTTGGTGACATCTAAGTCTAACTGGGCTGCCATTCTCAAAGTATTATACTCAAACTCAATAGAAAGAAAAGATTTCTTTCCATAAACCAGATCCTATGGAGTGAACGCAGTAGTTGTCTTCCAAGTGGTGTTATAGGCCCAAGTAGCCTCCACTAATCTATCTGCCCAATATCTCCTGCTAATTCTCACAACCTTGGTGAGGCTTCTCTCCAATGCCTTATTTGTAACCTCTACTTGCTAATTTTCCTGAGGGTGATAGGAAGTAGATGTTTTTTGTTTGATATGATGCTTCCTTAAAATATTCTCGATTAGATGTGATGTGAAGTGAGCTCCCTGATTAGTGACTATCTATCTGGGGTACCCAAATTTGTAGAATATATTTCCCTTAAGAACTCAACCACTTTTTCCTCTCTTTTTGCCTTGACAACCTTTGTCTTAGCCCACTTTTTCAAGTAATCAATGCACACAATGATCTAATTTTTCTGCCCCGATGGCAGATCAATTGGCCCAATGAAATTGATAACCCACTTGTCAAATGGATCAAAGGCCACCTGAGGTTGTAGGGGAATTTCATCCCTCGGTGTTGTTTTTCCCATCCTCTGGCCCTAATCACATTGGCTAGTATGCCTTCTTACATCTTGATGCAGAGTGGGTCGATAATGGCCAACTTGTAGGGCTTTGAAAGTTGTTTTTTGCCCTCCTATAATGGAATATAGGGTAAAAATTGGATGGGATGTTGTATGATAGACTTCATCTTCCTCCTCCTCTTCTAGTCATATTGGTAAGTCACGCTCAATGGATGGCCGAGTAAGCGGGTACAATGCCAGCTGTTTGTACAAATGCCCATTTTTAATGGTCATGTTCCGAGCCCTGCAACTAATGTAAGCATCAACAGTGGCTAACCATGGCCTTCCCAAGCTGAGAAGATAACAATTAAATTTTGTTTTGGGCTGGAGAACCAGGAAGTCAGTAGGATACTCCCAAGAGTCAATAGAGAACATCACATCCTCAACAACTCCCTCAAGAGCCACTATGGATCTATCTACAAGTTGCAGCACTTTAGTGATATTTCTCAAGGATCCTTGGAGGTTTATTTTTAGCATGGTTTCTTTAGTCATCACATTGATGGCAACCCCCCAGATCAGTGATGGTATGAGGGAAAATTATGCCATCAATGTGCACATCAAATCAGATAATTGACCAATAACATTAATGGTGGGGGTGTCTCTTTTTCTCCTCCCAGGTGTTTGAAACATTTCTCTTTGATAATATTATTGTAGATGGGAACATCCTTCATAGCTTGGAGAAGGGGTATTTTAACATAGATATTATTCAATTCTCCTGGAAGTTCGGTCTCTTCTGGGATGTGCTGGTTAGGATGGATCAATATTTCAGAACAAGGAGGTGGATTTACTTGAGGGATACTCTCTTCCTTTTTCTCTTCAAGTTCAGGTGGATATGGAGGTTGGTTATCTAGAAGCACTCTTCCAGACACGAGGTTGATTTCTTGAATCTCCATAGCATAGGTAGGGTAAGATGTCTCTCGACTATGGACTGATTGTACTTGCTTGTTATTTGGGTTTGGATTGGGTTGATCAAGCATCTAAGGTTTCTTGGATGGAGTAGGATGAGTGAGTTGTGATTGAGATGGAGGCACAGGCAGTAAAGTAGGAGGTTGGTTCAGTTGAAGCGTCCACCCTTGTGATGGGTTATTCCAATGAGGATGTTAAGAATAATATGGCTGAAATAGTTGATTAATAGGTTGGGTAGGATATTGAGGAGCATAAGGCCAAGAAGGAGGTGTGGACCATGATGGATGAGTGGAAGATTACCAGGGTGGAAAGGGTGCATTCTGGTTGGGATGGTAATAATATTTAGATGCACCTTGCATGCCATGTTGGTATGGATGAGTTCCTTGGGGCCTCCTTTGATTTATAAATCATAGTTCCTCAGCCCCACTTTCTACCCCTTGGTATATAACTTTTAAGATAGGAAAATAAGGACATTTTTCTCTGGCATGGTTTTCCTTGCAGACTGAGAAGACCTCTATGACGTTTAATGGGCATTCATTTCTGGGGTGCCTTCTACCACATTTAGGGAAGAAAATAGCTAGGGACCTATCTACTTCCTCTTGTCTCCTCTTGATATGCATGGTATCCATTTCCAAGGCGAAGGTATGCAAAATTTCACTTATAAATTTCTCCAACATGTTCTCAATCTCATTCTTGATGGATGTTGTCGAAGGAGAGGAATTGACCAAGGCTTGACTATCCCTATCCTTCTTCCTAGCAGCCCTAGAGTGGTTTTTGAAAACTGCTTTGATGTCAACATAGGATAACTGATAGATTTCTCTCTGAGACATCATGTTGATGGTTTCCAACATGTCCTCATTAACCCCTCGGAGAAGAACTAGCCTGAGTGATTTAGGATCAAGGGTGCACCCGACCCTTCTATAACTGAGTTGAAATCTCTCCTCATAGTCTTCTAGGGATTCATCAGGTCTAAGAGACATTCTAAATATTTATTCTTTGGTTTATTTGGACATGCAATAGTCCCCGTACTTGTTATTAAAGGCTTGTTGAATTTGAGCCTAGGTAGTGATGTTATCCCTAGGCATACCCATACACCAATGCAAAGTTGCATCCTTAAGGGTTGATGGAAATAAATTCAGCTTCTTATCATTAGAGGCATAATCATAGGTTCTACAGATAACAAAAAATTCAAACATGAAAGTATCAAGGTCTGCAGATGTTAAACCATGGAAGTGTGGAAGGGAAGTAGGGCTTATATTATTCATTCTAGCTTTGCCATTAGTCTCTCTGATAGGGAAAACATCATTATTATTGTTTTCATCCATGGTTTGGGTAGGGGAAGTGGGTTCTTCTCCTCCCCGATTGATTCTTCAACGATCTCAAGTTGTTCACCTAAAGGGTCTTCTAACTCCCCCATAGTCAGAGAGGGAAGCTGGCTGTCACTGAAGAAGAGTGAAGGTTGACTATTTGAGGGTGTGGTGGTGATTGGTAAGAATTATCCTTGAGTATCTATATTCCTACGAGGCATGAAATAATTTTTTCTTCTTCTTTTATATGATTTTTCAAAAGTGAATGCAAAACAGGAAAAAAAGAAAAACAACGTTTAAGCATAAATAACATCTACCTAGACACCTCCTTGACAACGATGCAAAAAAGTGGTGTTCCCTAGTATTGCACCAAGAGTAGTGCAACTCCCAAGGGCTCCTCAATTCTATTTATCAACCCAGGGTTCATACAAACTTTAAGGTGATAGTGCTATATCCAAAACAGATGAGATTCTTCCCATGCCACCCTCAACTAGGACATTTGATCAATAGTGATCCAAGACCATTATTTCTACTGAATTGGAAGGAAAATGACCATAGAAAGTGAAATTCAAAAGCTAGCTCTAATGAAAAAAATGAAAATGTTTTTTAAACCTCAACTTGTAGATGCTATTAACTTGTAACTGCTATTGAATTGATTCATGAAATAAAACAAGAGCTACACTACTTGTGAAAAGTAAACTATACTATTTTGCAATCAACCACCTAGCTACCAAATCCATGTGTAAACAAGAAACTACCCTAGAAAATCATAACTCAAGATTTCATGCATCATCTATCTAGTTCACACTTGCATATAAATCAATGTTCTATTTGTGCTAAGTCTGTGGTAATGAAACTAAAGCTATTCTATCTTACAAGTCCATCAAGATGTTTATTTTTTTTACAAGAGGAAGAGAATGCCAGCCACCTATTCATATCTTGTGCTTACTTGTAGGAAGTTTGGAAGTTTACTTATGTTTTCTTTAACCAAATTTTACCAAAGGAGGTGGATGTTAAAACTTGGTTATTATAGTGGTATAGTGAGAAATTCAAGCATCCATTGGTAAAATTCGGTATTCTACTCATGCCACCCTCAACAAGGAAATTGATCAATAGTGTTGCAAGACCATTCTCTCTACTGAATTAGAAAGAAATTCACTATTGAAGGTGCAATTCATAAGCTAGCACTAATGAAAAAAAGGAAAATGATTTTTAAACCTCAACTTCTAGATGTTATTAACTTGTAAATGCTACTAAATTAATTCATGAAAGAAAACAAGAGCTACACTACTTGCGGAAAGTAAACTATACTATTTTGAAATCAACCATCTAGCTACCAAATCCACTTGTAAACATGAAACTACCCTACCAAATCATAACTCAATATTCCATGCATCATATATCTAGTTCACACTTGCATATAAATCATTGTTATATTTGTGCTAAAATTGTGATAAAGAAACTAATGTTATTCTATATGGTAGTGAAGGAAAAGGATGGTTGTAATGGTGATGAGCACGAGTATTGCAGTAATAATGTTGCAACTCTTGGGGCTACCAACTTTACTTTATCAACCCGGGGTTCGTACAAACTTGGAGGTGACAGTTCTGTATACACAAGAATATGCGATGGGTCTACTCTTTGTCACTACTAAGCTGGAAATATACCACTATGGTTTCTCAAACCAACCTTCTATTGGTTCATAAGAAGCTTGATTACCAATGAGGAAAAGGGAAATTTATACTAATTGAAATCTTGTCTACTATAGTAAGGAAAAAATGAGATCAAATGATTAAACACACCGCTCATCTAACTAATTTCTAAGAGGATTTTCTTTAAAATAATGCTAAGTTAACATTTGTGTAATCCTATTTCCCTAGGAATGCAAGCTGAAATAACCAAGCACTCTACTGCTATGCATGTAAATGAACACAATAACTCTTTTTTCCTTTTTGTCCCTTTTTTTCTGTGAAAATTATGGATGCTAAATCCTCTTGGTGATGTGGTAGGTGGATTAGTGATGATGGTGAATGGTCAGATGGCTTGGGAGGCAAGTAGGGGTCTTCCCCTATCTTCCTAGGTTTTTTTTCCACAATTCAGCCTCAAAACATGCCACTACAGGTCATCCTACAGGATGTCTTAATGCCTCCTACAGGATGACCTAATGCTCCTAAAGGATCCAGATGAGAGAAATAGGATTGATTTGGAAGGTGGCGTAGGGCTTAGGGAAGGTGAATGGTGGGAGAAATGAGGCAAGGGAGTGGATATGACTCCTTTAGAGCTCAAAACCGAGTTTGCGAGATGGTTGTATTTGCTCAACAAACTTTGAGAAGTGTTCGTATAGAATGATGAACTTGGTGAGGGGCTTAGTGGAAAAAGTGATAATCATAGATGGATGAGGTTAGGATGGGGTTGTTGGTCATGAAATCTCTCTGCACTGTTGAAACTCCTACACTACATCAATCATTGGCATTTATCCATAAGTCATGTCAAGCAAGAAAGATTTTCAATCAACTAAAGAAAAGATAATTTCATTACCTAGTTGCCTAGTTCATGCATGGAGACACTTGCATAATAATGTGAAACACTATGAGATCTAATACAAGGCTAAAGATATCAAAAAATTCAATTAAATCATATTCTTGAAAACTGATAAAATGTTGGTCTAAGTAGCATAAAACCCTAAATTCCATGAGAAATCAGAATTCTATCTTTTTGGGGCTGCATAGGAGTTATTTCCTCAAACCATGGTCCCTAAGGGGAGGAGTGAGGCCAAAGCTACCTACTATCAACTTTTTGATATTCATTTATCTTCCTAATCTACTTCTAAAGCAATGCATGAATGTAAGCAAACTAATCAAATCCACAACTACTTGCAATGAAATAATGTTAAAAACAATTCAACCATTAATATATGAAATCAAATAAGCATACAAATACAAGGAGAAGAGCCTTTGCTGCTAGGGTTGGGCCCTAACCCAAGAGCTTCAACCCTTTGAGTCAACTCAGCATTGGATCAAGGAAATGCTCATTATCATTATCATATCAGAAAAATTACATAACAATGTCTTCTACAAGTCTTGAACTTTCAAATGCTTAGTGCTTTTACATCAAAAATTCGAATCCTAATGAGGCTCTAGGCCTCTTTATTTATACAACTGAAGTCTCCAACGACTTCCTTAAATATAGGGAGGCTCAAATCCCAAACTCAAGATGGACTATCTCTTTAATTTTCAATGGCTCGACTACATTTTGATCTTCATGACTTGACTGCTTGCAACTCCAAGCTAGTGTGATTTGATGGAGGAATATTTGAATGAGTGAGGATTAAATGAGGAGGATCTATCTCCTACAATATCTGTTTCTTGTCTCATTCAGGTTTTTGCCCTTGATTAGCCAAAATTGGCATGATTTTATCTCAAAAACTTGCAATCAATGGACATTAGTCCACTAGACATATTATCTCACTTTTACCCATCTCATTAAGCAAAATATAATCAAAATATGTAAGGAATTATGAGAAGAGTTGACTTAAATAAGCTTGGAGGCATATTGAGGTCCATATAGTTTACTAGTGATGAGGCTCATCATCAGCCCCCTACTGAAAGTGTTTCTCATCCTTTGAGAAACTCAATCTATATCCATGTCCGTCATTGCTCTAGTGGCTTCCCAAACATCCCATGCTTCTGCTGTAGTTTCCTCTTCCTGTGAATAGAATCCCGCCTTCTCTCTATCTCTTCCTACTGCTTTATTTCTTTCCCTTCCTTCCTTCCTTCCAACATTCCTAAGAGCAGTGGTGGATTGAGTCTCAAGCTAGTCCAATTGACTTTGAGTTGTTGTAGAGCTTTCTTGTACATGGGTGTTTTGTTTATTGCCTCTCTCATTCTCTGGGGAGAATGGTACTCTCTGATTTTCAGGCCGAAGGGAAAAGTGTTTAATCTCTTTTTGAAAACTTGCATGTTGTCATGCCCTAACAACTTGAACATGCCTTCAAAGTGTGTGACTACTTTCTCTTAGGCAGCAAGGTACCTAGGTGCAAGCTTAGGGTCATTTGCAATAAGGTTGTGGGTGTTGATGACAACCATTGGATTTGATTGCTGAGCTCTTATCATGAGGGCTTCTGTCTCTTCTATTTCCATTAATTTCTTCATCTCTGTAGCTCTTGCCTCCTCATGATTTATCCATGATGCCAAATCCATCAATTGAAAGTCCCCTAATTTTGAATTTGGGACCCACACATTCAGATCTGTTAAGGCCAAGTTGTGTAGGTAAAACTCAGACATTTTAGCTCTATCCTGTAGGTTCTCCTCTATGATCCCGTAGGTTTTCTGTAGGATCCTATAGGTGCTCCTGCACTAAAAAATGCTCACTGTCTTTCCTATAGACACTGCTTCAAGAGTCAAGAGAAACCTTGCTTCAATGAATCCTCGATATTTTGAATGCCTCATTTTCATGGGAATCAATGTTTTATTTCCTCATATGGGTGATTGTGTGGGATGGTGTGCTGGCTACCGGTGTACGAGCAACCACTTTTTGACCGTTGGTCCCACTACCACTTCATCATTCCTCCTTACCTCATAATCATCTCCCACTTCAGTCATCCGTAACTTAACCATTTTTGGCCTCATCTCCTTTTTCTTCTGATTTGACTGCTGCCATGTGTGTAGTGATCTAACTGTATTCTCCTTGTCGATTGGCTGAAGGTGGCTAACTTAACTGACCACCTTTTCTTATAAAACCAACTCTTGCACAATCCAATTTTTTTATCATATTATGCTAATGAGAGAGCTTAAGTGAGATGACATACCCATGGGTAATATGCCTTAATGATGCTGCTTGTTGGAGAATGATGTCCCTATGCTGTGTATTTGCTGCATATGTTTTTCTAATATTTTTTTTTATATTGGCCTCCTTTGATGCTTGCCTCCTTTGATGTGCAGGTATTGGAGGGTGATACCGATGATTCCCCTGCTACTACTAACTTCTGGAGGATATTCCTTGACAATAGGATCTCTATGCTGAAGATGACTGCAACCTGTGAAATTTATTTTTGTGGGATAAGCTGCTACAAGATTTCCTACAGGAAACCTATAGGATGTCCTATAACTACCTCTGCCCTAAACTTTTATTCTTTTCTTCACTCCTGGATCATGAGGATTGTTGTCATGGGTAGAGAAGGGGTCTAGTGATTGGTAGGTGAGAGGTATAGCCTTTAGGTATTCTCCCCTTATCCTCTGTTCTCACCTTCTTCTATTTGTTTTTCTTCTTTTTCTTTCTTTTGTTTTTTGCTTTTGTTTTCTTGTTTGTTTGTTTGCCTCTTTTTTTTTTCTTTTTTGAAAATTGTAATCTTTTTGGAACTGACTTATTAGATGAATGAAGGGGTAATCATGGTGGTTAAGTGGTGGAGTAACATTTTATTTTTTGACATAGGCTAGTCATCCCCTTGCTCTAGGGTCACTTTCCTTTGGGATTCCTAAGCCACTGTAATTCCTACAGAATCAACCTGTAGGTTTTCAAGGAATCCTGTAGGTTTATACAAAATCCTATAGAAAACACAGAGGTCGTGTAAACTGAGTTGGATTAGTTCATAAATGGAGGGAATGATGGGATGATGAAGAATATGGGATGGAGGAATGAAAACATGAATTGTATAGGTCCTTCTGCTCCTCTCTTATTGCTCTGATCCTCCTCCTATTGACCTGCAAACAACATTTTCAAAGTTTTTTCTTTTCTATATATACATATACATATATATATATATATATATATAGATATATATATATATATATATATATATATATAAAGAACTAGTCTTCCTCCAAGAGGTTCTCATCCTAGCTCCTTGCTTTTGGTGCCTCAAAACAGGTTTTCACTCAGAGATCTTTTTTTTTTTTTTGACACCAATGGGCTGCCTCAAGAGGTTTTCAACCCAAAAATGGGACTCAAGTGCCTCATGGGGTAGAAAACGAAACATGATCCACCACCATCACTGTCTTGCTGATGCCATTGATGAATTCTTGCTTTGACAAGAGCTTCTTATAGACCTTTAATATGTGCCCATTGACAAGTAAAGGAATGGCCTTTGCATCAATGATTCTTACCTGTACAAAACCATTATCATGACATTTTTCTATGACATAAGGCCCTAACCATCTAGTCCTTAGCTTACCTTTAAAATCCTTATATCTGGAATCACACAACAGAGCCCAATCAAGTTCTTGAAATTGTTTTTCCTTTCTGTTCTTGTCATGCCAGATCTTCCTTTGAACTTGAGTCACCTCTATGTGTAGGAGTGTCTGCATTCTAAACTCATCTAACCCATTCAACTGGAGCAATATCTCTTGTTGCACCCTGGTGACATCTAGATCTAGTTTTGTTGCCATTCATAAGGTGATGTATTCAAATTCAATGGAAAACAGGGCCTTGATCCCATAGGTAAAATCATAAAGAGTGAATCCAATGGTGGTCTTCTAGGTGGTATTGTAGGCCCAAGTGGCCTCAACTAATCTACCTGCCCAATCCTTTCTTCTATTTCTAATCACTTTGGTCAGAATGCCCTCTAGTGCTCTGTTGGTCACCTCCACTTGCCCATTAGCTTGTGGGTGGTAAGGAGTGGATATTCTATGCTTGATCTTGTGCTCGGTTATTAAATTTTCAATCATGTGAGATGTAAATTGGCTGCCTTGATCAGTTACCAGTTCTCTAGGGTACCCAAACTTATAAAATACATTTTCCCTTGAGAACTCAACCACTTTTTCCTCTGTTGCTGCTTTGATGGCCTTGACTTAGTCCACTTGGTTAAATAGTTAGTGCATACAATGATGTACTTATTTTTCCTGATGGAGGGTCAATGGGTCCAATGAAATCCATGGCACACTTGTCAAATGGCTTGAAAGCCACTTGAGGTTGCAGAGGCATTTCATCCCTTGGGGTAGGTTTTCCCATCCTTTGGCATCGATCACACTAACTAGTATACCTCCTCACATCCTAGTGAAGAGTGGGCTAGTAGTAACTAGATAATAGCACATTTAATGTTGTCCTTTTGGCTGCAAAGTGACCTCCACAAAGCTCATCATGATAGGTCAGAAGCATGTTAAATACTTCCTCCTTCCTGACACATCTTCTCAGAATTTGATTCGGGCCTGGTTTGAAGAGGTTGCCCCTAATCCAAGTGAATGGGGCACTCTTCCTCACAATATTTCTTTTCCCTTTGGAGGACAAGTTTGGTGGAAACTATGCAGACACCAAGTAATTTGCTACGTTAGAAAACCATGGAGAGGGAGGTGAAATGGCCAATAATTCTTCATCCAGCAATTGGTCATCAACCATTCCTTCCTCCCCTGTAGGAATAGTCAACCTGGATAAAAAATCTGCAACAACATTCTCCTTGCCATGATTATTAATAATAGTTATATCAAACTATTGTAATAAAAGTAACCATCTAATAATCCGGGCATTTACATCGGGTATATTCATCAAGTATTTAGTTGTGGCATGGTCAGTATGTACAAATGTTTGATAACCTGTAATGTAATTCATAAATTTGTTCAATGAATGCACAAAAACTAGGATCTCCTTTTCAGCCACTGTATAGGTCAGTTCGGCCTTTGACAGATTCTTACTGATAAAATAGATGACATAAGTTAACTTGTCATCCATTTGGCCTAGAGCTTCTCCTATGGCTTTGTGAGAGGAATCAACATGTATATGGAAAGAAAAGGCCCAATTTGGGCCTCGGAGAATAGGTGTTGTGGTCAACTTGTCCTTTAGGGCATCCAAGGCCTCTTGATAGCTTCATGACCATAAAAATTCAGAGTGTTTGGCCAATAACCCAAATAAAGAAGAAGCTAACTTACTGAAGTATTTTATAAATCTCCTATAGTATCGTGCTAGACCTAAAAAGCTTCTGACATTCCTCTGTTTTTGCAAAGGTGGGACCATTTGGAATATGGCTATCTTATTTGGGTCCACCTACAGTCCTTTCTAGGATATTAAATGACCTAGAACAGTCCATGCAATCATTAAGAACTCACATTTTTTAGGACTAAGGGATAGGTTCATTTCACTGCATTTGTTCAACACCTTACCGAAGTTGGAGAGAGCCTCCCGGAAATCATACCCATAGGATGTAAAATCATCCATATAAATTTCTACTGCATCATTGACTAGCTCAACAAAGATACTCAGGACTACCCTCTTGGAAGTGGCAGGGGCATTGCATAGGCCAAAAGGAAGGACCCTATAAGTGAAGGTACCCAAGGGACAGGTGTAGGTGGTTTTATCCTGGTCCTTTGGGCTAACCTTGATTTGATTTTACCCGCTGAAGCCATCCAGGAAAGAGAAAAACCTTTTCCCTGCCAGGCCATCTAGCACTTGGTAAATGAAAGGTAGAGGGAAATGGTCATTCTTTGTGGCTTTGTTTAACTCTATGTAATCGACACAAATCCTCCACTTCCCATTTTTATTTGGAACCAACACTAAAGGAGAAACCCATTCACTGCTCGAGATAGGGTAAATGAATCCTGAATCCAACAATTTTTATAGTTATTCTTTGACTATATCCTTGAGAGATGGATTCATTCTCCTTTGGGGTTGCCGGACTAGTTTGCAACCTTCTTTGATATAAATGTGGTGAGTACACATCAAGGGGTGCACTCCCTTCATTTCCTTGTAACTCCAAGCAAAGACATCGAGATGTTCCCTTAGCATGTTGCATAACTTTTCTTCTTGGTGTACAAAAAGAGAGGGTTTTATTTTCAAAGTCCTTTCTGGGCCAAATTGTATTGTTTTGACATGGGTAGGGTTTGAATCAGCTAAGCATAGATCAATATAATGGTTGCTATTGGTTTCCTTTACTACTTCCTCTAGGTACAAGGTGTTGAGAGTTGGACTTTGGAGTATGTGCTCAAACAAATGATCTTCATCCGGTTGTGCTCCTCTCATGGATGTTTCTAAGGTATAGAGTTGGGATGAGTAGATTTCATCTTATTCCTCCTCTTCTAGCCATAAGCATAATTCATGTTCTAGAGATGGCTGAGCAGGAGGGTACAAGACTAACTGCTTGGAAAGATGCCCATTTTTTATAGTCATATTTCCAGCCTTGCAGCTAATGTAGGCATCGAAAGTGGCTAACCAAGGCCTCCCAAGTATGAGAGGATAACCAGTAAGCTTGGCCTTAGGCTGGAGAACTAGGAAGTCTGCAAGGTACTCCCAAGAGTCAATGGAGACCATCACATCCTCAACAATCCCCTCAAGGGTTACTGTCGAGCAGTCTGTAAGTTGCAAGACCATTGTGGTCTTTCTTAATGAACCCTGGAGATTGAGCTTGAGCATGGAGTCCTTAGTCATTACATTCATGGAAGCCCCATGATCAATCAAAGTGTGTGGGACAATGGTGCCACTAATTTGCACATATACTACAGGGCTTCTAGGGTCCAAATACTTTGGGCAAATTACCTGCCCCAGCATTAAGTTGGATAGTTCTTTAATGACATTAATGGTAGGGGTGTCTCTTTTTCGCCTCCCTGGATGTTTGAAACACTTCTCTTTAATCAATCTGTTGTAAATAGGTACATCCTTGATGGCTTGGAGAAGTGGAATTTCTACACATATATTTTTCAATTCACCTAGAAGTTCATTTTTTTCTGGGGTAGGTTCGACTGGATGAGTTAATCTTTCAGGAAAGGGTGGTGGATTCAATCTAGTCATGCTTTCCTCTCTTTCCTCCTCACTCTCCCTAGGTGGAGGTGGAGGTTGGTTGTCCGGGAGTAAACTCCCAAAAATAGGTTGATTTCTTGAATCTCCACAACTTAAGCAGGATACGATTTCTCTCCATTGTACACTTGATGTGCCTATCTATTGCTCGAGTTCGGATTTGGCTGGGTAGGCATATGAGGTTTTTTAGGTGTAGTAGGGTATAAAAGTTGTGGTTGAGTAGGAGGTGAAGGCAATAAAGTTGGAGAATTGTTGTATGGGGGCCTCTACCCCTGGGGTGGTGTATTCCACTGAGACTCTGGTGGAGTATATGGTTAAAATGACTAGCTAATCAATTGGGAATGGTATTCAGGTGAAAAATACCAAGGAGGAGGTGTAGACCAAGAGGGATGAGAAGGGGGTCCCTAAGAGGGAATGTATGTGTTCTGGTTATGGTTGTAATATGCATGGGATGACCCTTACATGTCCTACTGGTATGGCCGAGGCCCATGAGGTCTCCTTTGATTTATGTAGCAGAGTAGTTCAGTCACCCCTTCAGTTCCTTGAGACATAGATTTTAGTCCAAGTAGAGAAGGGAACTTGTCTGTGGAGTGGTTTTCTTCACGGACCGGGCATATTTCGATCAGGTTTAATGGAAATTCATTTCTAGGGTGCCTCCTTGTGCATCTAGGGCAAAATATGGCTAATGCTCTTTCTGATTCTTCCTACTTCCTCTTGATTGCATAGTGTCCATGTGTAGGGAAAGGGTTTGCAACATTTCACTCTTGAAATATTCTAGCATATTTCCTATTTCACCTTTTATGGATGTGTTGGAAGAGGATGGGTTGGTCATTGGTTGACTACCCCTACCCATTTTCCTAGCCACCCTAGAATGATTCCTAAAGAAAATATTGATATCTTCATAGGGTAGCTGGTAGATGTACCCTCCTTCTAGTAGGTTTAGGGTATCCAAAATATCTTCCCTTACCCATCGAAGTAGGATTAGCTTTAGTGACTCAGGATCAAGTGTGCACCTGACCCTTTTGTAGCTAAGTTGGAATCTTTCTTCATAATCTTCTAGGGATTCATCATGCCCCAAAGTCATCCTAAAATTTTTCTCTTTAGTGTCTTTGGACCTGCAGTAGTCTTAGTAATTTTTGTTGAAGGTTTGATGCATCTGAGCGTAGGTTGTGATACTATCCCTAGGTAAACTCGTGAACCAACAGAGAGCTGCATCCTTGAGAGTCGATGGGAATAGTTTCAATATCTTCTCATTAGTGGTTTAATCATAAGTTTTTCATATGACCAAAAAATCAAACAAGAAAGTATCTAGATCTTGTATGGTTAGGCCATGGAAATGAGGAAGAGTAGAGGGGCTTATGTTTTTCATCTTGGTATCCCCATTAATTTCTCTGATGGGAAAGGCACCCTAAATTCTTTCTCTATCTCCTTTATCATTTCTATTTTCAGCCATTAGGTCAGTTGGAATGGGTTCTCCTTCTTCTTCTCCCCCTGTAGGCTCTTCAAAAATCTCTTCTTTTTCACTGAAGAGGTCCTCCAATTCACAGATATCGAACAAGAGGGAAGGTTGGTTGTTTGAAGTGGTGGGGGTATTTGGTAGAAATTTCCCTAAGTTATCACTATTCCTACAAGGCATGAAAGAAGTTTTTTTGTTTTGTTTTGTGGATTTTTCAAGCTTTGAGACTAATTTTAGAATTAAAATCACAAACTAAATAGTAAGTCACTGCTTGAATGAAATCTCACTTGCAGAATGGAAAAGAAAAAAAACTAACTTACAATTACTTTTGCAGAAATGAAGCTAACAGTAGAATGTCATATATAAGAAATGGAATAAATAAAGTAGAAATCACATCTTACTCAGACACCTCCCTGGAAATCGCAGCAAAAAGTGATGAGTACCAATATTGAAACATGAATGCTGCAACTCCTGGGGCTACCAACTTTTCTTTATCAACCCGGGGTTAGTACAATCTTGCAGGTGACAGTGTTGTATACACAAGCAGATGTGATGCATCCGCTCTTTGTCACTTCTAAGCTGGCAATAGACCACTATGTTTTATCAAGAAAACCTTCTATTGATTCACAGGAAGCTTTATTACCAATTGGGAAAAAGGATATTTCTACTAATTGAAATCTTGTCTACTGTAGTAAGGAAAAACTGAGAACAAATGCTTAAACACACCACTCAACTAACTAATTGCTAGTAGGATTTGTTTTAAATGAACGCTAAGTTAGAATATGTATAATCCTAATTCCCTAGGAATGCAATCTAAAATAACCAAACACTTTACTGCTATGCATTAAAATAAACACCATAACTCTTTTTTCCTTTTTGTCCCTTTTTTGTGTGAAAAGTATGAATGTTAAATCCTCTTGGTGATGTGGTAGGTGGATTAGGGATGATGGTGAATGGTCAGATGGATTAGGAGGAAAGTAGGGGTCTTCTCCGATCTGCCTATGTGTTTTTTCCACAATTCAGCCTTAAACTAGTCCACTATAGGTCGTCCTACAGGATGTCCTAATGCCTCCTACAGGATGTCCTAATGCTCCTACAGGATCCCCTATATTCCTACAGGATCCAACCGAGAGAAATAAGAGTGATTTGGAAGGTTGTGTAGGGCTTAGGGAAGGTGAATGGTGGGAGAAATGAGGCAAGGGAGTGGCTAGGACTCCTGCAGAGATCAAAATAGAGTTTGTGAGATGCTTGGATTTGCTCAACAAACTTGGAGAAGTGTTCTTATGGACTGACATATTTGGTGAGGGAGTTAGTGGAAAAAGTGATAATCATAGATGGATGAGGTTAGGATGAGGCTTTTGGTCATGAAATATCTCTCTGCACTGCTGAAACTCCTGAACTGCATCAATCATTTTCATTTATCCATAAATCATGTCAAACAAGAAAGCTTTTCGATCAACTAAAGAAAATAGAATTCCATTACTTAGTTGCCTAGTTCATGCATGGAGACACTTACAAAATAATTTGAAACAATATGAGATATAATACAAGGTTGAAGATATCAGAAATGACAATTAAATCCTATTCTTGAAAACTGATAAAATGCTCTAGCCTAAGTAGCAAAAAACCCTGAATTCCACGAGAAATCAAAATTCTATCTTTTTGTGGCTGCATACGAGTTCTTTCCTCAAACCATGGTCCCTGAGGGGAGGACTAAGGCCAACACTATCTACTATCAACTTTTTGATATTCCTTTATCATCCTAAGATACTACTAATGCAATGCACAAATGGAAGCAAACTGATCAACCCCACAACTACTTGCAACGAAATAATGCTAAAAACAATTCAACCATTAATCTATGAAACCAACTAAGCATACAAATACCAGGAGAGGAGCCTTTGCTACTAGGGTTGGGCCCTAACACAAGAGCTTCAGCCCTCTGAGTCAACTGAATGTTGGATCAAGGAAATGCTCATTCTCATTATCATATAAAAAAAATTACATAACAATGTCTTCTACAAGTCTTGAACTCGAAAATGCTTAGTGATTTTACATCAAAATTTGAATCCTAATGAGGCTCTAGACCTCTTTATTCATGCAACTGAAGTCTCCAACGAGTTCTTTAAATCTAGGAAGGCTTGGCTCCCAAACTCAAGATGAACTGGCTCTTTGATTGTCACTGGCTCGACTGGCTTTTGATCTTCATGACTCGGCTTCTTGCAACTCCGAGCTAGTTTGACTTGATGGAGGAATATTCGAATGAGTGAGGATTAAATGAGGATGATATATCTCCTACAATATCTCCTCCTTGTCTTATTTGATTTTCTGCCCTTCATTAGCCAAAATTGCCATGATTTACTCTCAAAAAGCTACAATCATTGCACATTAGTCCACTAGACATAACATCTCAATTTTACCCATCTCATTAAGCAAAATATGATAAAAATATATAAGAAATTATAAGAAGAGTTTATTTAAATAAGCTTGGAGGTGTATTAAGGTCCATATAGTTACCAAATGATGAAGCTCATCAAATGGCCTAGGTGCCTCCCTTGTTCATGGAGTCCAAGCTGGGCATCAACCTACTCCTAAAGTAAGTCAAACTTGCATCATAGGTAAAAATAGGGGGTAGAACATGCTACTACAGGAATGCTACAAGAAGCTACTATAGGTGCCCTGTAATGCTACATGAAGGCTTGTAATGCCATAATAAGGTTTCCGAGAAGGTTTGGGAGGTAGAAATGATTAAATCAAGGAATGGAAAGGTGGATGGAGGTTGTGGTAGATGGACGAAAGGTGGCCAACACTCCTAGCCAAGCTGAACACCTCGAGAAGACATGTTCTGGACTAAGAGGGTTGCTCATGATGACGTAAGGGATTGAGCTGAAGAATAGAATTTTGGTATTCAGCAAATAGGGTGAAGAAGTTCTGGATGGAGATGGTGAAAGTTTCATTTCCTACAGATCCAAACAAACCTGCAACATCACATGCACATACTCTTTTATCATTGAAAAAATAAAATAACTAATTGTTGGGTCCCTATAATACTAGTGATTACCCCATTACTATTGTAGTTATACCCCTTATTTATATTGTTGTGCCCCTATTACCCCCATGTTGTTATTTCTGTGCCCCATGGAATCCCTCTATTGTTATTTTTGTGGCTTTATATTATTCTTGTTAGGTTGGTTGGATTATATTGTGACTCCTTAGACTCCTATATATAGAAAGGAGGTTTTGTCATTTGAATCATCGAAGAATTGTTCATTTATGTAATGTAAAGGAGGTTGCCCCCTCTAAGAGGCTGAATTCTAAGGCGTTGATCTATCTTTTCTATCTTTTCTTGAGCTGGTTCCATAACATTTGGTATTAGAGCTTTGGATTCTAGGGTTTCGCTGCTCCAAACAGGTCGTCGTGGCATTTTCGCTATAAATTTTTTTCTGTGATGTTTCAGAAGTCACAAAAAAAGCTCATTTGAGAATAAATTGTGCTGAAACTTGGGTGCGAATTTCAGAGCTTTTCACGTGATATTTGGGGAGATATGATCTGAGGAAGTCGGTCATTTTGCAGACTCCTGAATTACATTCAAAACAGGTGACCTGGGGAAAATCGTCATAACTTTCTCTCTGGGGATCGGATTGAAATTTCGTCAGAAGGTACAGAAAGAGGACGGATTGCAGTTTCTTGTATGCATCTTTTAGATCCAAAGGTCGAAATAATGACTCGCAGCACGTCGTAAATTTTTCTCTACTGAACTAGTCTATAAGCAAGTCACTGTGGGAGATTTCACATAACTCTTCCTTGGAGAATCCAATTTGGGTCAGACTTGTGGCATTGGAAAGAGGACACAGAGGGCTACTACAGATCACAAATTCAGAAGTATATGATTGGAAAGTACAGAGATACATCAGAGGCAATATCCAGCTCCTACAAAGTGAAAAAAGGTGTGTAGATTTTCTTAAATTTTTGCTTAAGCTTGGTTTGAAAATTTATTTTGAAGGAATTCAAAGGGCATAGTAGAGCATTATTATTGGTAACTGATGCCTCGAGGAAAGAAAATGCAAACACCTAGTAAGGAACCTGAAAGCTCTAGCATGACTCATGAAGAAGAGGAAGAAATGCAACATGATATATCAAAATTACAAGACCAAGTGCAACAACTATCCCTTGCACAAAAAGGAACAGAACCTAAGATGGATGGTTTAAAGAAAGATGGATAAGCTAAGATGGATGGTTTAAAGAAAGGTGTAGAAGCTAAGATGGACTGTTTAAAGAAAGGAATAGAAGCTAAGATGATTGACGTGGAAGCTAAGATGGATGATTTGAAGATAGATTTGAAGTCAGACATAGACGAATTGAAGATAAATATGAATAAGTTGCTACAAGAAATGGTGCCTAAGGGTGAAAGGGTACTAAAGGAAACTCATGATGAGAATAAAAGGAATTTTAATCATGATTCCATAGACGCTAATGTTGGATTGAAGACTCACCATATTTCAAAAATCGATTTGAGGAAGTTTGATGGCAAGGATCCCGCCACATGGATTTTAGAGATGGAGCAGTTCTTCGATCTCAATAATGTGCAAAACACACAAAAGGTACGTATGGAAACTGTATATTTGGAACCAAATCAGTTTGTATGGTATCAATGGCTTCGATCTCGTAAATAATTTATCACTTGGGCAATTTTTACGGAAGAATTGATAGCACATTATGAAGATACAAAAAGAAACACTTTTTTTAGGCAATTGATAAGTCTCAAACAAAAGGGTTCAGTAATGGAGCACATTGAGGATTTCCAAAAATTGAACATAAGGGTAAAAGATATTCCAGAGGAGCATAGGATTAATGTGTTCATAGGGTGTTTAAAGGATAATATTCAACATGATGTTCGCCTTTGGGAACCTGATTCATTAGAGAAGGAATTCAGTTTAGCAACAAAAATGGAAAGCAAAATTATGGCAACCAGGAAGCATACCACTCACAACTATAAAGACGGAAGTGTTGTTGCCCCTAGTCTTCCACAACCTATAAGGTTGACACCACAACAATTGGAAGAAAAAAGAGAAAAAGGGCTTTGTTATAGTTGTGATAGCAAATACACTAAAGGTCATAAGTGTGCTGAGAAGAAATTATTCTACATAGATTGTGAAGAGGAAGAAGAGAAGGAGCAAGAAAGGTCAAAAGAAGAAGATATACTCCAAGAGCAAAGCCTAGATGAAGAACAAATAAATCCGACCATATCTTGTAATGCATTGGCGGGAATTACCACTCCTCAAACCATCAAGATAGAAGGACAAATCAAGAAGAAAAAGGTAATAATGTTGATTGATTCAGCAAGCACCCACAATTTTTTTCATTGTAGGGTAGCAAAAGAATTGAATTTCTTCCTATATCCAGCACCAGAGTGTCAAGTGATGATTGCAAATGGAGGAACAATAAATTTCTCTCGAAGGTGCCATAATATCAAGCTATCCATGGGATAATATGTATTGACTAGCCCAATGCTTTCCATTACAATGGGAGGTGCTGATGTTGTACTAGGAGTCCAATGGCTACAATCCTTGGGTACAATAGCTTTTAATTTTCAAGAACTTTTCATCAAATTTTCTACGGAAGGAAAGGAAGTTGAATTAAGGGGTATTATAGGGAAACCAGGAAAGATAATCAACTCTAATGGTATGACAAAGCTTCTAAAAAAGGAGCAAAGAGGTGTAATTTCACAATTATGTTCGTTAGATGTTTCCACATCGGAATCATCTATTTCTCCAGATCTCCAAAAAGTCCTGGACAATCATTCCAAGGTATTTGAGACTCCCAAATGTCTCCCACCTATGCGTGATCATGATCATGCTATCCATCTGATTCCAGGAAGTGTTCCTCCAAACATCAGGCCGTACAGATATCCCTATGTCCAAAAAAGTGAAATTGAATGTATGGTTGCAGAAATGCTAGAGGCTGGTATAATTCAACCAAGTCAAAGTTCTTTCTCCACTCCAGTAGTATTGGTGCACAAGAAGGATGGATCATGGCGCATGCGTCCTGATTATAGGGAGCTCAACAAGCTCACTATTAAAGATAAGTTCCCCATTCCTGTCATTAATGAATTACTGGATGAATTGCATGGATCAATTTACTTCACCCAGTTGGATCTTCGTTCGGGTTATCATCAAATCAGAATGAAGATTGAAGACATTCCGAAAAAGGCTTTTAGAACTCATGAGGGTCATTATGAATTTTTGGTCATGCCTTTTGGCCTTACCAATGCACCTTCAACATTTCAAGGTTTGATGAATTCAATTTTCAAACCATTCCTTAGAAAATTTATGTTAGTATTTTTTGATGATATACTAATCTACAACAAGTCTTGGAAGGATCATGTTGAACATGTTGACAAAGTGCTACAACTATTGGAGGAGAAACAACTATATGCAAAAAGATCCAAATGTTTCTTTGGAGTCCAGGAGGTGGAATATTTGGGTCATATTGTATCTCATGAAGGCGTTAAGGTAGACCCTAGCAAAATTAAAGCCATTAAGGAATGGAAAATCCCCACATCCATAAAGCATCTACGAGGATTTCTTGGGTTGACAGGGTATTATCGCAATTTTTTTAAGAATTATGGGAGAATAGCAACACCTCTAACAACATTATTGAAGAAAGATGCATTTTCATGGACTCCGGAAGCAACAAAGGCCTTTGAGCATCTTAAAGAGGCAATGTGCCAAGCACCGGTCTTAGCTACACCGGAATTCAAAAAAACATTTATTGTGGAATGTGATGCTTTAGGAAATGGAATTGGTGCTGTTCTTTTGCAAGATGAAAGACCCATTGCTTTTGAAAGTCGTCCAATCAAGGGAAATTTTTTAAGCAAAGCTATTTATGAGAAGGAAATGTTGGCAATACTCCATGCACTTAAGAAATGGCGACCCTACCTAATGGGAAGACACTTCAAGGTAAAAACGGATCATGATAGCCTTAAATACTTTTTAGAACAAAGATTATCCTATGAAGAGCAACAAAAGTGGGTCACAAAGATGTTGGGTTATGACTTTGAAATGATCTACAAAAAAGGGAAGCAAAATGTGGTGGCAGATGCACTCTCAAGAAAGGATGGGGATGTGGAAGAATTGTTGTGCGCCATTTATATTATCCAACCAGATTGGATAAACTAAGCAGGGGAGGAATGGAAGAATAATGAAGAAGTGTGGGCACTTATTCGAAAGCTACAACAAGATTCCAGTACGTCTGATACATTTAGCTGGAAAAATGATTCGTTATGGTACAAAGATCGCTTATACCTCTGTAAGAATTCCCAGCTAGAACAAAAGATTCTTATGGAATTGCACACTTCTCCCTTAGGAGGGCACTCAGGATTTTTAAAAACATACCACACGGTTAAGAAGGAATTTTTTTGGGATGGCCTTAAATCAGATATTGAAAAGTTTGTGGCGGAATTTTTGGTTTGCCAACAAAATAAAGTTGAAACAATTAAGACACCGGGTCTATTACAACCTTTATCCATTCCAAGCCAATGTTGGGAGGAGGTTTCAATGGATTTTATCACAGGTTTACCCAAGTCTGAGGGAAAGAGTGTAATCATGGCGATAGTTGACAGACTTACCAAGTATGCACACTTTTGTGCATTATCACATCCATTTAAAGCCAGTATAGTTTCTACTGCATTTATGGAAACAATTCAAAAGCTACACAGAAACCCAAAGATTATTGTAAGTGACAAAGATCCCATTTTCACTGGAAGTTTTTGGAAAAAATTATTTTCTTGTCTTGGTACTCAGTTAGCTCATAGCTCATCTTATCATCCTCAATCTAATGGGAAAAATAAGATAGTAAACAAATGTTTGGAAGGATATCTTCATTTCTTTGTATCTGATAAACAGACAATATGGGTCAAATGGTTGCCTCTGGCTGAATGGTGGTATAACACTTCCTTCCATATAGCAAAAAAAATGACCCCATTTATGGCACTTTATGGGTATCAACCACCATCCATCACATCATATTTAAGAGAAAATTCTAAGGTTCAGGCAGTGGAACATCACATCGAACATCAACAACAAGTCCTCCAACTCTTAAAGGATAACCTCGTATTGGCACAAAATAGAATGAAACAACAGGCAGATCAACATCACAGTGAAAGAAGTTTTGATGTAGGTGATTGGGTATTCCTATAGCTACAACCATACAAGAAAATGTCCCTAAAGTAAGCTAAGAAGGATAATAAATTATCACCAAAGTATTGTGGTCCGTACAAGGTGTTGCAAAAGATTGGTACTATGGCATACAAATTGGAGCTTCCTGCAGCTTCTCGATTGCACCCAGTTTTCCATGTTTCACGTTTAAAGAAGGTTATAGGCGACAAGCTCCCAGTTCAAACAATATTGCAAGAACTTGACGAGGAAGGAAAAATTATATTAGAACCAGAAGTAGTCACAGAAACAAGAACTCGACAGCTACGAAATCGATCAATTTCAGAGTATCTTATCAAGTGGAAGAACTTATCCGCTGAAGATTCCACATGGGAGGATGAGAATTTTATGCAGAAGTATCCAGAACTACTCAAGTGTTGAGGACAACACTTTTTTTGAAGGAGAGGGGCATGTTGGGTCCCTATAATACTAGTGATTACCCCATTACTATTGTAGTTATACCCCTTATTTATATTGTTGTGCCCCTATTACCCCCATGTTGTTATTTCTGTGCCCCATGGAATCCCTCTATTGTTATTTTTGTGGCTTTATATTATTATTGTTAGGTCGGCTGGATTATATTGTGACTCCTTAGACTCCTATATATAGAAACACTACAACAAAACCAGCGATTAGCGTCCCTTTTTACTTCTTTTTTTGCATCTAGAGCCCATTTTTGGTGCTATTTGCATCCATTTATCAAATATGGTGCAAAACTTGACACAAAATTTGCATCAAGTTTTGCACCAAATCTTACACCAAGTTTAGCACCAGGTATTGCCCTAGGTTTTGCACCACGTTTTGCACCAAATTTTATGCCAAGTTTTGTGTCATCCTTTACACTAGGTTTTGTTCCAGGTTTTGCATCAAGTTTGGCACCTAATTTTGTTTGACATAGTTTTGCATCCTCATTTGCATCCACTTTTTGCACCTACACTTGCATCAACTGTTGCATCGACTTTTGCATCCTTTTTTGCATCCTTTTTTAAATCATTTTTTGCATCCATTTTTTCATCCATTTGTGCATCCCTTTTGCGCCAAGTTTTACATCGAGTTTTGTGTCTAGTTTTGCATATAATTTTGCATCTACTTTTGTTGCATCCACTTTTCCATCTTGTTTGGCATCCATATTTACATCCTCTTTTGCATCTATTATTGTACCCACTATTGCATCTAATATTTTTGTGCCACAATTAGCGCCTAGTTTGGCACCTCCTTTTGCACCCACTTTTGATTATAATTTTGCATCCATGTTTGCATCCTTATTTGCGTCTAGGTTTTCATCAACTACTACATCTATTTTTGCATCCCTTTTTGTATCCAATTTTGGACCAGGATTTGCATCGAGTTTTGTGTCTCGTTTTGCATCTACTTTTGCATCGACTTCTATTGCATCCACTTTTCCACACAATTTTGCATCCACTGTTGCACCCATTTTAAATTTCACTTTTTGCATCCCTTTTTACATCTTCATTTGCATCATACTTTGATTCTTTTTTTGCATCTATCATTACATCCACTTTTGTTATGCCACAATTTGCACCATGTTTTGCACTCACTGTTGTATCCACGTTTGCTTCCAATTTTGCATCCATGTTCACATCCTCTTTTGCATCAAATATTGCATCTATTTTTGCATCCACTTTTGTGTCAGGTTTATGCATTGGGTTTTGCATCTCGTTTTGTATCTACTTTTGCATCTACTTACATTGTATCCATTTTTTGCATCCAATTTTGTTTTGCCTGTTGCATCAATGTTTGCTTCCACTTTTACATCCATTTTTGCATCTTATTTTGCATATTTTTTGTCTATTGTTACATCCAATTTTGTTGCACCATATCTTGCGCCTACCATTGCAACCACATTTGCTTCCACGTTTGCATCCCCTATTGCATCCACTTTTGTTTCATCCATTTTTTCATCTGCTTTTGTGTCCGTTGTTGCATCCACATTTGTTTCACCACAATTTGTGCCAAGTTTTACACCTACCATTGGACCCATGTTTGCTTCCACTTTTGCCTTCATGTTTGCATCCAAGTTTGCATTGACAACTGCATCTACTTTTGCATCCACTTTTGTGTCAGGTTTTTCATGTTGTTGTGCATCTACTTATGTTGTATCCACTTTTCATCCAATTTTACTTCTATTGTTGCCCCCATTTCTATGTTCGCTTTTGCATCCCTTTTCCAACACTCATCATATTTTCTGCATTGATGATATTCCTTATGGCATTGACAATTATAAACAATTGATGACAATGTCAATAATATTGACAATGATGAAAATGAAGATGATGGCGATGACATGAATTGTGATTATGATGATAAAGACGATAGTGGTTACAATGACAATGATGATGATGGCAATGATTATGATGATGACGATGCTAATGACGTTGGCAAATCTTCCCAATTTTAGATGTTGTCATTTTCATAATCATAAGCATTATCTTTGGTGTCATCATCATCATTTTCATCTAGGTCATCATCAAAAACTATAATGGCATGAATGATGATGATGATTACAACAATGTCGATAGAAATTACATTAATGATGATGATGGGGATGATAAAAATGACAATGACGATGATAATGGTGGTGATGATGATCATCATTGATCATCTCTCAAAAATAGAGTTGTTGTTTCTCTTATGTATATCAATGTGTCCTAAACAACCCTTTTCTAGCACTGATCACATTTTTTGGGTTGATGATATTTCTTACAACATCTACAATTATGAACAATTGCAAACAATGTCCATAATGATGATGATGATGGCATGAATGGTGATTATGATCATAATGTAATGATGGCAATAACAATGACAAGGATGTGATGATGATGACAATGATTATGATAATGAGAATGACCTTACAATCTTATGGATTCGTGAACAATTACTAGTTTCAATACCATCTTCTGGATACGTATTACTATCATACTTTTTAGATTTTCTGTCTCTCTTGAGGTATCTTAATATAATGGTGTTGTCAACACTAGAAAGATATCTTGTTGTAATGGTGGTTCTAATGTTAGCACTAGCAAAGTTTTTGTTAAATTTTGGTTAAAAAAAACCGATTTATGCAATTATTTTGACAATCTATATAAAAAAGTAAATAACATCCAATTATTTTGACTGTAGTCCCATTGATTATCATGAATTCACCAGTCTGAAGACCATCTTCTACATACATATTATTATTAAACTTTTTGCATTATATCCCTCTTATATCTTGTTGTAATGGCAGTATTAGCACTAGAAAAATATCTTGTTGTAATGGTGATGTTAGTATTAGCACCAAAAAAATCACTAAATTTTGGTAAAAAAAAGTTTATCATTTATTTATTTTTAATTTGGGAAATTTTTGTTTTTATATTTTTGTTTTTAATTCTATTTTTATGCAGTAATTTCTTTTTTGGTTGAATTTTGGTAGTAACTAGTTTTTGGTCTAATCATATGTATTAACCATGTTCTTTATGCTACAAGTCTAATTGTTGGGACAAAATTGCTCTTTCAAATAAGTTGCAAAAAACATATAAATGGAAGAATAGCGATGACAACTATTTTCATTGTCCAACTGTTCAGTATATCATGTATGAAAATATTCAACATTTTTGTAAACAATGGATTAGAGGTGAGTCTGTAATTGTACATAATGTTTGGATGATACATAAAAACAAATTTTGTTTCATTGATGTGGTTAGGATCTACTTTGGATACGAAACCCTAGGTTTGGAAGTATGCAAATAATGAATTTGGTTTACCTTTGATAACAAATGAAATTTTATTTCTTTTTCCTCGTAAAACCAAGGAAGATATGGCAAGAATTCTCGTTAGAAAACTACCTCTTGTTGAAGGTTTATAATTGGTTGCAAAAGTTCAACAACTAGGTATAGAAGTTTTTAGTTGCTATTAGGGAAACAATGTGATTATAGGTTTTAGCAGACATAGATCATTCTTGGTATTTGATTCACTTTGACGATGGCCTCTTCTGACTAATATATGAGATTGTGAATTTGTTGATATTTTTTAGATTACCAAGTAGATATAGTTGTTTATAGGAATTTTGTAAAACCTGAAGTATTGACAAATGGTTTTTCACTGTTAAGCAAATTTAAGTCAAATTGGGTTGCAAAACTTAAGGAGGAAGCAAAAAAAATTGTTAGTAGTTGTGAATTGATATAGTCATTAAATAATTCCCAACCATTTTCTTTGTGCTACAAGTCTAATTTTCAAGACAAAATTAATAATTTTGTTCAGTTACAAAGAGCATATAAGTAGAATAATATCAACCGTGGAAACTATTTCTAGTGTCCATTAACTATTCAGTATATCATGCGTGAAAATATTTAACATTTCAAAAAACAATGAAAATGACAAGTGAACTTGTAAATATACAGAATGCTTGGATGATACATCCAAGACAAAGTTGCCTTCATCAATGTGTTCAAGATCTACCTTGGAATAGAAACCATATGTTTTGGAAGTGTGCAAAAAAATAATTTGATCTACCTTTAAAGATAGTCTAGTATGGTAAGCTTTTATGACCAATGATTTTTTTTTTCTCATCATCATCATATACATATATATATATATTAGAAACCAAGGAATATATGATGATAATCGTCATCAAAAATGACCTAAGATAGTGGTGGCGATGGTGAATATGATGACGATGACAATGGCAATGAGGATGATGATTAAATGAAAATAACGATGACAACAATACAATGATAGGGACCCTATGCCATTAGGGATTCCCTACATGGGGAAAATATTACCTACGTGTGGGAAAGTTATTATTGATCACAAAAATGAATAAACTCAGTAGACAATTTGAATCACCTTCATTACCCATCCAAATATCCTTAATAATTCGAATTTTTATTGTAGTGTAGTTTAATATATTTGTGTTAATTAATTCCATAAATTCAACTTAACAAGTTATATTTGTGTGTTAAGCTATATTTGTCTATATTCACAATATGTGACAATTTATGCACACATAAATTATTTTCATTTTGTCTCAGTGATAACTTCATATCATTTCTAACCATTTTCAACTAATAGATGAAACTAACCATAGTAACTCTTATATAACTAACTGAGCTTGTTATTTCCAACCAACAAACCATATTAACTAACATACATTTTCATGACATTAATTGCATCAAGTAATGAGTATACCTATAAGAATATTCAAAACACCAATTTAGATTATGAGTTCTAAACATGGTAATTAAATGACTATTACAACCAAATAACAATGAATCATTTCAAAATGGGACATAATAATTGTCCTTATTTAAACATGAATTACATACCCTATAAATTATCTAGAAGTCTTCATTTATGTTATCATCTGCATCTATGTCTTCCAATGCTTCCTTGTCAATGTTCATATGTTCTTGCAAGAAATTAATATTACTCTTCCTAAACCATTCTGCTAAAGTCATATTGTGATCATCCTCATCTTCACCTTCGTCATATTCTGTATCAATAAAAGTTGTTTCTAGATCAAAAATATCAGTGTTACCAGATCTATTAATTTGATCTTCATATTGTATATCATCAATATTGCCTTCTTCTATAAGATCATTTGCCTTTGGAAATTGTTGGTTGTCATGGTGAATTGCCTCATCTAATTTATCATTTTGTGAAAATACACCTCTAGCCCTGCTTCTCCATACTGCTAAAGGAATGTTGTCACCATCATCTAGTTCACAGTCCTCTGGTTGAACATCATCATCTTGAACATCATCATTGATGCCAATTTGTTCTATGTTCCCCGATTCTTGAACTATATTTGGTTGGTCATCGTTACTTTTCTCTGTATTGATTGAGGCATCTTCGAATATATGCCTTAATCTTGGATCATAATGAATGACAAATATCCATTTTGGATCCAAAATATCTTCATAGAAAAAAACCTACATGTGAAGAAGATAAATATATTAGATCTCCAATGGTATCAAATTTTATTATCAATGAGAATGTATATATCCACAATAAAAAATGAATTACAAAATTACATACAACCATTATTTCTTATATTTCTTATATTTTTTTAGTGAAAAAATACCTGCTCACAATGAATTGGTAGAACATAGGGCTCCTTATCCAGTGGTAGGTATTTTGATGAATCTATAGAAAACAATCCATTATGGATATCATGTCTCCGTGTCCTGTCAAATGCTTCATACCATTTACATTTAAAATTAATACATTTGAAAGAGCGGTAATCTAACTCAATAATTTCTTGTATTTTTCCAACGTATTGAAGATTCCCTTCAATAACATTTTTATCTTTTGAACTTGCTCGACTTGATTGCTTGAAATCAACCATGACCCCACAATCGAAGGATCGTCTTTTTGCATCTACCCTTTCTACATGATACTGATGATCGTATGCCCACATTGCAGGATACTTCCTCACCTGTGACAAGCCATTTACTTGAGTGAAATTAAATATGATTGTGCATAGTTAAATAGTTAACAATGTGATTAATGTATTCAAGCAACATTTTGTAATAATTCAAAATTTACCTTTTTTTCACATCCTCTGCACATGTTGATCTCATCTTCTATTATGTTTGCATCTATTCCTTCCTCATCTATTTGGTTTTGAATTTGTTTAGAAACCCATTCTATTGTGCATTCTTTTCCCATTGACCGGAAATATTAGTGGGAAGTGGGGTATTCCTTGGGTTTGATATCTTAAATTGTTTCCTTGCTTCTAACACTTCTTTCCTTTTTATATCATACATATCAATCCATTTATTCATGAATTCCATTTGGTAGAGGACAAATTTGTTGAGCACAACACTTTCATCAACACCTATTAAAAATCAACATGTATAATTCAAACTTAAAATATTATTCTTTCAATTCGGGAAGCCCAAAATGATATAGTAAATGATTCTAAAATAACTATAATAATAAATATTTTACATACCAATTACTTCTTGAACACCATTAGTTTGAGGCTTTTCTCCATCTATAATATCAGATGCACGTTCTTGATCCCAAAATTGTGCACCATCTTCAAAATCTTTACCAAGGAATTCATATAGGAAGAAAAATGCTTCATTTAGTACATACCCTTCAGCCATGCAACCCTTTGGATGTGCCTTCTGTCGGACATATGTTTTTAGGGTTTTCATGTATCTCTCAAAGAAAAACATCCATCTTGTTGAAATGATACTTGCCATTTCAATGTCATCAACTAGATGTATAAGTAAATGGACCTGTAGGTCCATGAAACTTGTAGGGAGCTCCTTTTCAAATACACATACAATTTCTGTGATTTCTTTCTTCCATCTTGGCACTTCAAACTCATGGATCTCTTTAGAGGTCACCCACCTAATTAGATATTGTCATTAAGTTAGTATGAATTTTTAGTGACATTTAGAATGAGATATAATATATCATTGTATCATATAGAGGAACATTTCATACCATGTAAAACCTTGTAAATATCAAGCGACCACATACCTCGTAAAGGCTGACAATCGACATATGGCATTCCTTAAGTCAGTTGTAAGGCATGAATCCCCTCTTATTGCTAGAGGCATGATATGCTATCAAACCAAATTATTATAGTTCATTAGTATTGATTTATCATAATATATCAAAATAAGTTTTAGTAAGTAAATGATAAGAATAACAATTAATTGATGTTAATACCTTCATAAAATTGTGATAATCATGTGTTTTGAATCCTGTGATATGTCCCTCTACTGTAAAAGCTTTATTCAATGATGATCCATATCCAGTGGGTGTTCTTATTGAACGAATCACATTTTTTAGTTGATCTAACTCTTTCCTTTTTAGTATCCATGGAGCTTCTGCATATGATTCATTTTCCTTACTTGGCCACAAATGTCTTCTATCAAATTTGGTACGTGAAAGAGCAATATCCCTCCTTGATGACAAAGTGTCTTTATCTTTTCTAGATATATGTCGAAAAATAGAATCAGGGACATTTTTGAAAACATGCATAGGATCTAGTAAATGAGATATTAATAGATCCTTCCAGTAAGGGAGATCATAAAATATGGATTTCCTTTTCATTCCTTTTGGCATTTCAACCATAACTTGTTCTGGTTCCTCAATTGAATGATCATGACAAAAAAAATGGTTCCAAGCTTTTGATTCAGCATCTCCATACATTTTAAGCCAATCAGATGGACCCATAACCTTGGGACGAGGTTTATTTTCAATTTTTCCATCAAATTGATTCTTTAGGCGGCTTCTGAACTTATGGTCAGGTGGTAGAAAAACCCTGTTGTTTGCATATATAAATTTGTGTAGATCTTTAGAATATCGCCCCTCAAATTGTTCTGCACATCTTGGACATGCAAAAATCCCTTTTGTTTGTAGCCCTATAATCAATAACTAGCTTACATAAGAAAACAATAATAATGTAATACTTATATACAACTTGAATTGAAAATAAATTATGATGTACTACGAATATGCAAATTATTTGATCTCTTACCAGAACAAACACCAAGTCCTGGGAAATCATGAATTGTCCAACATAGTATGCCATAAAACATGAAGGACCTATTTGATGGAGGACGTGATATGTCATACATTCTTATGCCTTTCCATAACAATTGCATCTCATCAATAAAAGGTGCAATGTAAACATCCATTTTTTTCACTTGATGTTTTCCTGGAACGATGAGAGTTAGCATAAGGTGTTCCTTTCTAACACTCATCCATGGGGGAATATTGTATACTATCAGTCCAATCGACCAAACACTATAATTTGAGCTTAGGAAAGAGAAAGGGCACACTCCATCCATTGCAAGTCCTAACCTAATACTGCGAGGTTCATCCTTGAATTTTCTTGGCCATTTTTCCTCTATATGTTTCATTGCTTTGGAGTCCATAGAAATTCACATGAATCCATCTTTACTCCTATTCTTTGCATGCCAATCCATCAATTGTGCAAGAGATTTACAACAAAACATCTGTTCTAGTCTAGGAATAATTGGCATGTGTCGTAAAACCTTATTTGGAACTATAGAACCTTGTACATCCGTACGATATCTTTTCTCTTTGCAAAAAGGGCATTCTTCATTGTCTTTATATTCATCTCTATATAAGATGCAATCATTTTTACATGCATGAATTTGCTTATATTCAATCCCCAACTTGACTAACAATTGACGCGCTTCTCTACAAGTTGATGGCAACACATTATCTTCAGGGAATATTTTATCCTTTAGAGCCCTGCAAGTTTTTTTTCAAACCTACACATTAAAAATGTCATTTATAACGTTGTTTATATACCATAATGTAAAATCCACCTCAAATTAAATTAAATGAAGTTAGTACTTATATTCTAATTGAGGACACAAATTGACAGTGCAAAACTAGAAAAATAATTCAAATAATTACTTTAGTAAGGTAGTGAAGCTCTTGTCTGACCAACCAAATAATGACTTGATTTCCAATAATATTAATGTGCATGAAAGCTTGGATGTTCTACTTGCACCCGATTTGAACACCACTGTCTTTGATGCTTGCTTAATTGATGCATTGATGTTGATATCATCATAATTATGTTGGCGGTAGTTTCCCTCTATATCAGCATCATCATTATTATGCATAGGATCATCACCCTCATCATTGTTTCCATCCACAAAGAAACTTGTGAACATTTCGTTCAATCCTTCTTCATGCATTACATTTCCATCGACATCTCTACTCTGAGTAGTGGATGGCATGTCATCAATGTATGCTAATTTCATCAGTTCCTCAAATTTTTCACGTGGTAGTGCTCTCTTCAATGCTTCTCTTCTTCTCCTAGTATGGTTTAAAGGATGAATTGGATCATCTCGTTGAATTCTTAATGGTCTAGTTGGATCTTGATCATTAATAGGTGTATCATCAACATCGTTTACCTATAATTAAATGCAACCATTATTTAATGTTAGATAGCAATTACTGTATAGAACATGGATCCATTTCAAAGATATACGCAATAAATTACTCAACAAAACAACATTATACATGTATACAATAAATTAAAAATATTATTTTTGAACACATTATTTTAAAAACAAGCCACATTATTTCATATTCTTAGATTTTCTACCTTAGGAACATCCAAAAACAACAATTGTCTCAAATTATTCATCTATGCATGTAGTATCATCATGACCAACCTCTTGTTCATTGTGTTGATTTTCTATTTCATTTACAAACTCCATTGTCATATCCTCTTCCACCCATTTCTTTTTGCGTGATTTAACTGTACGACGTAGGCCACTTCCATATGCAGGTATTTGTATTGGTCTATCAAAATGATTAAACTCCTCATTTGTTCTGATTCCATTGCCAACCTAAAATAATTGATACATGCATTATTTTTTCCAAGGTTAGAGATTAGACTATATGATGTACTTATATCGTCCATTAATTTATAACTAAACTTATTTATAACACCCACAAAGTATAACAATTGTATCAAAGTATTCATTCCATGTATTATCATCATGACTAACCTCTTGTTCATTGCCACGAATTTCTATTGTATTTGTAGACTCAATTGTCATATCTTCTTCCACCCACTTTCTCATGCGATGTGCTTTAACAGTATGGTGTCCACCCTTGTGTACATATTTTGGTTGTTTTACAGTAAAAGGGTTCAACTTTTTATTTGTTGAAAACACATTTTCCACCTAAAAGAATCAACGACATGCATTATTTTTTTTTCAAGTTTGAATAATAAACTATTTATATTACTAGGTTTAGGAAAACAAGGATCAGGAACTAAATTTCATTTTATTATATTTCATAAATTAATGCAATATTCAAGTACCTGATGCCCTAAATCATGTTGTGTGTCTTCATTGGAAATAAATTCATTTGTTTCCATGGCCTCTCCTAGCACCTGCAATACACAACAATGATAACAATTTTTATTAAAGTCATCTATGGAATTGTTATAGTCTTATTTCTTATTCTATTGTTTCAACCATTCTATTGTTCATGTTAGCTATTTGCATTTTCAATTATGAAATTCTCCACCATTGTTGTGACACTCTTATGATAATGATTGAACCCGAGTTGAAGTCTTAACTTTTCATGCAGATCTACACTTCTGATTATTAGGGTCATATCTATTGAATTTTGGATATATACTAGTTTTTAACATGGATATCAAGTTGCCTATCTAGTTTGAATGTACATTAGGAACATAGCGTTGTTTGAATCCTATGGAGATTTCAATATTTAGCGAACATTAGATGTTGAACATATTATACTACCATGTCATACATGTGAAGCATATTTAATATATGTTAGATGATCTAAATTACACCTTTGCATTAATATTAATACACAAATAATATTTTTTTCTTATTGGAAAAAAAACACTATGGCATTTCCAACCTAAGTCAATAATGACTAAAAGAATTATTTCATAAATAAATAAATCCTAAAATGATGCCTAAGTGATCTATTCCTCCCAAAGAGACATGAGTAAAGTATAAATGGTACAACTATGGGCACTACAATGTAAACAACACATGTTCAAACCTTTACAGGGGTAGAGCCTCTATGCACTGTGCATGAGGGAAGGTGTTTGATATCTTATAGTTGGTTTCCCTTCATCACCAAAGTGGATTAGGTTATGAGTGGATTGGCAAAGAAACCCTTATTTGTTCCTTTTAGTTTTTGAGATATCTCAAGTTCAACTAGTGCTAGTAAATGGTTTCAAAGATGTTTGCTAGGGTTTTTCAACAAGGTCACTAGGTCCCAATGTAACATAGATACTTCATATTTGTTGAAAAGTAAAACCCCCACAGAGCACTGAATAGATCATTAATGACTACCTAGAGAACTTAGACTAAATTAATCGTGGAAGTAAAAATTACAACCAAATTAATCATGAAAGTAAGAACTACAATTGAAAAAAACACACTTGGTAATATACTAGAATTCATCCTCGCCAAATCTAAAGTTGATGAATAATATGTTAAATCTTTAATGAAACTCATGAAAAATAATAAGCATGTTATCGATATAAGAGTGCATGAACTTGCTTAATGTATATTTGTTAATTGGAGATGATGAATATTTAAATAAAGTTGATGAATAATATGTTAAATATTTGATGAAACTCATGAAAGATAATAAGCATGTTTATCCATATAGGAGTGCACAAACTTTCTTAATGTGTACTTTACGAGAAATTTTTCCAGCGTAAATCACAAGATATATCATTTGTTTAGGTGTTTCGAACCAACCAGTGTGGTTCATCGTCAGGACAAGTTGATGAATCAGATCCAACTTTGCATGTTAAATAGTTTGAGCAGAGCCTCCAACAGCTAACTAGATCAACAGTTAAATTTGACTTGGGACCAAGATAATATATATATATATATATATATATATAATTATATATATATAATTATTTAATAAATTAAATGGAAGTTAGTTTTAATAAGGGACCTTACCTTCAAATAAATATATAAATTATATGTATAAAGTAATTTTAATTTAATTGGTTGTTGAGTTAATAGATAGCTAAAAGTATTAACTATTTAATAAATACATAGAAAATATAATATTAGAAAAAACGTATAATTAACTAGTTATAGAAGTATAACTAACTAATTATATATATATATATATATATATATATATATAATATATATATATATATATATATATATATATATATATATATATATATATATATATATTTTATTTATTTATATATATGTATATATATATATATATAATGTATATATATAAATATATTATATGTATATATATAAATATAAAAATAATTATAAATTAGTTGTTAAGTTAATAGTTCTTTAAAAAAAAATATAAAAGAATTTTAAAATTAGTTGTTAAGTTAATAGTTCTTTAAAAAAAAAAATTAGAGATGATGAATATATATATATATATATATATATATATATATATAATATATATATATATAATATATATATATATATATATATATATATATATATATATATATATATATATATATATATATTTATTTATGTATTTATCACATATTATTGTAATTTCAATAGATGGCAATAACAATGACTTTTGTTTTTTGGCTTGCCCTAACTACACTGGAACCTATGGCCCTCATTTCCATGTTCAATGGGCTGACCAGACCGTTCACTCCAGAAAACCCCGATCCGCCCCTCATTTCCATGTTCAATGGCCTGACCAGACCGTTCACTCCAGAAAACCCCGATCCGCCCCTCATTTCCATGTTCAATGGGCTGACCAGACCGTTCACTCCAGAAAACCCCGATTTCGAATAGGAAAGAAAGCGGAAGGAGGGGAATTGGGAGGATAACCCAAAAAAGAGGCGGTGGGAATGAAAAAAAAGCCAGTGCTGGAACCTATGGATCTCACTCCCATGTTTGATGTGCTGATCATAGATCATTCGCACACGAAAACCCCGATTCGCTCCAGAAAACTTCGTAGATCATTCGCGGTAGGAAACTCCGATTCGCTCCAGAAAACCTCAATTTCGAATAGGAAAAAAGCTGGAAGGAGGGGAATTGGGAGGATAACCAGAAAAAACGTAGTGGGAACGAAAAAGGGCCAGCGCTGGAACCTATGGATCTCCTCCATCTTCAATATGCTGACAATAGAACATTCGCTCTGGGAAAACCCTGATTTGGATAGGAAAAAAGGTGGAAGGAGAGGACTTGGGAGGATTACCAAAAACAGAAAAGGACGCGATGGGAACGAAAAAGGGCCAGCAATACCAGATCATCGTTAGATTGAAGTTATTGAAGCTATTGGTGGTAGGAGAGAAGGAAAGTGCACGGGTCAGGGTGGCAGTGGGATATGTTCCCTTGTTCAGGTATAACTGATTCTATTCTTGAAACAGAAGCAGAAATTTCAATCGATTTTGTAGACTGCAAGAATGTGTTCCCTCATCAAGATATGTATGATTTTGTTCCAGATAAAAGATGGATTGTCTCAGTAATGATAATACTGATGTGTTGTTCCCTCTAATGTAATGACTGGTTACAAAGTTTGTAGGTTTTTTTACATGACTCTCGCCACAGGAAGTCTCTCTCTCTAAATATTTATTGTTCTTAAGGGACCTTCTTATTGCTCTCAGTTACAGTCTCCCATCTCTTGTATACTACATTGTACACTGTTCATCCATTCATCAATGATCACATTGACATAGAGACATTGTTCCTTTGCGACATAGTAGGCTTCACTGCACATATGTGTCTCACAATCCTCTGTATATATATTTTGGCTCTAAACAGTTCATATGGCTCACGATGTATAAGACTTTGTTCCTCTGCATTATGTATGAAATTAACACACAGGTTGACTAACACAAGGTTGATGTATAAGACTTCGTTCCTCCTTTAGAAGAGTCTTGTTCTTGCCACATGAAACTAAATATAGAAGTCAAATAAGATCTTCATCTTCCAAATTTAGTTGAGATTTAATTTCTACATAGCTCAGCTTCGTAGCTTCATTGAACAGCAATAGAAGAGCTTCTTGGTATGTTGTTACTGTCAAATCTATTACCGATGGCTCTTGGATCTACACAGTTCATATGGCTCACGATGTATAAGACTTTGTTCCTCTGCATTATGTATAACATTAACACACAGGTCGAATGACACGTTCCTCTACAACAAAGTCAGATTGACTGAATGACATCAATCTGCATTGCTTCTCTGCGACATATTTTGGCATGGATGCATAGTTAATATGGAATCGATACTCCATATATATTTAATCTAACCAATAGCGTCAAAATGGCATCATCTTATATGACCGTGGAAATAACTCCTAATGAAGACAGTAATCTTACAGAGACCAGCATAAATAAACATGTTGAGTTTAAGATCCATAAGGCACCGTTGAGTATTTTTTAAGTGACAAGACACCATTTTTGAGAATTCGATGTTTATATGTAATCTAACCAATAGCATCAAATGGAATCATCTTATATGACCATGGAAAGAACCCCTAATGAAGACTGTAATCTTACAGAGACCAGCATAAATAAACTTGTTGAATTTAAGATCCACAAGGCACTGTTGAGTTTTTTTTTTAAGTTACAAGACACCATTGTTGACAATTCACTGTTTAGATTCAAGTCTATGGCATATAGTTGGCATAGTAAGAAAAGATATGTTGCTCCCTCAGAACTCACTGATACTTCTCACTGGCACTAGCTAGTAAGGTGACTATCAAGAAGTGAAAGGAACAAATCTCTATGATACCAAAGATGATCTGACTTCACTTCTAAGGAATTTCAGACTTTTGTTGTGTCTTCAATCTCCATAATAAGTCCAGGAGTATCCACCGATCTTCATTCTCTGAATCATTGATCTATCTCATTGGTATAATTTCCTTTGCCTATCTTCAATATCATAATCAAGGAAGAGCATATGCATGGGCAGATTGTTCTGGCAGTCAGTGATATTGTTGACATCCACTGTCAATACTATTAGCATTTCAAAATCAAAACTATCTTATACACTTGGGGTTTCAGACGAAGCAGGGTTTCAAATCATAACCAGTCTGAAAAACCATTGGAGTTGGGGGCTCTTTGACTAGGTTCTAAAAGTGCATGCTACTTGTAAGATTGGTGTAATGAAAGGAAGGGTAAAGAGGGTATAGCCAAAGTAATTGATAGGTTTCTGGTGGAGACCAAAATTAGGCTATACCTACCTTCAGTGACAATGGAATTCACAACCACCAAACCCAAATTTTATATTTTTTAGGCACTAGCTGGAGTAGTGGATAAAACCACCACTCCTTTAGATCCAAATAATTTTAACTTCTATATCGATCCATCGCCACTTTATTTTATTTCCTTGTAGACGAAGGGATGGAACTCCCTGTCTGAAACATAAAACAAAATTTAAGGAACAGTAGCATGAGTCGAGCAGTGTTCTCTCCTCTGATGAGTTGTGGCACAAAAACTGTGCATTATCTAAGTCCCTCCTCTTTAAGGTCGAACTAGGTGACTGATTAGCTGACCTGGAAAACTTCTTCATCCTCTATTGCAAAACAGAGTATTTCTTTGTTAGTCAGTCGAACTCACATGGAAAATCCAATCTGTGATATGTTTTATTTCTCTAAAATAAAACAAAATTAACCATATGTTGCATTACAGATTTGTTTTCGACTTGCATCTCAATCAGCGATATTAGGCTATATATCTCAATAAATTACTGTTTTCATTGTCACGTTCTAGGTACTCCTTTGAGATCAAGTCCTGAATTCTGGATTTTATTGCTTTAAGTTCGGGCTTGAATGTGCTTTGGAACTGTTCAACACACTCACTCAATAGTTGTTGCTGAGGTAAGATTTTTCTAGCCTTCATGATGAGAACTATTGTTGAATCTATTCAGAAATGTCTGTCTTCTTTTACATTTTCAATCACTCTATTCCTCTAATTTGCATTCATATCTGTAAGTGGAATCTTAATATTTTTCAACTTGTGCGAAAAGGGAGGATTGAATTCAAAATTATCACTTGTAGATATTGTTGTAGTGCTAGGTTCCTTTAGAAGAATCTCGATCTTGCCACATGAAACTAAATACAGAAGTTGAATAAGATCTTCATCTTCCAAATTTAGTTGAGATTTAATTTCTACACAGCTCATCTTCGTAGCTTCATTGAACAGCAGTACCAGAGATGCTTGGTATGTTGTTACTGCCAATTCTATTACCGATGGCTCTTGGCTCTACACAGTTCATATGGCTCACGATGTATAAGACTTTGTTCCTCTGCATTATGTATAACATTAACACATAGGTCGACTGGCACATTCCTATACAACAAAGTCATTTTGAATGAAGGGCATCAATCTACATTGCTTCTCAGCGACATATTTTGGCACTGATGCATAGTTAATATGGAATCGATACTCCATATATATGTAATCTAACCAATAGCATCAAATGGCGTCATCCTATATGACCATGGAAATAACTCCTAATGAAGACTGTAATCTTACAGAGACCAGCATAAATAAACATGTTGAGTTTAAGATCCATAAGGCACCGTTGAGTATTTTTTAAGTGATAAGACACCATTGTTGAGAATTCGATGTTTATATGTAATCTAACCAATAGCATCAAATGGCATCATCTTATATGACCATGGAAAGAACTCCTAATGAAGACTGTAATCTTACAGAGATCAGCATAAATAAACTTGTTGAATTTAAGATACACAAGGCACTGTTGAGTTTTCTTTTTAAGTGACAAGACACCATTGTTGACAATTCACTGTATAGATTCAAGTCTAGGGCATATAGTTGGAATAGTAAGAAAATATATGTTGCTACCTCAGAACTCACTGATACTTCTCACTGGCACTAGCTAGTAAGGTGCCTATGAAGAAGTGAAAGGAACAAATATCGATGATACCAAAGATCATCTGACTTCACTTCTAAGTAATGTCAGACTTTTACTGTGTCTTCAATCTCCATAACAAGTCCAGGAGTATCCACCGATCTTCATTCTCTAAAGAATTGATCTATCTCATTGGTATTAACTCCTTTGCCTATCTTCAATATCATAATCAAGGAAGAGTGTATGCATGGGCAGATCGTTCTGGCAGTCAGTGATATTGTTGACATCAACTGTCTGTACTATTAGCATTTCAAAATCAAAACTATCTTAATCACTTGGGGTTTCAGTCGAAGCAGGGTTTCAAATCATAACCCTGCAAAAAGTTTTGAATAACAGTAAGAAGATCTTCATCAAGTTTGAGCTTTATCTAGCAGCGGGGCTGCTCCATTTCTGTAGTATGAATGACTTGTTTCAAGTATGGTAGTAAGGATGACCAAGAAGAACAATCTGTACAGAATGGAGCTGAAGAGATACAAGAATTCAAAGTTGGAGAAAATATACAACTTGTGAAAGTAGACACAGTGGCTAGCAACCAGGAACCTTCTAACATGGGTACTCCATTGAGGATGCCTATGCTTACAGAAGGCCTTGATATGTCTTCTTGCTTGAATTCTTTGTTTGGTACTGGACTTTAGTGATCCATTAGATAAGCCAAATCTTATGGAGAGTAATGATGCATTATTTTGTTCAGGTATTGATGATTCTCTTTAGAAAATATCTCAGAGATTTAATTTAATTTCTACACAGCTCATCTTCGTAGCTTCATTGAACAGAAGTAGTAGAGCTGCTTGGTATGTTGTTACTGCCAATTCTATTACCGATGGCTCTTGGCTCTACACAGTTCATATGGCTCACGATGTATAAGACTTTGTTCCTCTGCAATATGTATAACATTAACACACAGGTTGACTGACACGTTCCTCTACAACAAAGTCGGTTTGAATGAATGGCATCAACCTACATTGCTTCTCTGCGACATATTTTGGCACTGATGCGAGGAGAGATACATTATAGAGCTACTTAGAGGGATAGAGGTGGATTATTATATAACACATATGCTAGGGAGTCACACCACAATCCAAGCTTTCTCTTTTAGTAGGCTTTAGTGTGTTACTGCTGTGGCATGCATTATGGCGATACCATCCCTACAGGAGCTATGGTCATTATTAGAAAGATTTCTGGTGAGCTTAGTATGCATTGATACAGTGGTTTTAGGAGATGGTTTATAAGGAGTGCAATGCAGATGTTGAGTGTAGAAACATACATATCACATATGGAAATTTCATTATGGCTTTCTAGTGGGAGCGATTAGCTTGTTGGAGACCAGAACTTCAGATGCTACCAAATACAGAAAACACTCTGATTTCTTTTTTGCCTGCCTTTCTCGAAACCTCGTTCTGGATAATCCACTCGTCGGAGGTATGAAAGTGAAGGACTTGAAATACCAACCTTCATCTCCCAGATGCTGGGAACTTGGGAGAGAATGCTGGATGGTTTCAAGATCTCACTTTTGTGGAATATGGTTTCAATATTTTCATGCTGATCCTGAGACCCCGGGTGAGAAATCTGTCATTAGCAGATCCCAGTCTTTAAGCAGTTAGTCCTGTTTGGACACTAGGAGATCCCTCTTTAGCTCCTTTTACTGCTTTCATGAACCCCACCCATCTTAGTGACTGGTTCCTTAGCTCCTTTCGGTCGCAAGAGAGAGGATACGTTACGTAACGAGTCTTTATGTGCAAGATTGGTCAAGCGATATTCTTATTCCCGGTCAAAAGATCTGAATTCCGGGATGAATGGGGAACTGGTATTAACGTCCTCCTTTTATATCTAATTTGGCCAGTAGGTGGAGCACCGGTGTGCTGGCTGATTGCTCCTAGAGTGGTAGGGCCCCTCACTTTCTTTTGTTCGGCTTTCCCAGGTGATTGGAAGATCTGGCCATAGCTATAGGAATAAGCTGGGGGTGCTCTTGCCAGCCATTGTGGATTCGGTAATTGCTTAACATTGTGAAAAGGTTGGAAGAGATCAAATAAGAATAGGAGTCGCCTGATAATAGTAAGTAGGGCGACGCACTAATCTGAACCTATGGATGGAATCATCCCAATCTATCTATCCTGTTGGCCCCGATTGGAATCCTGTAGGAAAAAACTGGCTTAGTCAATCAATGCTTGAGCAGAAACATCCCTCATCTCACCGCCCATCCGATATAGCTGGGCATCCGATCTAGGTCAGACCTCATCAAGGTGTCGAGCATCCATAAGGTAATCTGATCAATAAGCGAGAACGAGCACATGAATGAACCCTTTATAAGTCAGGGGCCTGCCTGTCACTTCAAACATAAAATTGAGATTGATGTGCCTGGATGGATGATTTGGACTAGCTAGATGCCGGCCCACCTCCCCGCTGGCACTACTCCCGATATAGGGATTCGATCCAGCCAAAGCAGGTGCAGGGAAGAATCCAACCGGGTGATTAGTCTTTGTGTTATGAGCTTTCTTGGTGGAAACATGTACACTGGTCTATGTGCCTCACTGATTAGTAATGTTATACCATCCTGTAATAAAGAGACTATAGATATGAAACCTACTCACTATCCATGGTACTTGTTGGCTCTCTCCCTCTTTCACACTGATCTAGCCTCTAAGATCTTTATAGATCTATCCCTCTCAATGGTCACCACCATTAGCGTTTCAAAATATTGACCATACCATAAAGCTACTCTATAAGCTATAATTCTAGCCACATAATCATATTTGGCCCCCACAACGCCTCAAATCATAACCAGTCTGAAAAACCATTGGAGTTGGGGGTTTCAGGCAAGCACAAGATGGTTAGGGTCCTAGTACATCCATTTTGACAGCCAGATATCCTTTCAAGATGCAGACAAGCGACTTCATTCGGGGATTGGGGTGGGTGGGTCAATAGTCATTTTGATGTTCTCAGTGACTGACATTTTCTTTTGATCTATGCTACTTTCGACGAGAAATTGAACAAATTGGATTGGGTGGGAGGTATGCAAAAATTTCTAAGGCATCACCTGGTCTCACCGGTGCAATTTGTCTTTCCATCCATGGATGCATAGTATACACCTACTTGCTGTGAATAAGATCTATAATTCTTTCTTCGTGACCCGCGGGTCTAAGCAAGAGTGAGACGCATTTCACAGCATTCTGTATCGTTTCTGCATTCATTAGGTTGGTTATAACATAATTGCATATGACTTATGGAGGGGATCTAGTAATTCGTTCATAATACGATACATGTTTCGACGGTTGGTGGTCAATGGATGTGTGTTTAACTACATGAAAGCTTTCAAAAGTGTAAGATGTGGATTATTACTAGTCGATTGAGCAAGCAAAGCATTATTTCTTTTTAGTGAATGCATACAGGCAACTGCTGTAATTACTCATACTAGTATTAGTAGTAGGGTTTACCACCTTTTGAGATTCTCTATCCTGACAACTAAACCTTCCTATATTTTGTCAATATCAATGGTCGTCAATATCAATCACTCTTTCTTTCTTATTAGACGTTCAACGATGGAGCGGGGTTCAGCAATTAGTGCATGCAGATATTCTAGCTGTTTCGACCAAGTTTCTCATAACCTATTACTCGAGCTCCTAAAAGAACACATCAAGGATCCTCTCCACTTATACCTCACCCGAAACTTCTATTTTGATCTTCACGATCAACCTATTTCTCTATTAGAATGAGATGCATTTTTCTCTCTGATCGATACAGTAACCAACATGTCATGTAGATGAACCAGAGGGAGCAACAGAGCAGTGCCCACCATAGGCTTCGTATTCTCACCCAAAAGCTAGCTTCAATCCCTTCTCAGCAAATAAGAACTCAGTAGGTTTTGGCTATCCCAGGTATTGACCCAAATTTCAGTAGATGGATGCTTTGGCTCTCTAACTTTCAGGTATGCTCCGGGTAATGGAACTAAAATAGCAACTGCTTATAGGTCATCAATCTCAACATGATGATGGTAATCAATAGCTTCATCAACCACTGGATCTAGATCTATTCTATCAACAACTTAGCTAAGAGACTCCCTATGATGCTGCTACTGTTGCTACTACTCCTGAACCTGGACCACCTGTAACTCCTGCTACTGATCTTTAGTCAAATCCATGAAGGGAGCATGCCAGGAAAGCATTATTATTATTGATGGCATAACTGCTGCAGGTCCAATTAGAGAAAATTTGTTTGATATGGACAACAACAGAAAACATGAGGGATTCATTGACCCTGCCAAAATTGAGGGAAACAATGGCCAGGAAGCTGGAGAGAACCAAAATTTCAAAGTTGGAGAAAATATACAGATTGTGGTGAGAAAGTAGGAACCTTCCCAACTGGATACTCCGTTGAGGATCCATGAGGTTACGCCGGGATATAATATATCAACCTGTTTAAGCACCTTATTTGGCCTGGACTCTAGTATTCGATCCAAAAATTCAGAACTTAGAAAAAGTTACAATATATCCCCTTGTTTAAGTATGAATGAATCTCTTCTAGAAGACAAGGTGTGTGCAAACAACAACTTTCCCTGGATAAGCCATTGAAGAGGCTTGAACATGTTGAGGGACTAGAATATGATACCCCAGTGAAAAAGCTTGAGCTTATAGAAAATGATGTGACATCAGAGACTAAATATTCGTCACTGCATGTCCTACTTGGAGACTACGTGTCTGTCATGGAGAAGGACGCTATGGTTTTGGAAGGGACAGAGCATTTTGAAAGTAATCTCCTTACAGAAAATCCTGTAGAATCTGGAGAAGTAGCTGAAGGTTCTACTATTTTGGCTGATATGAATGTTCCTAGTAAAGGGGATTCAAAAAGAACCAAATTGTAGACAGAATACCGACTTTGAGCAATATATTGCAAACTTTGCAATTGGACTTACAAGGACAACTTTCGGAGTCATTCTATGCTACACCTTCCAGAAGGCCGATGAATTGAAAACTTAATGGAAGCACAAAGAAAACCATAGATACCATTTCCGTTTACAGGCCAAGGCACTCCATAGGAAGTGATGAGGTTATGCACAGTTCATTAAAGGAGAGTTGTGCTGGGTTGGTGGGACAACTTAGTTTATGGAAGTTGTAGAATCTACAGAAAGAAAATGAGACAATAGCGATGGATTCTAAAAAGGTAAGCTAAATTGTGTATGAACTTCATATTTTTCCATCTTCTTTATCAGATTCATCTTAAGGAACATAGTACACAGTTGGTGCACTGTATGTGTGACATTTTTTCATTTTTTCCTTTCAAGAGATAAGTAAACAATTTGTTTCACAGAATATGTCATCACCTACACTGGAACAGAGGATGGAATCCTTCGACACACCACTGAAGACTCTTGGACATACTGAGGGCCATGATATATCTCCTTGCTTGTACACATTATTTGGACCAAAATGTAGTACGCCATTGACAAATCGTGAGCTTACATAAGATAATGATAAGGTTGTTACTGGCACACCATTTGAAAATGCTCTGCAGTCTCCATTAGTGACTGAATCAGGGGGAGTTGACAATTTTGGCAATGAATTGCCACAGTTAGTTTATGTATTTCTATCCTCTATCACAAAACAGAGTATTTCTATTTTAGTCAATCGAACTCACATGGAAAATCCAATCTGTGATATGTTTTATTTCTCTAAAATAAAACAAAATTAACCATAAGTTGCATTACAGATTTGTTTTCAACTTGCATCTCAATCAGCAATATTAGGCTATATATCTCAATAAATTACTATTTTCATTGTCACGTTCCAGGTGCTCCTTTGAGATCAAGTCCTAAATTTTGGATTTTATTGCTTTAAGTTCGGGCTTGAATGTGCTTTGGAGCTGTTCAACACACTCGCTCAATAGTTGTTGCTGAGGTAAGATTTTTCTAGCCTTCATGATGAGAACTATTCTTGAATCTTTTTAGAAATGTTTGTCTTCTTTTACATTTTCGATCACTCTGTTCCTCTCATTTGCATTCATATCTGTAAGTGGAATCTTAATATTTTTCAACTTGTGCGAAAAGGGAGGATTGAATTCAAAATTATCACTTGTAGATATTGTTGCAGTGCTAGGTTCCTTTAGAAGAATCTTGTTCTTGCCACATGAAACTAAATACAGAAATTGAATAAGATCTTCATCTTCCAAATTTTTAGCAGATAAAAACTGCTGCTGTTTGTATTATGTAATAAAAACAACAGATTTTTAGCAATTAGAAATTAGATTTACCAAATTTCCAATTTTTTTTTATCTAATTACAGAACATAAACAACAGCAGATTTTTACATAATTACATAATACAAACAGCAACAGATTTTTACCAATTAGAAATTTCTAATTGGTAAAAATCTGCTGCTGTTTATGTTCTGTAATTAGATAAAAAACATTTGGAAATTTGGTAAATCTAATTTCTAATTGCTAAAAATCTGCTATTTGTATTATGTAAGTATGTAAAAATCCGCTGCTTTTTATATTTTGTAATTATGTAAAAAGGGTAATGTTTTTTTAGGAAAAAACATGAAGGGGGGAACAATGGCATGAGGTCTTTTATATACATGACAGCATAAGAGCTGAACCATTTTATCATTTAGCACTGGAGAATCTGATTCCAAGAAAGGAAGAAATTGTCAAAATAGAAATTGTCACTTGGATTTTTAACTAAGTTGTTTGCAAATTCCGCCCTAGAGAGCCATTTTGAGATTATTCACCTTCAATCCTTTGTTTTTTAAGGGAGAACATCCTTTTCTATCGATCTCTTCTACTTTGAGGATATGGCAAGTGGAGAAGGAGGTGCAAGTGGATCGGAAAAGGTAAGCTTACTTTGTTTTTATAGAATAATTGCATAATATAATATGTTTTATTTTTTGTTTAAGGTTTGAAGTTAGAATTATAATTTTATAATTATACTTTGTGGTAAATCATTGAAATTTGGACAGGGAAAGAATCCGATAACGGAGTCCTTGCTTGAAGATGTTTTTGGGATAGAAGGACTCAAAAAACTTCAATCTTTGGATGCTGAATCCCTAATGCATTTTCTTAAGACAAAATCCCCTGAAGCTAATCAACTAGGTCCAGGTAATCAACAAGCTTTAGGAGAATCCATTAGTTCCCCATCCTCTCTTGGATCAAGAAAAAAATCGAAAAAAGTGTTATTGACATCAAACACCAATAATGAAGAACATTGTGTTGAAACATCTTGTGTGATGGCAACTCCTGGGACTGCAAATTCTTGTTCATCCTCAGCTTATGCATCATCTATTGGTAGTTTAGGTACCAAGATAGAGTATGACCCTGTCTCAGGGGAGATAAGAAGGACAGAAGCAGGAAAACAATTCTTAAATAGGCTAAAGGACTCCTGCCTTCAACGATTTAGAGATCATCTTCACCTCACATTCTCCAAGATTCCACTTCACCTAAAAAAGATGGTGGTACAAGACATAGAGAATGAATTTGGTACCGGTTGGTCGGTTAAGAAGATAAAATTGCAAATGTCGCTCAATTGTAAGAGGTTTCGTTGCAACCAAACAAGAAAAATTAAAAAAATGCCTCAAGATCAAAGACTGAAACAAAGACCTATTGACATACAGTTAAAGTATGGAAAGAACTTGTAAAATCATATGAGAAGTTGGATGCACAAAGAAAAGTTGGCAATGAGAGCATTAAGGTATTGAATTTTTCATTAAACATTATTTAGAATGTATTAATACTTATAAGTATCTTAGACATGTATTTGTGTGAAAATAAATTGAATTGGTTTATGTTTAAGGACAAGGCATCCAAGGCGAGGTTAACCAAGACAAAAGTCACTCATCGTAGTGGCCAAAAAGGTTTAAAAGCACTGATAACAACCTTTGTAAGTATATTAAACATGTGATATTTTTTTAATAAATTTTGTACTAGAAGAAAGTCATTGTTATCTAATTTCTCCCTATTTACTGATTGATAGGAACTAAAATATGGAAGACCTCCAAATCATTTGGAAAAGGAGGTGCTGCAGCAAAAGAGATGGGTTGAATTTGTTGTTTGGATGGACTCTATGGTATGTAATCTTAGTTGGATTTCCAATATACTTTTAAACCATATTTTCATTTTATTTTTTAGTACTATTAGATATTATATCTTACCTCATTTTATGGTTAACATTGTATAACAAAAACATGCGTTGTGTTATGTAATTAATACTAACATGTAATATTGATTTTTTTTGTCAGAATGCTATAGGTAATGATTGCCAAGACGATGATCCAAATTATGTTCAACATATATCAGGAGATGATGAGGATGAGGATGAGGATGAGGATGATGGTGGTGAAGGAGGAGATGATGATGATAGTTGCGGTGTTGGTGATGATGTGGATCAGAGTAATGAGGATGGTCAAGATGATCATGAGGATGATCTTGGTGGTGGTAGCTAGGCATGCACATGCATTGTTTTTTATGAAGAAATTATTGTGTAGAATGACATTGTTATGTTTAGATGGGTGTTGTGAATTTACCCTATATCAATGAGACATTTTGATTTTGTAATCATACGATGAGTTTGATTTATGTATGTTGTTAATTTATCGTAGAATAACGATATTCATGAAATATTTTGATTTGTTAATCATATTTGAATTTTCTTGTTTTGATTAAAAATAATACTGATTTTATTAGTATTATGTTTCTATTTTATACATGTTTTGAAAATTGTTAATGACACATTGTTATTTTTTTGGATGGATGTTGTCAATTTCTCTTAAATTTCTTTACAAATGATTTTGAATTGTGATATCTGCTTTAATGATATTTAGAAACTATCATATATTTCACTATGAATCTATAAAGGGGGTCATATATGTAAAGAAAAATATACTCTATATAAGAATTCAAATGCGGATGTAACAATGGATGCAAAATTGAAAGTAAAATTGGATGTTAAACTAGGAATTAATACAAAATGCAAACAATTGGCATACAAAGTGTTTTAAGTTAGAAGTGAAAAATTGTGCAATAGTTGACACAAAGAAGGGAACAAAACATGGCATACAAAAGGATATCAAATTGGGAAAAAACAAGGACACATAAATGGGAACCAAATTAGATGCAAAAAAAGACAACAACTAGATGTAAAATAAGATGCAAATTTGAGCATTAAAAAGAAGCAAAAAATGTTACAAATTAATATGCCAAATGATGATGCAAATAATGGTGTAAATTTGGGATGCAAACTTGGGTGCAAAAAAGGAAAAAAAAAAGATGTAAGAAAATACATAAAACAAGATGCAAAATGGGGCTGAAAAAAGGTGAAACCAAGCATGCCATATTGGATGTAAAAAATGATTCCTAATCACATGCAAATTTAGGCTCGAACTCAGACACAAAATTATATGCAAATGTGGACACAAAATGAGGCAAAAAAAGATGCAAATTTGGATGGTGAAAATGATGTAAAACTAGACACCAAAAAAATGCAAAATTGGATGAAAAAGTTGGTGTAAATAATGGTGCAACATTGGACACAAGTAGACACAAAAAAATGGTGCAAAAAGGGGCATAAAATAGCTTAAAATTGGATGCAAAACTTGGTGCAAAAACAAATACAAAAGTAGACGTAAAAAATGGCTCTAAATTGAATGTACCATTAGACACAAAATAAGATTCAAAGGTGGACACAACACATGACTCAACATAAGATGCAAATATAAATGCAAATTTGGATGCTCAAAATGATGTAACATTAGATGCAAGAGATGGTGTTAAAAATGATGCAAAATAGGATGAAACAAATGAAGCAAAATATGGTGCAAAATGAGATGGGAAAAATGGAGACAAATCAAACGTAAATGTGGATGTAAAAAATGGTCCAAAAAAAGATGCAAAAATGGGCACAAAAATGGATGCAAAATTTGGTGCTAAATCAAATTCAACACATGGTGCAAAGATAGGCACCAAAGCTGGTGCAAAAATAGAAGCAAAAACTAGTGTAAGACTAGATACAAAACCTGGCGTAAGACTAGATGCAAAAACTGACACAAAATGGATGCATAAAAAGACGTTAAGTTGGATTCAGAATACAGTGTAAACTTGATGCAAATGATGGTGCAAAAATGGAAGCAAAGAATGACACAAAATAGGAAGCAAAAGAGAATGAAAAATAGATGCAAAAAATGACACAAAACTAGAAGCAAAACCTGTCATAAAATAAGATGCAAATCTTGGTTCAAAATTTGATGCAAAAAATGATGCATAGTTTGGTGTAAAAAATGATGCAAAATCTAGCGTGAAAAATGATGCAAAACCAGGTGCAAAGAAGGACGCTTTAAAAATTGTACAATAGAGCTAGATTTAGCGCCAGGTTGCTCATCACAATTACAAAAAAAATGCACTAAAATCTGGCGCTAAATCTGGCGCAAATCGCTGGTTTTGTTGTAGTGAAAGGAGGCTTTTTCATTTGAATCATCAAAGAATTGTTCATTTATGTAATGTAAAGGAGGTTGTCCCCTCGAAGAGGCTGAATTCTAAGGCATTGATCTATCTTTTCTATCTTTTCTTGAGCTGGTTCCATAACACTAATGGTGGAAGAGATGCGTTGAATTTAAATACCATCTAATCTATGCCAAAAACTCTGATCTAGTAACAAAAAAACTTCTACGCTACAACAAACACATGCAAAATAGCATGACTAACTTAGAACTTCTTCCAAGAAATCATAAACATAACATTTTTGGGCTTTGATTATAGATTCTTCCGTTCATGCTCCCACTAGAGAAATGAGATAGAGGTTCAAATCACAAGATTTTTGAGGGGTTATGTTCTAATGAAATGCAAAAAAATAATAAACATTTTAAGCAAAAAATAAATACCAATACATAAGTGGGACCTAATCCATTGGGGTTGGGCCAAAACCCAAGAGCCTCAACCATATGGAACTAACTCATTTATGGATCAATAAGAAACTTCTCATTATCATTGCATCAATGTCAAATACATCACATAACTAGTAAAAATTAACAGTATCAAGTGCTTGAGCTCAATAACTTCTTAGTTGAAAACAAAGTTCGAATCCTAATGCATTCTTTAGCATGTTTATTTATACAAGAGGGTATCTACTAACAACTCCCTAGAAAATAGGAATGTTTGTCTCCCAAAACTCGAGAAGGGTGGATCTAGATCTTCTTGAACTGCACTTGCTTGGCTTCCAATGACCTCGTCTTGCTTGGCTACCAATGACCTCAAGATGATGAGAGAGTGTGTGGTGATTTTGGGTGACTGATGGAGTTAAGGAGGTGGACAACCTCCTAGAATCTCTCTATACTGTCTACTCCAAGATCCTGCATTGAAATCATCTCAAAATTGCTCCATTTCCTGCATTTAAACTATATTAGGCCACATGACATAGAAAAACATATTTTACCCCTTTCACTAAGCATAATATAACAAAAAATATAAATAAATGTGAGAAATAGATGGTTCTAAAGATTGAGGATGGAATTATGACCCTTATGATGTACCTATTAATGAGCCTCATCAGGGAAACCCAGGGGTTGCATCTATTAGAGGGATATTGAGAGACGTACAATTGAATATGTTGTGTGTTTATGCATTATCATGTGGAGAATCCACAAAAAACATTTTGAAATTCCGGGCATTGGAATAAGGAATTCAACTTGCTGCAGGAAGAGGAATATGTCTATTGAAAATTCATGGGGACTCTCAAATTGAGACCAACATGGTGCACAAACTTCTATTGGGTCACCTTCCTAAAAGAGCGATCTCCAACCAGAATTGGCAAGAGATAGAAAGCAACATTGGGTAACTCGTACTACAATTTGATTATGTTATCCCTGTTCATATGAAGAGTGAAGCTAATAAAGTAGTGGATGTTTTAGCCAAATGGGAAAGTAGAGAAACTGAGGTAGCTCTCAAGGAAGAGTGGTATGAATGGCTATAGCATTCAATTCTATCCTAGTACTACAACAATGGGCAACATAGGATAGGAAAAGAGTTGATAGGTTGATCCCTAGTGTGGGTGTTTAGTTGATGCCAAACCATCAACGATCTCAGGTAGGCAGTTTTCTGGTGAACAAGAAATAAGAAAATAATGAGTAACATGTAACACATTTCAGTGGTGAAGGTGGACATGACCCTGGGAGAGTGTGCTAAGCCACCCACTTGGCACAAAGTCCCCAATGCATGGAGAAGGCCAAAGGTGTTAATTTTGGGTGTTGTATGGTGGTTTATTTGTGGCGTTTATTTCAGGATTATGGTACAAGGTAGTGGGTTATGACAACACCATCAAACAAGAATTAAGGTTTTTGAAGCACGATTGGAGGATTAGGATTGCGGGAGAATGGAGATAGGGAAAATTTTCCCTAACAGGAGATCGAACAACATTTATGATACACGAATTATGGGTGTTTTTGGGCACAAGAAGCACAGGTTGGGGTTTAACACTTGGTGCTTCGTGAAGGAATGAAAAAGGCTCTGTTATGTTTCATGGTTTAACCATGCCTTTTCAATATTGTTATATATAGGCTCTATTGAGCACGTAGGGTGGCAGAGAGCATCAACGTCTATAGGGTGGTGCCAAAAAATTATGACTCTTTTAGGGTATGCATTGGTGGATTATGTTTTAAGTGGTATAATTATTTAAAATTTTTTTATCATCTCTATCTTGGAACCAAGGATTATGGTAAGATATCAGGATAATTTATTTGGTCCCATTACATTTTAGTTATATATAGGCTCTATCATTGTTGTAGGTGTAGGTTTTAACCCCATACATAAATTACCTGCATATGAATTCTAAAACACAGAAAATAAACAGTGTGAGAGCATAACACATAAGACACATATACATAGAGATGTTCTCGTGGATCCCAAAATCGGGACTACCAAATTGATTTTTCCATTATGTTCCTTTCAATATTATAATACATATTTATACATGCCGAAGCATCTAATACCATGGATTGAAAACCATCGCATCCAAAACCATGGATAGAAAACCATCGCGTCCAAAACCATGTGCGAAAAACATGCACAAAACCATAGGTAGGTTCGCCCAACCTAATATAACGTCAAAAAAAAAAAAAAATTGGGGTGCTACCTCGGACCTCATAGAGGGGGGTTACTTGCACTCCTCAAACCCCCTGTGACCCCCCTACTACACAATGGTCACAACGAAGGGGGGGCTCCACCCCCACTCTAACCCCCCAATTAACTACATGGGCTAGTCCTGGAAAGAATATAACACAACCCAACTGTAGGGTGGTGAAGAGCACCAGTGTTTGTAGGGTGGCACCATGCTTCTTTCATTCTTTCAAGGAATGTGTAGGTGGATTGTGTTTTCCATGGTCACAACACTTTAAGAGTTGCTTGTTATGATAATAATTATCATGGTCAATTCTTGTTAATTATGTCCAGCATTGAGCAGGTATGTGATGGTCTATTTAGGGCTCAGGTGGTCATGCGATCAGTCTATGTCATTTAATTGCATATGGTGTAACTTCAGATTGTGTTGTTGTGTTTTTTGTCGAGACATCCTAGTGCGAGTTCTGTTAAGGGATATAGTTATGGGTGGTGGTTATTTCAGATCGTATCTTCTATGTATTTTCCCCTCTATCATTGTCGTTGACAGGGTTGTGGGGTCAAGGGTGTCTATCAAATGTATTTTGTGTGCTTTCTGCATCATTCCTCCACTAGACCTTCTTTTTTGTTTGTTGTAGTACTCTCGTTAGTAGACTTGCAATCCCTCAAACCTTTTGGCTTATCCTTTAAATTACCAGTCTTGTTTATTGGTGTCTAGTACCGTGGTTTATTTTCTATTTGATTTTAATACTGTGAGCTTTCATTACAAGAAATTTTAGCCTAAAAGTGCCTATGAATGTTTCAAGTAATTTCCATGTCATAATATGTAAACCAATCAAAATCCTTTAAAGTTAAAAAGGGGTAAATGTAAATATTTTGGAGGGAAAAGAAGAAAAACTATATTTTTTAATTGTATTTTTGTCTTATCTCCTTAAAGGTTTACTAAATTTCAAGTGTAGACACCTATTGGATGTACAATTAAATTTCATGTCCAACTAGTACCCATTATGCACACTTTTGAGAAACCCACATTGATAAAAATTGAAGATACATTTAAAAAACATGTTAAACACACTTTTTTAATGTATCTTCAATTTTTATCAATGTGGGTCTTCTCAAAAGTATGCGTAATGGGTATGCATTGAATACTAAATTTAATTATGCATCCAATTGGTGGCTACACTTGAAATTTGAGTAAACCTATAAGGAGATAAGCTAGAAATACAATTAAAAAAACTAATTCTCTTCTTTTCCTTCCAAAATTCAGAGCTCTTATTTTATTATTTTTCCTTATGAGGCCACTTTTAGGTTCAAATTTCCTCTAATGCAATTTCACCAGGGGTATGTTACAATGTGTCAAGAGGAGGAATTGTCTATATTTTTAAGTCCTATTCGATATAGTCATGTTTGGTTGGAATATTCATTATTATGGGTATGTGGATGAAGTTTACACTAGGTATTTCTCACCGCTAGTTGTGTCCAATCTCTTGGGAATTGAGGGTTTTGTGTCACGGTCTGACCTAGCCATCCATTGAAAAATTAATTATGGGTTATCCCAATATTTTTTGGTTAAGTTGTACTACAGGTTTTTTTGTTTGATGCAACCACGAAAACAACTCATCAGTAGAAGGGGAGGATCATCTACGGTGTCTTCATGCAAAACACCATCTATTTGGATGCAAGTTAGTGGAATTTTTTTATGATGTTATGCCTCTGGAGGTTCAACAGGAAATTTAATCCATGGAGGCAAGATAATTTTGTGTAATAATGTACCATTCATATTTCAAGGCTTGTGAAAGGAAAACAAAGTGGGTACTCGACCTAGGCAAATGTAGAAAACACTGGTTATTTTTCCTTCACTCAATATTCTCACACAGGAAAATGGCCTCTTTGTTCCACATGGTTCTGAGGGACAAATAGGTTGATACTTACATGATATTTGTGGGTCAGGAGGAAACCAAATGAATAATTAGGGATATCAAATATGATATGGATGACATCACAGTTTGGATGAACAAAATTGAGTGATACATTAATTTAGAGTCAAATACTGACTCCACAATGCCCTAGAATGGTGAAGTGATCATCAATGCTATATCGTTCAATATGGTTAGTTGACAATCATCTCTAGATGAACTAGTATTCATCCTTGATGAATGACTCTACCTATGCTCTTCCACTATCCAGATTTATGTTCTGGGTTCTCATGTTTTCTGGTTCTCTTATGTTATGTTTGTTTCTATTACTGTAGTATGTATGTTTCACCAATGGTTATCATTGTGTAGTCATTATATCTAGTTGTCAGTACCTATGGTCTTTTTTGTACATCTAGGAAATTGTCACTCTTGGGCTTGTGCGAATAATAACTTCTGGTTGACAACATTGACAATATGCTACAAAGAATGTCAGTTGTAATTTTTGGTTTTTGAATATCAATAGAAATCATGATCAGATAGTAAAAAATATATAAATAAATAACTAATTGTGTGGCATTGAAAAAAATATTAAACATTTTGTTGTTGACAGTTGTCAGGAAGGAAAGGTATGATCAACCAAAACCATTTGAGTAATATGTACTTTTATATTTGTTTAATTTTCTCAAGTCCACTTTTTGATGTTGCATTACGATTTTTTAATTGGTGTCCAACAAGTGAGAGAATATCCGTGCAGAGACAGAGAGAAAGAAAAGTTCTTTAGACACCCACCCTCTCATAGTTGTATTCCCATACTGTAAATGTTATAATCACAAGACTTGTGCCAGTTGCACCACTTCCTCTCTAAGAGGTATTGTTTTTGTCATGATGCAAGTAAGGAACTCAACATTTGAGAACAAGTAACTGATGAACAACTTCGTACATTTTAGAGTTGGAATTTTAGGTCTCTAAGCATCACCGAAAACCTAATATTAAGTTGTGCTTTAGTCCTCTATACTCATACATATGAATTTCTATTTTTATAGATTGCATAAGACCTATAGGTTTGCATATGGAATAGTCGTGTTAGTGGTATATGAACTAAAATCATAATCATGTCCATTTATTTTTCTTTTTTGACATGACATTACAGGAAGTGCTTTTTCTATTTTCATGTATGGAGCACCAATGCGAATATATTGTGAAAATATCAATACATAAAAATTCGATTATGAATAAAGTGCCATATTGGGTTTCAGAATGACATGTTTTTGGTGATGCTGGTGAACAATAAAACATTCAAGAGGGTGATAGAAAAGAGAAATACAATGAGATTTCTGGGGTAACCATATACAATAGTGCTCTTCAACTGTCTTCTCTACAAGTTCTACAGGTTACCTCTATGCTGGAAAATAAATCCCAAACATAGCGTTAAATAAATTGATAGCAACCATATTTGTGGTACACGAGTAAGTAAACCAAGTAAATTTTTATTGCATGTTGTGGATTTTGTTTGCAAGCTAAAGGGCATTGGTTAAATGAAATTCTTAGCCGGAGTACAAACTTCCCATTCTACAACACATAAGATAATTAAGAACAAATGGCCATTTAATGGAGGGTTGGTAAAATGTATGGTCCACACATTTATTCCATAGTTGATATATGAACTCCACAGCATCTGTAAGTTCAAAAAATCAAATTTTAGTACAAACTTCCATCCTAGGTTTTAAATGTTTTATCTTGTCATGTATTGAAATATTAAAAATGTATGTTTTGAACAAAATAAGTATGTAGAAGTCTTTTCCTATGTGACGATTGTAAGACTGATATTTCAAGGAGATAAAATAGTGGAGAAATTTATGGTCAGTGTGTAACATAATTTAGTTATAGAGTTCATAGTAGGTTACTCTCCATAACTCCTAGTGGAGTGTAAATCTCAGTAAGAACTCATAGTTTTACTTTGTGAAGCCTCCATTTTCATATGGATGTATCTTTCATGTATTCAAAAATATACTTTAAAGTATATTGTTTTGTGATATATTTCTATAGTTTTTAGGCTTAAGTTTTATGGCACAACCACTTTGTTTTTCCCTGTTCTCACCGTGTGTAAATTTTATTGTGTTTTTATCTTTGCTTTATTGCAGAATTCAATTGAGTGAATTAATTCTGCGTATGTTGTCCAAAATAGAACACTCTGCCTCAATTTTCATGCTAATCAATAATGGATGGGATAACATCATAATCATGGTTGTGAATGGCATTGGATTCTTCTCTAGTATTGCTTTGTTTACATCTCTCTTATATTAGGTGATATTGGAATTTCAACATATTTGCTTAATGTAAATAGCATAACTGAAGAGTCGCTTGGATAAAATTAATGCACCTTGGAGGGCCTTGACTTATTGTCTCTCTCTCTATATAAATTTTTTGTAGAGGAAAATAACCAGCATGGTCACTTGCACATTGGTGGTGTTTGGGACTATAGTGATAGCCAGGGATAATTTTAAGGATGGAAAATTATCTTGAAGTTTAAAGACATTGGTGAATCTCACTAGTCCCTAATATGAAAATTGTAAAATATTTATTGATATATTTGTAAAATTATTCAAATTTATGATGATTTTATATATAGTCTCCATATAATGTTGGTTATTTTTAAGGCAAATAGTTTTATATTGTAAAAATTAGGCGAATCGTTTTTAGAGAGAATAGAAATTGGAAAAAAAATATTTCTTTGGAAAAATCATGGAAAATTAGCCCTCATGCGAATATTAGCCCCTAAAATTTTCCATGGCGATAACTTCATTTTGTTTTGTAGATGATCAAAAGCATAAGAAGGTCCTTGTAGGAACTACAAAAATAGTAGCGACAATTATTGTATACACTTCACCACTATATGTAATTGTAAACTTTACATTGCTCTGTTCAATTTTCATAATTGTGGCACACTATACGAGCGATTTAATAAAAATATTAAAAGGCTCAACAACTTTCAAAATTCATTGTTTCTACTGATAGTGTCTACGATTAATTCCTTTTTACTGTGTTTATTACTATTGAGAGACTGGTAATCCAAACCAAGAGTGCATAATTCATGCTGAGCTTCTATTTCTCGTTATTCGCTTTTATCAAAAGTGTGATGTAGATGGTGTATATCTCTCTTAGCAGAGATATTTTCACCATGGTAATATCATAATTAGTTAAATTAGATAAATTTTGATTTGTATTGTAATTTATTAAATTTAATTATTATTAATAATAATATTTAGAGTTTTCTTAATAGAAAAAAAAAAGATATTGTTGAGTGATATAATTTACAATTTGTTATGAGGAAAATGTATCAATGTTAAGCTGATATATGTCTCTTTTAAAATAAAATAATATAGACATGCCCCATTAAATAAACTTCAAAATAGAGATTGTTTTATTGATTTCAAAAACTAATATTTATGCAATGAAAAACTAGAGGGAGAAAATTATGTATGAATAACTTCTCAATAAAATATTAACGTCAAATATAGGGAAAAAACTAATGAACTAATACTAACTAATATACATTTTGATTGTAAAGGATTAGTTAACATCCCCCTCTTAATTCGAAGGGGCATCTCACATGCCAAGTAAAATTTTGAAATTTTCAAACTTTTCACGTCCCAATGCTTTGGTAAAATATCTTCAATTTTCTTGGAAGTAGGACAATGTGTTAGACTCAATTCTTTTGGGATCTAAATGATGTCAAATCAAATGATATTTTGTGTTGATATATTTGGTTCGGTCATGGAATCTAGCATTCTTCACCATTTGGACTGGCGATATGTTGTTAACAAAGGGAGGCGTTGAAAAATTTTGTTTCTCCTGCAAATATTCAAGTATTTTTCAAAGCCAAATGATTTATTTTGTATCTTGTGTTACAGAAACATATTCAGCTTTAGTTTAGAATGAGAAAATAAAAATTTCTTTTGTGATCTCCAAGTGACAACTACTGATCCAAGAGCCATCAAATAACTAGAAGTAGACACCCCATGCTCTTTATCACCGTCAAAGTCAACATCTGAATAAATAGTGAGATGGATGTCTGAAACTTTGGAATATTTGATGTCATATGATTGAGTTCCTTTAAAATATTTGAACACTCCTTTCATAGGAATGATGAATAAATCTGGAAAGTATTCCTACAACAAAATTTATGTCAAGACAAGTAGTAGCAATATAAATCAAAATTTCAACAAGTTGCTTGTACTTTTTTTTATCTTCTACCTTCATTTGAAGTAAGATTTAGCTTTTCCTTTGTTGGGGTAGGAAAAACATTACAATCCTGCATTCCAAGTTTACTCAATAATTGAAAAACATATTTTTTCTGAGAAATAAAAATATGTTGAGATTTTTCATTGAATTTAATTCCTAAATATTAATGAATTAAATGCAAACCTGTCATAAGAAAAACATTTTGTAGCTCCTTCTCAACAGATTCTATGTAATCATCATTGTTCCATGTGATCATCAAATCATCAACATAGACAACTAGATATACAATTGATCTTCCAATTTTCTTGACAAATAAAGTTGCATCATCTAGATCAAAATGCTTATAATTCAACTTGAGAAGATGCTCAATTAGTTTTTCATACCATGCTTGGGGTGCTTGTTTCAAACCATACAAGTACTTCACCAATTTGCATACTTTTTTCTCTTTTTGTTTAACTGAAAACCTTTTGGTTTAAACATGAAGACATCTTGTTTTAAATCACCATTCAAGAATGCACTTTTTACATCCATATGATATATTTTCCATCCCTTTTTGAGTTGCAATAGAAAATAAGGTTCTAATAGTGCCCCATTTATCTGCAGGGGGAATTTTTATGTATAATCAACACCTTCGTTTTGTGAATACCCCTTTGCCACAAGTCTTCCTTCTTTTTTTCAACTGAACGATCTACCTTATACTTAATTTTATAAACCCATTTGCAGACAATAGTTTTGATGCCAACAGGAGGATCCACCAACCTCCTCATAGAAGCGAGTTTTCCCCTATCAAAACAAAACTACAATTAGGTACTAATGTATAATAAAAAGATAAAAAACATGGATGACAAGAGGATCCCTAAAATTGATTTCTACTCCAACCAAAATATCCAATGATTTAAGAAGGGATGGCATAAATATGTTTGAGTCTTGGATAAATAATTGGGCAATAAAGAAGTTATTTTGTGGAATATTGATGATATTAAAAATATCAATATTGTTATGTTTAAGGATAAACTCTATGTATCTCTAATAAAAAAAATAGAATTTAGTTTGTTATACCTTAGAGATATGTCTTAAGTAAGTGATGGTTTCTCAATGGTTTAGAAATCAATTTCAAATGGGTCATCTTAATATTATTGCTATCACATTTATCTGAGACTTTTCATATTGTAAAAATTTAAGAGATCACACAAGGCATACAAATGTGCCTCAACTAAAAATTGCATAACTATATTTAAATAATTGGACATGTGAAATTTTATACAAGTTTTCTCTTAGGAAGAGGCCAAAAATCAACAAGTTTTAGGAAAGTTACCATAACATTTACTTGGAAAATCAAATTTTGGTTAGAGTTGTGGAATCGTAGAGAAGACATACCAAAGTATTATAGATTGATGTTTCATATTCATAAGGGCTCAAATATCAGAGATCTATCAAGAAAAGTGTCAACCATTCATATATTATCGAAATTAATGTTTTAAAAGTACACAAATTGAAAGTAATATAATTTTTTACTAGAATTTCCATTTTTTTAGGTGACTAGAAAATGTAAAAGATAGGAGTACTATTATTATTTTCTCACATGGATCCAAAGAAAGGTCAAAAACCTACAACAACAATTAAGCCTCCTAATTGTTCATCTCCCAATTAGAGAACAAATTTAATGAAATCGATGGTTTTATGTTGAGAAAGGTGGATTCATTAGGCTCTCAAGAAAACATTAAAATAGAAATGATGGGTGAATTGGAAAAATAAGATGAACAAAAGTAAGGAATAAATACAAAAATCCATAAAAGAATTATATGGAGATCGAAGGAAATCATGAACATTAGGAGAGGAATGGTGTTGAGACTCAATATCATATGGTAAGTATGTTATCACAATTGGAGAGAGAAAATATTGAATCATGAAACCATAATCATGAATTTTCAATCCAAGATACACATCATAAGGGCTTCAAATCAACAAAAAGGAATTACTACATTCTATGAGGAAGTTTGATGGTAAAAATATTATAACATGGTTTTTCCAGATGGAGCAATACTTCGATATACACTAGGTTGCATCCTTAAAAAGGGTCAATATTGCATCTATGTTCTTAGGAAAAGGCCAACATGTATGGTATCAATGGCTTTGTTAAAGGAAAAATGATTCTATTATACCATGCACTATTTTTACAAAGTGATATAAAATTATTAGGATATTAAGAGAAATAAATTCTTCAGCCAATTGCTAAATATTTGACAAAAGTTTCCAAATAGAGCACATTCAAAAATTCCAAAATTTGAGCCTCAAGTTAAAGAACAATTCAAAGAATAATTTGTTAGATATGGGAACTTGAAAAGAAAGCATCTAATATGAGATGTGTCTCTTTAAATATAAATCCCTATAGCATGCTTTATGTATAGGAAGGAAAGTTGAAAGTGTAAATATGATGTTAGAAAATTTCTCACCAACAACTATAGGAAACATAGTTGATCATCAACATGCATCCATTTTAAAACAACATACCTCTACTATAAAACCATTTAGGTATAGCTAGGATTTTTCTGACCAATATACTTGAGCTCGGAAAATCAATGGTTGACTGCATTAGACCTGATCCCAACCATGAATCCTTTGATTCCCCCCGAGTTATGACAACTTGCCAGGCATGAGTAACCTATAATTTGCCTTGATAATGATTATTTATCATTTTCATGTTCACATATTTTTCCTGGGCAACATCCTGCCTTCAGGGGTTCTATTTCCCCTCAGCTTAGGCTTTTTCCTTGTTCTTCTTTAAAGCTAAAAGCCTTCCTTTTTCACTTGTATTTCTTTTATTCCTGGTCTTTATCTCCCACCGGGTAAACACACACACACACACACATATTTCTATCTATATTTTTCTTTAAGAAAAATCATGATGAATCTGATTCCTCTTAGATTCTAGCAAGTTTCATCCTCTTCTCTGGGGTCAGTCCATGAATTTTTCATCATAACATTAATAACTTTATTAATAAAATATAAACATTTACATAAATATGTTTATCACATACTAGCATATGTCTTTATAGCCATTACATAACAATTCAAGTTCTTGAAAATGGGAGGTGTTACATCATCCCACCCTTTAACTTAACATTGTCCTTGGTGTTATTATTCAACACATAATAACTCAGGATAAGCAGCCCTTATGAGCTCTTCCTCTTCCCAGGTTCCCTCTGCAGGAGTAAAGCGTTGCCAATTCACTTTAACTTGAGATATGAGTTGATTCTGCACTACAGTTTCCCTCCATTCCAGAACACGGAGTGGCTCGGGTAAGAAATCTCCTTCGAGCTCCACCTGTAGAATATGTCAATCAATTATGTGAGAGCTATCATACACATATTTTTTAATAGCGAAACATGAAATACATTATGTACTTTAATCTGAGCAGGTAGAGCTAATTGATATGCTACTGAACCTATTCGGTCAAGTACTTCAAATGGCCCATAGGACTGTGGTGCCAGTTTAGCACAGCTACTAGTACTCAAGGTACTCTTGTAAGGCCTAATCCTCAAATACACATGTTCCTCGATTTGAAATTCCTTCAAAAATATTTTTTTATCTGCATAAATTTTTTGTTTGTCTTGAGCCGTTCTAATATTTTTCTGAATTTTTTGCACTGTCTCTTCCATCTCACCCAAGAGTTGAGGCCCAAGGATCAATCGATCCTCCGGTTGAATCCAATTGAGAGGGGTATGGAATTTTCTTCCATAAAGAGCCTTAAAGGGGATCATTTTAATGGAAGCTTGATAACTATTGTTATAGGCAAACTCAGTTAAATGTAGATAGTCTTCCCATTTTTTGGGTCTATCCATCACATACATTCAAAGTAGGTCCTCCAAGACTTGATTTTTTCCTTCAGTTTGCATATCCGTATGTGGGTGGTACGCTGTACTGAAGTTTAATTTTCTACTAAAATTTTCAAACATTGATTTCTAGAATTTTGAAGTAAACTTGGTGTCTCGATGTATGATCATTTTTGGTATACCATGTAATCTGAAAATATATTTCATGAAGATATTCATGATTTGCGTTGTTCCAAAGGTGGATTGTACATGAATAAAGTGGGTTTCTTTTGTCAGTACATCTACTACCACCATAATGGAATAATGTTGATATCGAGTTCTTGGTAATCCAGTTACGAAATCCATGGAAATCATTTCCCAGTTCCATTATGGAGCATGTAATGTATTCAACGGAGTTTCCGACAGCTGATGTTATATTTTCACTTGTTGACATTGCAAGCACCTTGCCAAGTAATCAACTACCTCCTTTTTCATTCCAGCCCAAAAAAATTGTTTCCTTAATGCAATTGCCATTTTCTGGTATCCTCGGTGACCTGCATATGTCTGTTTATGTTTCTCATAAAAAATTATTTGTTTGAGAGGGGGTGCCATTAGGAATAACCCATCTACCTTGGTAGGTGATCAATCCTTTAGAATTTATCACATACCTTGTTATCTTACCTTGCTATATTTTCTTGTGCAATTCTTGGTATTGGGGGTCATGTTTCCGTAATAATCTTACATGTTCCTCAAGATTCATTCTTACACTTACTCCCATGTGCCCAATTGTAGCCTGAGCATGTCGACTTAATGCATTAGAAATATTACTCTCCTTCCCCTTAATATGTTTTATTTCAAATTCGAATTCACTGAGGAAGGCTAACCATCTTTCCTATCTTGCATTCAAGTCAGATTGACTGAAAAAATATTTAAGGCTGAAGTCGTCAATCATTAAAACAAGCTTTTTACCCAACAAATAATGTCTCCACATTCTTAACGCATGAATTACTTAGCCAACTCCAGATCATACACAACATAATTTTGCTCGCGTTTTTCAATTTCTGGGATTCATAGGCTATCATAGCATTGTTTTGTAGGAAAACCCCTCCTAATCCCTCAAGGCATGCATCTATGCATACTGCAAATTCTTGATCTAGATCTCCTATCCATAAGACAGTAGCCATGGTAAGAATTTTTTTAAGTTTATTGAAACTTTCTTGACACTTTCCACTCCATTCAAACTTCGTTGCCTTTTTCTATAATGAGGTGATGAGGTATGCCAATCTGGAAAAGTTCTTCACAAATTTGCAATAGTATCGTGCAATCCCCATAAAAGAACGAAATGCAGACATGTCCCTTGGTACTCGCCATTCCAAAATGGTTGTAATTGCTAATCCTTCTTTAGATATGATATGTCCCAAGTACTGTATCCTGGTTTGGAAAAATTTGCACTTGCTACTTTTTGTGTACAACTTATTCTCTCTTAATGTTTGCAGTAACATCCTTAAATGTTCTTGATGCTCCTCCTCATTCTTGGAATATACCAAGATGTCATCTATAAAGACCAATACAAAGTGATCCAAATACTAGTGAAGCACGTTGTTCATGAGAGACAAGAAAGTCATAGGAGCATTGATGAGACCGAAATTTATCACCACGAACTCATAGTGCCCATACTATGTTCTAAAAGCTGTCTTCTGTATATCTTCCTCTTTAATTCGCAACTGATGATACCCCATTCTTAGGTCAATCCTTTAAAAAACTGAGGCCCCTCTCACTTGATCAAATATATTATCTATTCTTGGTAGGGGGTATCTATTTTTTACTGCTAACTTGTTCAACTGACGGTAATCTATACACATTCTATATGTATCGTCCTTATTTTTCACAAGAAGAACTGATGTCCATAAGGAGAAATGTTGTGTCTGATATATCATTTGTCCAATAACTCTTGTAGCTACATTATTAACTGTAATAATTGTGGAGTTATCATATGATATGGAGTCCTAGACATTGAAATAGCCCTAGGTAGTAGATTTATCATGAAATATATATCCCTGGATGGTGGTAATTGTGGAATTTCTTTTGGAAAAAAATTTAGGAATTCCTTGATCATTGGGATTGTTTCCAACTTTTCTTGTTCATATAGTTAAGGGTTGGCCTCCACCTATGCCAAATATAGTTGACAACCTTTCTTGTCTCTTATTTTTAGCTGTAAGGCGGAAATTTATCAAACCGTTAACAATTTCGACTTTCCCTTAATGACCATCAGGACCCCATTAGTTCCTACAGATGTCGCTATTTTTTCGAGACAATTTATAATAACAACTTGTTGTTCTAACCATTCCATTACCACTAATATGTCATATGACTCAAATGGAAGAAGATTCAATTCAACTTCCGAGAAATAACCATTAAAATCAACAGGGCACTGTTTCACATACTGAGTTATTTTTCTCTTAGTTCCCATGCCTAGCTGTACTAGCCATACATTTCTAATTTTTTCTGTTTTTAGATTGCATCTTTCTATAGTTTGGGGGCTAATATAGCTTAAGGTAGCTCCTAGATCTATTAGAATAAACACAGTCTAGTTTGAGATTTTACTTTCTATTTCAAGCATACTGGCTTGATTTTCAACTTTCTCGCTTTCCAAGGGGATGCTAATCCTTGGAATGCTCCTTGCAACATCATTTACTGTAGTGGCCTCCCGAACTATATATATGTTGTGCATAGAGTAGGAGTTATGTTGGTAGTCTCTCATCATATGAGGTCCCCCACATCCCCAACACCTTAGTGATTCTTTGGTGGCATCATACCTTTTTCTATTCGGTTCAGTTATTCTTAAGCCCATGTGAGATTGAGCTGGAAAGGGTACGTATTCTCTAGCTGCCTTTTTTTTCAATGATCTCTACCAAAATGTCTCAAATAGAGTAGTTTTTGCTTCTTCACTCCCCCACCAATTCTTCCACCATCCTTGGTCTTCCATAGTTTTCCACCTTCATTTTTATATTTTGAACTGTTGATGACATAGCCTCACTTTTCTGATTACTTTGTCCATGGTCTTTGTGTTAACAAAACTTAATTCTCTCCTTATAAGAGACTGGAAAAAAGTTTAGGAAACATTGAATTTTAGCTTTCTCTTCTTTAAAATAAGGTACATAACACAACAAATTGGTGAATTTTCTTACAAATTCATCCATAGTTAGTTTCCCCAATTTCAGCTCATGAAATTCCTTAGCCTTATCATCATAATACCTCTCGCTTAGGAATCTTGCCTTGAATTGTTGTTGAAACTCTTCCCACGATACTGTTTTTCTTCTAGCGCTTGAACACTTTTTCACTCCTCCCACCAGAGAGTGGCTTTACCCTGAAATTGATAAATTTTCAATGGCACTTTCAAGTTTCTTTCATATTCGTATACTAGAAAATATTTTTTCATATTCAACAACCATGCCTTCACATCCTCCTCTTTCTCACCATCAAACATTGGTGGTTTGATATTTATAAATTCACCTTGTAATTCAGCCTTCCTTCATTTATTATATGACCTTGGTGTTTTAGGATCAGTTTCTCCCCCACTTCCCAACTTGTCAGATCCTATATTCCTTGTACCTTCTTGATTTACACTTTTTTTACTACACTTCTCTATCCATTCTCGAATTAGCTTCTCCTGATCTTTACTGGTTCTCAGCAATTTTTCGTTACTGCCACGGAGTTGAACTAACTCTGATTGCAACAACTTTATCATTTCCACCAACTGAGAGATTATGGCAGTAGTACTACCAACTTCCCCCATCTCCACATACAATTCCTCATTTTCAGTATTTGGCGGCAGAGATATTTCCATACTTGTTCAATTTCAGATTTTCTCACCTACACCATCATTCTGATTTGATAGAAACAATTAACATAGTAAGTTTAAACATACACATACATAAAAAATAATTTCTTTTCTGTAGGGTTTGTTTTGTGTAGATTCCCCTATACAAGCTCAAAGTAGAACTGTGCTTTGATACCATTTATAACGAACGTAATTTTCACTCGAAGATTTTTTTTTTTTTTTTTATTTACCATTTTTCTTTACTACATGTGCAATCTATGCTATTATAGGAGTTATAACACCCCACCCCTAAACTTAGTAGTCCTAAGCCCTCACCCTCAATATTAGACTATGTGATTTTTGGTTGAGTAGATGAGAAATGATCCACGTTAGTCATGGTGCTAGAGTACATTAATGTGGTTAAGCTCGGTAATGAGATTTTGATGATGCTTTGATGACATATATGTTACCTTACTCTATCCTCCTTACATCACATCCCTTAGTGTAATGGTAGAGGCACTTGTCTTTTTCCAGTGCATAATAGTTGTATACATTTAATTCATATTTTACGAACCAATTTTTACTCCATGCTATCACCATGCCATTTGTAATTTCTGTCGCTTCAACAGGACTACACTCTGTGTATCCGTTTCTTAGGCATGCATCCTAAATATTGAGTGGGTCAAGGAGAGTTTCAATGCTCAGGATCCATTATGATTGATCTATGGCTCAGATTATCCTCACCAACCCTAACCTCATTTGTCTATCTTCTCTGTTGGGTTTGTCATTTCCTCTTGCGACCTACAGAGCCGAAGTGGAGGGGACGGTTTCAACTTCTTGTTGTGGTGCTGATACCCTTCTCTAATAAGAGAGTGGACATCTACCTTTCCTCCTTCCACCCTTGGTTTATAACAGAGAGAAGATTTGTCCCGCAATGACACGGTTAGGCGACCACCCCAGACAAAGTAGGGTAATTCTTCTATTCTCTATTTCTACCCATGAACTCTATTCTTTTTTTCTTGTATCATTCACATTTTCCTCTGGCTAGACTTCATTTTGGTTCATATTTTTTTTTAATGCTGATAGAGGAATACACATACTTTCTCACTGTCACATCTCCCTTTCGAAAGGCGCTTCTCCAGTCTTAGGTGAGTCCTTCCCTAGATAGTTCGAAAAATCCATTATTGGCATTTGATTCCTTGTTTTATTTTCTCTTAACCTATTATTCTAATTCCTTTCTTTGGATTCCTCATGCAGGTCTGAGGAGTGGTGCTAGGTTCACATGGTTCCACATGTAACCCTTTTACCAATGATTTCTCCCTTAAAATAGGGTTGGTATTGTTTAATCGCTAACCCAGTTTTGTTTTTCAGTTATTCTACTGATGTGGGTGTTTGTTTTTATCCCAGGTATACTCCAGGTCAACAAATCTAAGACAGAGATGTGAAAGATTACAACATATAACTCATGATGGTTGTCTACTTAACAGGTTGGTGACTCCTGCTGAAAATGGGTTTTGATGCTTGAAATTTTATCCCCATTGCTTCTGTTCTACTATCTATAGAGGTCTGTGTGGTTCCGACCTAGTGAAGCCGGTTAGGATCCATGATTCACTTAATTGTATTTCTGGTTCTTTGGGGGTTTTTACCCTGGAACCTTGATGTTCATAATTTTGGTGGTGGCGGTTCTACTACCCAAAAGTGATTTTGCATCCCTAGTTACAGGGCTTGAGTTCCTTTTTGTTGATCCATTATTAGTCATATTTATATGTACATTTGATTTCTAGCTTGAATACAACAATGACTATGCCGAATGTATAAGAGCTAGTGAGAGTTACTGTGGTTGTTCCAGTCTATCCCTGTGTTTTCTCTAATACGAGATTGATCAGGACTATAAGATATCTTGTAATTTTTTTTTGCTAAAGAGTTGAATTAAACACCCCTCATGAATATGGATATTTAAGTCAGTTTTCTTGTAATTTGATGGATGTTATTTTCAAAATTTAGAGTAACTTAGGTTCCTTTTGATTCGCATCTGTATTTTTTCTCTTCTACACATGTGAATGGAAATATTGTATGAATGCCAATGGAAGAATCATGTTTTTCCTCTTGTCTAATTATTTTAGTTAATTCTTGCTGAAATACCAGTTTATCTTATATCTATAGTTAAAATATTATGGCCGTTGGGTATCGGTTAATTACATTTTACCTATGTAGTCTCCCTCATCTTCATCCACACTTCCTTAACTTCTGCATGCATATACAGAAGTGGTCACTCTACCATTTCCCTTAAACAGAAGACCATCTCAAGGATGAAATTCCCATTCAGAACCCCTACATGCTCATCTGTGTGGTATTCTCTTTACTACGCTAGCTACGTAATTTCAATTTAATTAAAACAAAATACCTATATTTAGTATTCACTATATGAGTTGTAAAATTTCCTACATGCAACCAAGTCGTTCATAATACCGTAATGGTTAGCATATTCCTTTTCAACTGTTCATGGAACACCTTAATATGCAGGTCCTTCTTCAACCATTATACCTTATATAATTACTATTCAATACACTACCCATCATTTATATAAACTTGTGCTGAGAATAATATCTAACTACAGTGGTTAACCAAACATTAGTATGACTAGATACAACACAACAATTTAACTCTGCAATTGAGAGGAAATATTTAACCTCAGTTGGTAACAATCTTTTGCATGCATCTTGTATAGGACAATATTCCACTCTGCAACTAGGAAGAAATAGTAACACTACTGTAATTATCTAACCTTTAGCATGCATCTAATATAAAACCATATTCAACTCTGCGAAATATTAACACTATAGTGATTTTCTAATCTTTAGCATCCATCTAATAAGCACAATATTCAACTCTGCATCTAGGTAGAATATTTACAGTACAATGATTATCTAACCTTTAGTATGCATTTAATAAATATAATATTCAACGTTTCAACTAGGAAGAATATTAACACTACAATAATTATCTAACCTTTAACATGAATTTAATAAATATAATATTCAACTCTGCAACTAGGAAGAATATTAACATAACATGAAACTCTGCAATTAATAAGAATAATCATCGACGAAAGATAGTTGATCATCAACATGCATCCATTATAAAACATCATATATCTATGATAAAACCATTCAGTCACACTTAGGAATTTTCTGACCAATATACTTTAGCTCGAAAAATCAATCGCTGACTACACCATACCTTCCAACCATAAATCCTTTGATTCCCCCTGAGCTATGACAACTTGTCAGGCATGAGTAACCTCTACTCTCCCTTGATAATGCTTATTTATCATTATCATGTTCACATATTTTTCCTGTGTAGCGTCCTGCATCCAGTGGTTCTGTTTCACCTCAGCTTATGATTTTTCCATGTTTTTCCTTAAAGCTAAAATCCAGCATTTTCCACTTGCAGTGCTTTTATTCCCGATTTTTATCTCCCATGAGATTCACACACATACACACACACACACATATATTTCTATATATATTTTTCTTAGGAAAAATCATGACAAATTTGATTCCTCTACAATTTTGGCAAGTTCCATCCTCTTCTCTGGTGCCAGTCCATGAATTTTCCATCATACATTAATAACTTTATTAATAGAATATAAACATTCAAATAACACATGTTTATCACATACTAGCATTGGTCTTTATAACCATCACATAACAATTCAAGTTCTTGAAAATGGGAGGTTTTACAGAGGTCTTCAATATTATTCTTATATGAGAGGAGATCTAATTTAGTATTTAAACCCTTTAAGGAAAGGTCAAGTTTATTTTTGTCAAAAAGCAAGTTCCTTTATTATCTAAGTTCTCTTCAAAGAGACTTTTATGCATGACACATTTTAGAGTTTATAGTGTTAAAGGTCTATGATTAGAAGGATTATGGTAATTTAAAATGTCAAAAATCACTATTTACTTAGATATAGAGATATCTAATATTACATAATTCACAATAGTGATGCCTTGTCCATGTACATAAGTTTCTTGTTGTCGTTTCCACCACTTCATTAGACCAGTGGAAATTATTAGGTCTTGGATAGATGTATAATTTAATTAGTCACCTAAAACAAGAACCTTATCTAATTATAGATAATTATAGTTAAAATTATTAAATAAAATAATAATTTGTTTAGTTATAATTTTACGATTACAAAGAAAATATTACCATAATTTAAAAAAATGTTATTTTATTTTTTTTAATTAAAAAAATATATTATTTTATTATTTTCTAATTTTTCAAATAAAAAATGTTATTTTATTTTTTTCCTAAAAATATTTTTTGTGTTACTTATTTAACAAAAAAAAAATAGGAAAAAAAATAAACACTCAATAACTAGATTGTCATATACATCATAACATTAATCTGTAATATGTAAACTCTGTACGAAGTAAACTTTTCTATTTTAATAAAAGTAAAATTAATAAACAATGAAGACAACATCATAACATTAATATTTAAAATCTTCCCCACAACGTTTTATGTACGTAAGGTTAATATGATTTGGAAACATGAAATGCAAAAGATGGCCTATTATGTCCACTATGGAGCGTGCAATAAAATCATGCACCATATAATAAAAGTTCATGGGAACAAAAGTGTACTGGAATAGATTGCAAAAGTGTAGTTGATGGGTGCATTTAAATTGTTGAGGCAAAAGCACCTTGATATTTTAATATGGAAAGGAATCTAGGATAATTCGTTATATAAATCGAGGAAAGATTCAAGTGCAGGAATAAAAATTTGCGTAATACATTTTAGTTACAACGATACCCACAAAATCTTAATGCATTTGGGCACCTTTTAAACTCTGAAATGAATACCATGTACCTATGAAAACTATCTGAAGATACCTATAAAGCAAATAGAGAAATATTCAACGGAGAGAGATGCCCTGATAACCATTAGTATATATGACAACTATCCTAAGATACCTATAAAGCAAATAGAGAAAGGTTCAACGGAGAGAGATGCCCTGATAACCATTAGTATATGGAGAGAGTAAGACAACCCTGAGAGAGACTCCCTGATAACCAGGAGAAAATAAGATGACCCTGAGAGAGAGGCCCTGGTAACCATTAGTATATGGAGAAAATAAGTTGACCCTGCACATATGCGGTCAACAAGAAAAACAAAGGTGGCGACATGTTCTGAATACTAAAGAACTAACTGAATGTCCATGGGAGGAACACAATATTAAACATTGTGTTGTTGACAGTTGCCAAGAAAGCAAGGGAGGGACGAAATGCATTTGAATAATATGTATTATTCTGTTTGTTTAATGTGCTCAAGTCCACTTTCTCATGCTGCATGATGGTATTTTCTCAAGTGACGAAACGGGTTTTTGCATTTGAGGTAGTCGTGTTCGTCATATATGAAGTAAAATGTCAATCATGTCCACTAATTTATTTGATTTGACATGACAATGCAGGAAGTGCTTTTGCTTTGTGGCAATGCTTATTTCCACCCCTATAGGTCCATTAATACACTTCAAAAGTACAGGCTGATTATTACCGCATGGCTACCATGAGATACATGTTATTTCATGACCATTAGTTTTCTGATGGCTCTCATATTTCCCGATAACCCCGCATGCAAATTGAACTAGCAGATAAGACAGGCCCCAAATGAATATTTGTTCATCCAGCTACAGCCAGGCGATGTGCATTAATCCGATGGCGATGCTCTCAAATTCAAATTTTCAATCTAACTCCCACGTCCAAGAAAATTCTCTCAAATTCAAATTTTCACGTTTCAGAGTAATAGGGAAATCAACTCATGGGGCGACAATTTGTTTACCAAACCTCAAAGGCCGGTATTCAGTTCCTTGTCAAGCATATTTCCAGGTTTCTCAAGGCTACAAAGTAGGTCAAGCGGGTTTGATGAGCACCAGTTTACCTCCCTATCATTCTCAATCCTTAGCTGGACCCTCATGATATGTTATCTGATTTACAGAAAGTACTCTCAAAGCAAGAAGGAGGGTGAAAGGAAAATGCATGTTGGCTAGAGGCATCGTGTCTTTCAAGCTCGCTTTGGCCCATGGATTGAAGAACAACGAATTCATGTTCATGGGATACCTTGTTGTGGGGTTTCATAACTACATGAAGACATCCCCATCGAGCCAAAGATCGTCGTCCTCTGATATTCTGAGCGCCTGTTAATGGGATTCCACATCCAAAATTTTGTTCTTATATGAGAAAACAGTTATTTCTAGGCTCTCGCAAATGAAGCCCTTCATCTCAGACGTGAAGAAGTTGCAGGACATGGAGCCCAAGAGTTTCTACGGAGTGGAAGAGTTCATAAACAAAAGATGACTTCCGTATATGTACAACTCTTGTATATGTACATATATATGGAAGGGATCTTCCATATGTGCATGCTTCCATATCTATGTGCATGGATAGAGGTTTTGAATATATAAAAGTTGCAAGTATACATAAGCCATTTTCCATATATGTAAGCTTCCATATATATGTGCATATACAAAAGTTACACATATACAGAAGTCAACGCATATATATATATATATATATATTATACGTGGAACTTCTATATATGCACACTTTCATATATGCATGTGTCATTATCATATATTCACACTTTCATATCTATGTGCATATATAGAGGTTGCGCATATACAAAACACATCTTCTGTATATGCATGCTTGCATATAGAAGTTGCAAATATACATAATCCATCTTCCATATATGCACGTTTCCATATCTACATGAATATATAGAAGTACACATATCATATATATATAAGCGATGACTTCTGTATATGCGCGTGTGCACACAGACACACACACACACACAGACATGGAAGTGTACATATATGAAGAATGACTTTTGTATATTTGCAATCTTTGTATATGCAAAAATTCTATCAATGTACACATATATGGAAGTGTGCATTTACAAAAGATAACTTCCATATATATGTGCATATAGAAAAATTGTGCATATACGAAATCCATATTCTATATATGCACGCTTTTGTATAGATATATGCATATAGAAGTTGCACATATACGGAAGCCATATTTCATATATGCACGCTTCCATATGGAAGTTGCTTAGTGTTAAGCTTGGTGAGTTCATTTTTGGAGCTCTCTCATTATTCTCTCTCGCTCACTCTTATACACTTAGAGTTTTCTTAGATCACTCTAGCTTTGGAGTAAGGAAGGAAAAGAAAGAAAAGGGAAAGGAAGGAAAGTAAGGATCAAGCAAGGAAGAGCAGGATCAAGCAGCTTTAGCAGGAATACTTGCAGGTAACATATGGCATGTGTGACTTCCTCGATGGTTTTGACATCCATGGCTTTGCATGTTGGTGTATGGTTCTGTTGCTGCCGATGGCATGGTTTTGCCGGGTTATGACAGTGGTTTTCAGCCTAGCCTTGCTTTTTTCAAAATTCCATGGTGTGTTGGGATGTTGATCTTGGTTTTGAGCTTTGGAATTACTAGATGGATTTTAGAATCTGAGGTAGAGGTGGTCTCAAGGTTCATTCCCAAAGGCCTAGGAATCCCTTGACCAGTTTTGGTGGGATACACAATAAAGCCTATAGGATATTTATTACAGCTTAAGAGTACGAGAGGTAGTACCCTGATAGTGGGTTTTGGCTGCCTGGTTCATCATACATGGCCATGGGCAGCCTTGGGAAAGGTCTTTTGATTTTCTGACAACTTTATTTTCTGTGCGACGTCTTTTTCATTTCCCGGAAGTCTAACAACGAATAGGTCGAGACGACTTGATTAAAGCACAACATTTAGTGATACTTATCCCATGTGGCACTCTATTTGATATTTGAAATTTCAATTTTGAGTGCGAGTGTCCTATGTACCATGTCATACCATCGGTGCCCATACCATCCATACATCACTCATTTTGAATTTTGTAATTGGGTTTGAATTTTGAAACCCGCCAAAACATTGATATTTTAATTTATTTGCTCAACATCAGCTCCCGAAACTGTTTAGCGGAGGTCATTCTGGTGGTGCCCAAATTCACCATGGATATCTCAAATGTCAGAGAAGAGAGATGAACAACACTAGTCACAACTTTCTTTTCATGTGCTCTTCATTTTGGTGATTGTGGCATTGTTTCTTATGTTGCATTGGTACATGACCTAAGAATCAACGATGAAGGGTTTGATGGATCAACTTATCATGGCCCTCATTATGTGCTTGGTGAGTCGCGATCTAATCCTCAGTTTCCTCCAGAAAAATTTGTCACCCGTCGTAAGTGAGGGTGGCCCAGAGGAGGTTGTCATAGCCCAGATCAAAAACTAGCATGTTGCAGGGGCTCTGCCTCCCCAACAGTCCCGCCGTTGCTTTTATTTCGAACATGATGTGCTACGGGATCACATTGTTGGTGGCATAGTGGAGTAGGGCTTGGGCCACTACTTGGGAAGGTTTTCGCAGGTGGGAGGGCTTTGGGTGCACCGGTCCTTGAATTGGGGATTCATAAATCTAACGTTTAAGCATCAGTTTCATAATTTGTCAAACAATTGTAATTATTCGTGTGCTGCTTGTAATTATTCAAGTGCTTCTCACTACGGGCTCTTTACATGTTTTTTGTGTCTGAATATGTGTTGTTTTCCGACAATAACTATGTGTATCATGATGAAACTTCTTGAGATAGAATACTTACCACAAGAACTTCTAAAGATGAACAATCTTCTACATTTAGTGAAGGAGTGTTGTCCTTTGCTGGAACTACCATTTAAAAAGATTGACGAAGAAAGAGAAACAGGTAGAGAGTTGAATACGTTTGAGTCATTCCATGACGATGATAAATTCTTATTTATGCTACTGTGGTTTTCTACAAAAACATTGGAGGTATTATTTTCGAAGTGTGTTTGCCCAAACCTTCGGTCCCTGTATTTTCTGCAATGTGGGAAATCGACGCAAATAAGGGTGCTTTGTGGTATGTTAAAACTTCAAAATATGGATGTTTGGGGGTGTGTAAGAATAGAGGAGCTACCACTGCCACATCTTAAGATGTGATATCTTTGGAGGAATTGGATGTTTCTGGATACAAAATGCTGAGGATCATTCCAAGGTTGGGGCAACTCAAGAAGCTCAGGACATTATATGTTGTTGGATGCAATAAGATGTTAGAGTTGTCTGTCGCAAAGAATTTAATGTTGTTAATGAAGGTTCATGCTTATAACTGCCTGAAATTATGGTGGGATGAGGGTGAGCTCGAACAACTACGCTAAACACTGAATGCCTCTCTGGTATTAATGATATGATGAATGGAATGTGTACAATAATTTCAACGAACATAATATTTATGTTTAACTATTTCATGTATACTTAATACATTAACTTTCAATATTTAAATATATACTTAATACATTAAATAGTAATATGAAATGCCTTTGAGGCTTGCTTTATGCATACAACATGATGAAAAGATGAATGGTTTTCAAAATGAAAGAATCACCCAAAACGTGATTTAAAATTAAATCTCATTTGTGAACTTTAAATTAGTGATCTTAATACTTTGCAATGCAACCTGATATATTTGTGTAAAAGATGATGGTCAATCTAAGTTCTCATCCCGGCTTAATTTTTCCTATGAGTGATGATATCAGTGGACCTTTAAAATTCTTGATGATACGAGCGAAATCCCAACAAAATAATTTCTCGTAGGGTTGATTGGTCACACATGCCATTTATAAGAGATTCATGCCATCCCCAAGAGATTCCTAGTTGGACAAATTTGGAGCATTTAGAAATGGAAGATTTTATTAAATTATTATTAACTATATCTTAATATTAATTTAAAATCATTTAAAATTTATAATAATATTTTCTCAATAATTATAAAATAAAAAATTTAAAAGGATTAAAAATTGATTGAGATATTTTTGGAAACTTTAACATAATAATTTTAAAATTGTAACTAAAAAATTGATAAAATATAATTATAAATTATTTATTAAAGTAAAATATATTATATAAATAGAAAATAATTAAGGTATTATATGTATTTAAATTGGATTATGAAAATTATGGAAAGAAAAATTAGAAAAATTGTTAGTGATTTCCGGAATAATACTGTGTAACATGTGTGATTTTGTCAACGTTTTGGATGGTGACTCCATCCATCATTAGTGACCATACAACTCTGTGTGGTCTTTGATGATGGATGAAGTCACCATAAAAAATGTTGACACATCACACATGTTACACAATATTATTCCGGAAATCACTAACAATATGACAGTGGAAGTCTCCAATCACTCAAATTAGTAAAAGTTATATACATAAAAGAGGAGATTGCAATTTTTATTTTAAGAAATTTTATGAATTTTTTAAGTTTATCAATGCTTTAGATAATGATAGAACAAGATAATAATTAAACACTTATATAAAGTAATTTTCAAAGGATGTATTTTAACGTTTATTATAAAGTGAGAGGTTTTTACTTAGAAACATACAAGTTTGGGTTAAATGTTTTGTAAAAGGTAAGTTAGGGATATCAAATATTATTATACAAAAGTCTTAAAAAAATAATTAAAAAATTTGAATCTCTTCTTTTACATTTGCATGCTCTTCAATTCTACAATGGAGAATTGTCTTCCTAAAACATGAACTCATAACCTTATTGTTCTTATTCTTAAGGAAAGCAAAAAAGAAACACCTCTATTTATATGATCATTATGGTTAATCCCTCTGGTAGCTAAGTTATATGGGATTATAATTATAAAAAAAAATAACATATAGCTAAAATTTGAGATAAAAGAGGTCATCTAAAATGAATGTACTAATAACCATTTTGAGTTGAAATGGTGTACAAGAATGTTATTGCTAACTTCAATAATAAAAATGGTCGGTTGAAAGAAGTATGAAAGGGTGTTGGTTCCACTATATGACCCAAAATTTAATGTCAATCTACAGTCTATAGACTTCAATACTTTAGAAACCTACAAAGCCAAATCCTAAACTCCTCTATAAATTGTTCATTACCATTCTTGAATTCTTGCAAACACTAGTCAAACCCTTGTTCTAAACTTGCAATCATAGGCATCCATTAGAAGAAAAACCCTAACTACTGCAAATACTAATCTTTTAGTCTACCAACATTTGAAAGAAACCCTTAACTATTGACAATTGGAAAGAAAAACCTAACTACTGATAATTGAAAGGCAAACCCTTAACTATTGAAAATCCGAGAGAAAACCCTAACTATAAAAATGAAAACCCTAGCTACTAATTAATTGGAAACTTAAATGTCGACTGAACAAATGTAAAGGGTGTCTTTGAAGGGAAAAAGAGTTGAGCTCCTAGTCAATCCACACACTATAAAATATTTCCACACTCAATGCATAACTCTAAAGCAAAAGAAACAACTAAGTCTATTGTGATCTTGCGCTAGGTCCTATTGAAATCTATCTTTGTGTCAAACAAAAGAAAGATTCAAATTTTATTCCAGAGACACACTGGTCCATTATAAAATATTTGCAAACTATGAAAAACACCATATGCATGAATAACAAGGTCGCTACCTAGTTTTGACACATAACATTTGTAAAACTTCATAAAAGTTGTGAGCAAATCTACTCACAATGTTCTTCAAATTGGTATACAAGTTTCAAATATTTCTAAGAAAAATTAATCAAATATGAATTTTAAAAGATAATGTGTTGCTCATAAAAAGGACATAGGAAAGAAGTAATTTTATAATCTGTAAGAGCATAAATCATCACTTTGTTCACAATGAAAAATTTGCAATCTTATAAATAACTGAATCCCTCTCATAAACAATTCCTTTGACACATGTTAGACAACATCCAACCCTTCCGTACACCCAACCATGACTGTGGTATAATAAACAAAGGGTGGGGCACGTGGCACCTTATTTCCACTTGGAAAGCCTTATTTCAACCCTATAGGATATTTATTACAACTTGAGAGTACGAGAGACAGTACCCTGACAGTGGGTTTTGGACACCTTGATATGGGGACTCCCATCTCCCCAGTTTCTCAGCAACAAATAATGCTATTATTTCCAGCGACTACTCCATGACCATACAATACCGATGAGAATGCACTTCATGGATATAACATACATGATAGTACGTAATCCAATCCGTCGACATTAATACTCATCTACCCATTTGATTTGAATTCAAATTTCAATTTCCAAGCACGCTATTTTATTTATTTCAATGCAACTAAATGGATTTCAGCGATTCACCAGGTTCCATTGACGAACCTCACCATGTGTTTCCTCTTCATTATTCCTTTAGGCCTGTCGTCCTGGTATGGAAGGCCAATCGAGGATGACAACCAGCTAGCATACTTTGGAGACTGCATAAGGCTCGCCCACAGAGCTTGAATCTATGCAATTGTTGGTTTGGAATTTGAAGTTGAATCGATGATCCTCGACTAAACATGGTTGTGAACCAGTGCACAGTGACTCATTTACTAACGATGAAACCAGAAGCCTATATTCCATAGCTAATCTCCCTTGGGCCTTACCACCATTGGAATATGGAGAAAGATACTGACTCTCCTTGTGTAGAGCTTTCACAGGTGAAGAGGTACAAGATAAAGTTCATGACCACATTCTCACATAACCTATGCCAAGTTCATTTCACTCTCACAATTTCGGTGAGTATTCTCAAAACTTCACTCTAATGATTGTTCATAGACTTATCCTTCCATTTACAATCATTAATCGTCTCATCCTCCTCTTCTATATCAATACACAGCTTAGACTCTAAAACAAAAGTTTTTGTGTGGCTTATTGCATGCATATCATGCACTATATTATTAAATTGGAGAATTAGATCCCGTTTTTTGTGCTGAAGAGAGTTTTCGACTACATGACAGATACAAGAGACGCTCAAAGATTTCCATTCAATCATTTATTGTTAGATATGTGCCAGGAGGTTTCTCCTTTCCCATGTGACATTTTGTGCCTTTTTATAGCTGAGCATGAGCTTAATATATTGATTTATGAAATGGAAAATGAGCCACATCCTCTGGGTTGCATCCATACATCCCTTTGTGAAGCCTTGCTGATGCAATCTGGCGATGAAAGCCAACAAAGGTGAATGGGAATACCATCGAATGAGTTTAACGACATTCTCGACAAGTCTGTTATATGGATCTGGCATTGTCTCTCCTTTGTTCGAGGATTGGGGATGTTACTGAAAATATGTAACGACGCCATTCAACAATAGCTTTTTATTTACAAGAGAGCCCCAAATGGTGATTCACTAACAACGACTCTATCTTTCTTTTCCTCTCAAATTTTGTCTATGTTAATGATTATAAATATGGAATTTTTCCTTTTCTCCCATAAGTTAAGGCCTTGGTTGTCCTCTCCAAAAACAATATGTGGTAATTTTTTAAATGTGACAATTAACAATCTTTAGTTCAATGAAACATTTTCTGTATTTTAACAATAAATTTGATGGTATACATTATATATCTATCAAACTTTATCATAATGAAATTTTCACTAAAATTTCAATGGTCTACATTATATATCTATCCGATGAGTCTTTTCCAATTTATTTATATTTATATTTTGAAAATCTTCTAATTAGCTTTTTAACTTACATAGTGCTAAGTTTTTGAGAAGAAAATTACTTCTTTTTTTTTAATATCAAAATTATGTATTTTGAAACGAATATTGCATATAAAATATTTCAAAAATTTACAGTTTGAGTAAAAATGTTTTCAAAACTTTGAAAAACCAAAATTTTCTAATAAACATTAGAAATTTAATGGCATTTTTATGTACAAATATTGATGGCCCACGTATTATTATAGACATTGAAAAATGTTTATTACCATTTTATTTAATGGAAAATAATAAAATATGAGTGAAATATATATGTGTGTGTACAAATACATAGTAGTATATAATTTTTGTCCTTCTAATTATAATTTTACTAATGATAAAAAAAAATTACATATATGAGATTTAATATTTATAAAAGAGTCTCAATGAGACTATATTTTTTTTTTTTTTTTTTTAATGAATACTTCATTCTAGTTTAATAGAACATGAAAAACTACAACCATTATATTCCTTATACAAACATATAGATAATATATTATCTTATTATCCCAAACAAAAACACTTATAGCCTTGACATAAACACTATCTAGATAAACTAAAACTAGTAAAAGGTAAGACAAAAATATTAAGAATATGGCCATACTTAGAGTTATGAAATGAATATGCCAGTTTCTCGATACTAAGTCTAACCTTTAGAAGAGCATGAGAACTTTCCCTCTTCAAATATTGGCATTAAAAGATATTTTTCTACAATTCTAAGCCACTTCATCCTATTCACAACATCCAATTATTCACCAATTTTTTTTTATAGTTATAAGCATAATTAATATTTGGATTTCTAAATGTTTAGCTTTATATTATTTTCGGATTCAAATCTCTAATCTAAACAAAATACTTTGCTATTTTTAGGTCAGAAGTTCCAATAAGAGGTCTTTGTAATTGATGTTTGACATACTTTTGGTGAAGCCCAATCCACTGAGATGTGTGTTGATCTGAGTGTACCATGCTCGAGGTGCCTGTTTGAGACCATACAAGGCTTTCCTAAGTCTACACATGTGTCTCCTGGTCATATGTCTCAAATCCCTTTGGCTACTATATGTAAATTTCTTCCTCAACAACACCATTGAGAAAGGCGGTCTTCACATCCATCTAATGGTTCTTGTAGCCCATTTGCACATCCAATGTTAGAATGGTTATGATGGAGGAATATATTGCAATTGGGGCAAATTTTTCTTCATAGTCCACTCCCTCTAATTGAGAGAATCCTTTGGCCACAAATCTAGCCTTGTACTTTTTGATGCTCCCATGAGCTGCATGCTTCACTGTAAAACCCTCCTCCCACATCCACCCAAGTTATTGTGCCATCCGGGGTAAACATGAGATGAGAGGCTACTATGATTAGATTCAATCTCATAGGTGACCTTAAGGAAGTTTAAACGACATAATATCACACATAGCCATCCAACACCATCAACAAAACCCTCAGGAGACAAGTCAACCACTCAGACAACCTGTTTCGGGGTCCCACTGTTGTTCTTGAAAATTTAAGGTTCAGTCGCTCTCATGCTATGGGCAAGGGAGTGACCAAAGACCTTAAGTCACTCTCATAGGCCTGCATGCCAGCGACTATGGATAAAACTTACCAATTATGTGCCAGCAACTCTGAGATTTGAGCCACTTTTTTAGGCCCAAAGCCCAAGACACTGCCCAAAATGGAATGAAAGCTCATAATTAAGTAAAGTACAGGGAAAAATTGATGCAAAAGTAAATAGTTGATCAAGGCCTTAACCATACCCCTACTATCCATGATAGGAATTTCATCAAACATATCATCGACATGTAACCTATAGGTTTAAACAACAGAGTTAAGTGTAGGGATATCTTACTTATCTGAGAATCACCATGAACCATTGTTTCCTCATGTCACTTCCTTTGCCAATTTCCTTAGCCATAAACAACGAAATGAACACCCACAAGATGTATTTCCCAACATTCAGCTTGGAATAAGTGTCCCATTCATCCGTGGTTATTGATTTTAACATTTATTACATGGTAGTTTCACTAGGGTTGTTACATTCACTTTGTAGATCCATCTAGAACCAACCACTTTGTAGATCCATCCATCATAATTAGGTCGAAACAAACAAACTTTATATTGTGGAAACAAATCCTTGATGGCATAATCTCAGCGCATGAAATACCTCAATCTTCGAAATCTCGACAAAGGCTAGGGATGTTGATGAAATTGGACTTATCCAAAGCATATGATCACTTAAATTAGAAATTCCTCTTTCAGATGCAGCAACCATTGTATTTTCTTAAGACTAGATATGATGGACTAGATCCATGGTAATAACCCCTTTCTTTTCTATTATTCTCAACAGATCTCCCTCAAGGAAATTCCACTCCATCCAAGGCTTGAGGTAAGGCGCTTCCTTATCCCCATTCTTGTTTATTATCACAATAGAATACTTGGTCCATTTTCTTCAAGAGGTAAAGTGAGAGGGTCACATAAAAGGAAAAAGATCCCTAAAACTGATTTTTCGGCGACATGCCAACAATTTGTGGACAATAGTATGCTCTTTAGAGAATTGAAAATTTGAGAGATTAAAGCCTTGCATGTTATTCTAGAAAATTTTGAGCTAGCCATAAGTATTTTTTTTCCTTCCTATTGCGTCATTTTCTGACTTGCTGTCACATCCATGTCTTGCTGTTGTATTTATGCTAAAGAATGAACAGGGGAAAATTTTGAAAATTGGAGACAAAGCAGAGGATTAAAGGAACGTAGGAGTGATTAGGTCTGGGTAGACCGAATAGGGAGGGCAGAACTTCATATCGGATATACAGGGATTACATGAGCTCTGAATTTAGAAAATGATCTCAGAGGAATCGAGACTAAATCACAATCGTATCAGCGTAGGAGAGGCCATGGCAGTTAGGGGGTTGATTTTCATTTAATATTACAAACATATTTCAACAGAGGAAAACTTCATAAAACTCGGCTTAGTGGGCTTGAAATATTATTAAAATTGGCAGATAACACTTTTGGGTATAGAAGTTGTGTATATATAGAAGATGTGTATATATAGAGGTTGCGCCTATATAGATACTGCATTTTTCTGCATATATGGAAATTGTCCATATACAGAAGATATGTGCATATCTTCTATATATCTTTCACTTTCTAATATATGCATATCTTCTGTATATGCAAATTTTTTTTGTATCTGCATCGTATATGCGCAAAATTCCATATACAAAAATTGCACATATACGAAAGATATGTGCATATCTTTGGTATATCCATAACTTTCTTATATGTGTATATCTACCGTATATGCATGTTGTTTATGTATCTACATTGTATATGCGCAAATTCCATATACAAAAATTATGCATATATGGAAATTGTGCATATACGGAAGATATGTGCATCTTTTCCATATACACATAAATTTTCTATATATGCAAATTCCATATACAGAAATTGCGCATATACAGAAATTGTGCATATACACAATATATGCGCATATCTTTCATATATGTGCATCTTTTGTATATTTGCATCTACCATATATGCGCAATTTCCATATATGCACATATCTTCCGTATATGCGTAAATTTATTATATGTGCATATCTTCCATGTATGCACGTCCTTTATATATGTGCGTCTACCGTATATGCGCAACTTCCGTATATAAAAATTGTGCATATATGGAAATTGTGCATGTACGGAGGATATGTGCATATCTTTCGTATATGCGTAACTTTATTATATACGCATATCTTCCATATATGTACATCTTTTTATGTATGTGCATCTACCGTACATGTGCAACTTTCATATATGGAAATTTTTCATATATGGAAATTATGCATTTATGAAAGATATGCACATATCTTCCGTATATGCGTAACTTTCTTATATGTGTATATCTTTTATATATACATGTATTTTATATATGTGAATCTACAGTATATGTGCAACTTCCATATACAGAATTTGCACGTATACGAAAATGTGCACATATAAAAAAGTTTTGTATATACGTAAGATATGCGCATATCTTCCATATATGCACAATTTCCGTATATGCGCAATTTCCATATACAGAAATTGTGCATATATGGAAATTGTGCATATACGAAAGATATGCGCATATCTTTTGTATATCCCTCATTTTCTTATATGTGCATATCTTCCGTATATTCACGTCTTTTATGTATTTGTATCGTATATACGCAAATTACATAACAAAAATTGCACATATATGGAAATTGTGCATATATGAAAGATATGTGCATATCTTCTGTATATACATAAATTTCATATATGTGCAAATTCCATATACAAAAATTGTGCATATATGGAAATTGTGCATATACTGAAGATATGTGCATATATTCCATATATACATAACTTTCTTATATGTGCATATCTTCTGTATATGTACGCCTTTTATGTATGTGCATCTATTGTATATACGCAAATTCCATATACGAAAATTGTGCATATACACAATATATGTGCATATTTTTTGTATATGTCCATCTTTTGTATATGTGCATCTATCGTATATGCGCAACTTTCATTTATGCGCATATATTCCTTATATGCGTAAATTTCTTATATGTCCATATCTTTCGTATATGCATGTCTTTTATATATGTGCATCTACCGTATATGTGCAACTTCCATATACAAAAATTGTGCATATACAGAAGATATTCGCATATCTTCCATATATGCGTAACTTTTTCATATGTGAATATCTTTCATATATGTACGTCTTTTATGTTTGTGCATCTACCATACATGTGCAACTTCCATATATGGAATTTTTTCATATACAGAAATTGTGTATATACGGAGTATATGCGCATATCTTCTGTATATGCGAAATTTTTCTATATGCACATATCTTCCAGGTATATGTGCAACTTCTGTATATACACAACCTCCATGTATGTGAAACTTTAGTATATATAACTTCCATATATGCGCATCTTTTGTATATCTGCATCAATCGTATATGCGCAACTTTCGTATATGCACATATCTTTCATATATGTGTAACTTTCTTATATGTGTATATCTTCCGTATATGCATGTCTTTTATATATGTAAATCTACAGTATATGTGCAACTTCCATATACAAAAATTGAGCGTATATGGAAATGTGCACATATAAGAAAGTTATGTATATACGAAAGATATGCATATATCTTCCATATATGCACAATTTCTGTATATGCGTAGTTTCCATATACAGAAATTGCGCATATATGGAAATTGTGCATATACGGAAGATATGCACATATCTTCAGTATATCCCTCACTTTCTTATATGTTCATATCTTCCATATATACATAACTTTCTTATATGTGTATATTTTCCATATATGCACGTCTTTTATGTATGTGCATCTACCATATATACACAAATTCCATATACAGAAATTGCTCGTATACGGAAATTATGCATATACACAATATATGCGCATATTTTTCATATATGTCCATCTTTTGTATATGTGCATCTACCGTATATACGCAACTTCCGTATATGTGCATATATTCTGTACATGTGTAAGTTTCTTATATGTGCATATCTTTCGTATATGCACGCCTTTTATATATGTGGATCTACCGTATATTCACAACTTCAGTATATAAAAATTATGTGTATACGGAAGATATGTGCATATATTCTGTATATGCATAACTTTATTATATATGCATATCTTCCATATATGTACGTCTTTTATGTATGTGCATCTACCCTACATGTGCAACTTCCATATATGGAAATTTTGCATATACGGAAATTGTGCATATATGGAAGATATGCGCATATCTTCTATATATGCGAAACTTTTCTATATGCACATATCTTCCAGGTATATGTGCAACTTCCATATATACACATAACCTCCATGTATGTGAAACTTTAATGCAAGGCCATATCAACAATATGCTATGACCTCATGCATGACAACAACCATTACTCCATTGTACACATTACTACATGCAACCAACAATATGCATAAGCAATGCCTAACCAACTACAAATACGCATAAACGCATGTAGTTGAACATAATTGATCAGTTCTTGCAATCAACCTACAAGACTGATACATGTAATCAAAATATTCAAAAGTAAACTAACATACAAGGATATAAGTAGGCGACATAAAAGCAACATGTAAGTGACATGTAACCATATGTAACCTGTCACATGCTCATGACAAATACTCTTCATGAAATCAACATCAAATTCTCCATGATAACCATACTACAACCCTAATACATCATCAATCGAATGAAAAAAGTGTATAAGTGTAAGAGACACACATGCAACTGACATGCATGCATGACTAATGCATTCAACCCATCCAATTTGATATTTGAATATATGCGCAACTTTCTTATATCTGCATATCTTTCGTATATGCACATCTTGCATCTACCATATATGCACAACTTCCATATATGGAAATTGTGCATATATGGAAATTGTACATATACGGAAGTTATGTGCATATCTTTCATATATGAGAAACTTTTCTATATGCACATATCTTCTAGGTATATGTGCAACTTATGTATATATGCATAACCTCCATGTATGTGCAACTTTAGTATATGTAACTTCCGTATATGTGCATCTAGATAGTGTTAGGCTATAAGTGTTTTTGTATGAGATAATAAGATAATATATTAGCTATATGTTTTTATAAGGAATATAATGGTTGCAGTTTTTCATGTTATATTAGACTAGAATGAAGTATTCATTAAAAAACAATATTAAAAAAGAAAAAAAAAATATAGTGTCATTGAGACTCTTTTATAAATTTTAAATCTCATATATGTAATTTTTGTTGATCATAGTAAAATAATAATTAGAAGGACAAAAAATATATACTACTATGTATTTGTACACACACATATATATTTCACTCATATTTTATTATTTTCCATTAAACAAAATGGTATAAACATTTTTTCAATGTCTATAATAATATGCGGGCCATCAATATTTGTACATATACATTAAATTGTATATATCTCCATTTTATTGTATAAATAATATATACATTGTCATGACTAATTTGTAATTGCATATTTGTTACTTGTCATTGAGTAAAATAATAAACTGTTTAAAAAAAATTCAAACTTAATTAAATAATGATATTTGATTGTCCAATAACAAGTCCTTTCATCTCCTTTTGGTTTTTTGGAGGACATCTTAGTTTCTTTGGACCTTTCATCTCATTTTAGTTTTTTGGAGGACATCTTAATCAATATGGGTATTCAATTCAACATCTTCCTTGCCATCAAGTATGTGATACTTTGAGCTTTCGTCACTCCATCCCTTTCCTAAGCTCCATGGATTGTTCCCTTCCTTAGAACTTGGGGAATTTTGTGTAGATTTTGGTCATTGGATTATGTCTCCCCTTGGTTTAGATGTTTCATTGTTTTCATTGAAGTGTTTTTACCAACAAACGTTAGAATTTATGAATTTATATTGTATTTTTAATGGGATTTTGTTGATCTAATTAAGATTGAACTATTTTCTTAGGGATTTATTCATGCAAAGATTATATTTATTGTTTTATGAAAGAATGACAATGTTTTTTTTATTGTATGATTATGTAGGATATTAATGAAGTAACATGGTTGGAACTAGATCTAGTGAGAATCATTGGACATTGGACAACCAACAGGATTCAAGTATGTCCCTTTCTTTCTTCTTTCATTTACTCTTGAAATCTTGCTTGTCGAGCCTAATTATATTATTGATTCGAGGGCCTTGTTTATTTAGCTGGGTTTTGATCCTAGTTCCTGACAGAGGGTGTGGGGCAACTCCCCAACCCACCCACCCCGCCGCACCCTGCCCTACACACTTTTGTCACCACGTAATCCAGAGAGAGTAGTGATAGTACTTTGGAGCTCCATTTGGAGAGGGTTCGAGGGTTGGCTCGATGAGAAATCTATTAGAGTCAGAGTGACGCATGCATCAGGGTATTTGACAACTCAGTTATCCTTAGGTATGAGCTGGCTACTACAGGGGGAGATCATTCAGATATTCCATTGGGCTTTAGTGATTCATCGATGGCATGGGGGACTTCATCAACATGGTAGGTTGGTTAGCAGGAAAATATCAACAGAAGCTCATGCGAGCAAGACTTTATCTCCACAGGGATTGGGTGGTATCTTTAGGATTTTACCTGTGGAGTGTATGAGATGGACTACTCGGTAGGGAAACTTCATGAGGGGTTGGGAAAAGTGCTACATTATCATGATGTCATACTCATTGATAGTATGCAAAGGGTTTCTGGTATATATACCTAGTAGGATTGTGAGGGGAGCAAGGGGAGATTAATGTTGGACAAGATGGATTGGTATCCTGGTATTCAGGGATTCCTTCATGACAGGACAATGCAGAGGTCGGGGATGAATCAGTGGCGCATCTGGGACCTTGGCATAGTTCGCATTGGTAGTGGGGATTAACAACTAGAGAGGGTGTTTGTTCAATCATTGCTTGAGGATAATAAATTTTTGGCGAGGAGGACTGTAATATCCCCAATTTTGATTTTTCATTTGAGGAGATTAATGAAATTTATTAGGGAGGTGCTAGGCATAGCACAATTTTGTAGTTAGAGTTTTGGAGATGATTTTGGCTTGAGGAGCCTAGGTGAAGAGGAAATATTGTATCTCGTTGGTGGGTGGGGGTCATAAGAGAGAGAGAAAAAAAGGAAATGTTCACTTGTGGAGCTAGAGAGAGAAAAGGAAAGGGGGTGAACTAGTGGAGAGTGGGGGGAACCAAGGGAGAGAGAGGCCAAGAATTATAAATAGAGCAAGGAGGCTCTCATTTAGGATATCTTGGATCATTTTAAATTTAATCACTAGTTCTCTTGAGCTGCTAATCCAAGGAAACCCTCGATTTTTCATAATTTTTTCTCCTTTTTTAGTTTGCACGATGATGAATGAGAGATCTTGAGATTTTTAAGAGTGAAAATGAGTTAAAAATAACTCATCTTACCCTTTTAAACTCGAATTTGGAACCTTGACACTTTATAACCTTTGAAATTTGAACCTTTGTAACTTTATTGGCTTTCTTGAAACATTGGATCTTTTTGGAACTCTAAACTGCAGCCATTGGAACTTTGAAGTACTTATTACATATAAAAACATAAAATTACATTTGAAATCAAAATTTATTGAAGATACTTGCTTATTACCACTCCTCCTTTGCCAGATTTTATGCATGAAATGAAAGTTTTAGTGACCTTGAAACCCTAATGACCTAATGGAGACACTGAACTGAATGAAATCATGATGATGATGACTGACATGATGATGATAGTCTCTTAGTGATGATACACTTAGCTGAGTGATGAAAGTGATCAGTATGTGAAATTATTGAGAGAGTAGAAATAACCCTAGACACACTAACCAGTGACCAAATTTTATTCTGAAAACCTAGTGACATGATAAAATTTGACTTTGAGACCCCTAAAAAAACTTGGTAAAATCATATTTGATCACTGGTGATAGGCAGAACTGACTAACACTAATAGTTTCCAAGGAATTAAAGTTATGGAAAGAGGCGCGAGGTAGCTCAATGTATCATTTAGCTACCGAACCAGTTAAATTTTGTTGCAAAAGGTGAAGATAGATGGAATCATCGATTAAAGAATTTGATGCACACCAAAGATGATATGTCATCACATGATTGGATGGATCTTCTTCTTATTTGTGTTCCAATTTGGGTATGTCACTCGGTGACTTGGTAGGAATCACCGGCCAAAAAGGATAATAATAAATATGATCATTGGTTAACTAGGATAAATCTGGTAAATCTAGCATCGTAATAAATGGTAACTACTGGCTAAGGTCTTGTGGTAAAGTTTAATAACCTTGTGGGTTAAGACCAACCATTAGAAGTAGATATCTAGAATATCCTAGAATAGCTTGAGCAGTTGGAATTGTTATTCGACCAGGGTAACCAGGGTGAACCATACTGGGTTGAGGTTGAGCAGGGACTTGATAAGTATGATCGGGGTATAGTTGACTCTTAAAAGGTTGATCTTGACCCATTTTACATAAATAATATTACCCCTGTATAGGTTACACTTGTAAAGGTTGACCTTGAACAAATTGACTTTGAACATGTTGACTTTGGATGAATTGACCTTGAAAAGGTGGGTTTGGAAAGTTTGGCCTTATAAAGGCGGACTTTGAAAAACTTGTCCTTGAAAAGGTGGAACCTGGTAAGATTGACCTTGAAAAGGTGTTTTCATTGTTCGGACAACAGGTTTTCCGATAGGAATATGTGGTATAGACTAGACTATAGGAAAAATTTGAAAAATGGAAGCCTGTGGGATTTCTTGAGTAGTCTGAGGAATAGATATTTAAGAGGTTACTGGAATGGTCATTTGTGATACTCCTGGAATAGGTGGCTGAGGAGAAATGGGAACCAGCTACGAAACAGATGTTTGAATAAGGGTTCATCATGAACTTTGAACAGGTCATTGAATTGGTTGTTGAACAGGTGTTTGAGGAATTCCTTGAACAGGTTGTTGGACAGGTAATGCAATACCTGGAACAGGTATTTGATGAATAGTTTTCCTAGTAGGCTAAACAGATTGATAAAGTGGCACTTGTGGATCACCTGGACCATATTGTTGATTAAATGAAGGATTCCAAATAGTTTTTATCCTAGGATAAGGAGTACCATATAAAGGTTGATTTACAACAGGTTGACCTAAACTGGGTTTAGGTATCTGACCATAGGTTCTGGTAAAAGGTTGACCCCTAGCAAAAGTTTGTCCTCCATGTGGAGGATAAGGTGGTTTCCCCCAAGCTAGTATTAAACATGAGTTGGGGTTACTTGAGGGTTACTTGAATTACTAGAAACCATGTGAATTTGTTGGTCTGATGTTGTAAGTGCTTCAGGCATGGAAGTCATTCTCTAAGCAGTAGATGTGGATAAACCAGATGACCAAGTAGAAGGTTGGGGAGAAGAAGGTGCTCCTAAAAAGGTCCCAGTAAGTGAATGGTATCTAAGAGGAACTGATGGACCATCATACAATAATGATTTCGGGGAGCTGGTAAACATATATGAATCAATGGGTTGGCTTCCAATATGAATTTCTGAAATAACTCTTTCTGGTGAATAAAAAGGGATAAGTGGCGGTGACAAATTCTGACCTAAAAAACTCAAAATTGTAGAATACCAAGGGTCAGGTCGGAAAAGAGACAAAGGAACTCTTGGTTCAAAATTTTCAGTACTGGTAAATGCAGAATGAGGTGTCTATGTTTCTTCAGTAACGTCTTCATTGCTAATTAACCCAGGCAGTAATTCAGTCGTAACTATCAGATTCCTTCGAGGTGAAGGTGGCTCAAAAGTAGGAGCTAAAACAACTGAAGGTGATTCATGTTGAGAAACTTCAGACTCGGGTTCTTCTACCTCTGGTTCAGTTAGTTCAGTATCTGAAACTTCAACAATGTCATATTCAATGTGAACTACTTCAGTAATCTCTAGATCAGAGTGAACTAAGCCTGATTCTACTTCCTGAGTTGGATTCAAATCGATTTCTACTGTCACCGATTGTAAAATTGTTGATGTTTCAGGTTCATCTTAGGCTTTTGATCCTGTAGACTTTGACCTTTCAGTTTTTGTCTTTTCCAACTGACTTGGTGTGTATTCAGGAGGTTGACCTCGCATTCTACGTGATTGTCTTGGTGATTCAGCCAGAATTAAAATTTATCAAAAAATTAAACAATATTCACAATCCAATCCTAAGGTCACTAAAAAGTAAAAACAAACAATATAACACATGCTAAAAAAACCTAAGTATTCAAACCATGCAAACAAGCTTTTCACAAGGAAATCACTAGTCGGTAATGAAATCCAACGTCGCGGAAATCAAAGTAAAAAGTGGTTGTAAATAGAGCGAGTAGAACTAGTTACACTGGCAACCTGCTTAATGAAACGATTTGGTGCAATTAACTTCACTTATGCCATCTCGAGTGAATATTTCCCTCCAAAAAGTCCAATTGAGTCTAGTCAACATCTGTTCCAGGTACAACAGGACCTTCCCTCTGCCATCAACTAGGGTAATAGCCCTAGGACTATGGTACTAAGGTTACCAACTACAACAATTCTACTTGTGGGGACAGTCGTAGATCAGATGTACACGCAAGGTCAGTGTAACAAAGCTCAATCCCCTTGAAAGCACCTCAACATGGTTAATTGGAGGTTTACTTTCAAGTCACACCCCAAGTACCTTTTGGCACCATTTTAATACATGTAAATCACTGTACAATATCCAATGAAGTGGGTACGATCACTTCACCAGGTCTGATATGATCTCGTTCTTGACTCCTTTGTAAGGGGAGCTTCCTAGAGAAAAACTTAAATAACTGGATTTATCTCCCTATCACAAGATTCTAGTGTTTGTCTATAGCTTTGGAAAGTTTACTCACTTCCCTATTCCAAAGCCCTACAAATTAATCTATTGTAGGTGGAAAAGAGACCTAAGAATAAAACTTTCTAGATTGATTTTAATATTTGTTGTTACGCAAAGGTAATGGATGTGAAACTTGACGAAACTATGACTTGACGCAATCCTAATGCAATCGAAAATGATGATATGAGATTTTTGTTTCAATGAAAATATATCTAAGGTAGGGAAAGAGTCTTTCACTTTTTCAACTGAAATATAAACAAAAACTCAAAACCCCACCATAACCCTTTTCCTAAAATGCAAATAACCAATTGCAAATCACCCAAATATTGAAAACAATTTTAAATTTTCACTTTGTCCCATAACACAAGCAAACAAGAAATCTGTATTTTCATATAATCAGTCAGAAATTCGAACAATGCAACAAGAAACCAATAATTACTAGAAATGAATTTTCCCTAATTGAATGCCATAACTCTGCTTGCAACAACTAATTCAGTTCATAAACACTTCAGCAAATAGATAGAAAATTGATATTTTACTTTTATATCCAAAATAAACTTTTTCAAAAGAGCAATCTGGACTAAAAACCTGATTTAATCGATAGAAGAAAGATAGATGGCCAACTCAATAGGACCAACAAATCTCTCTCTTGATAGGTCGACCATTCATGAGACAAGACTCAACCCTAATTTACAAAAGAAAGACTAATTGCAAGAAAAAACCAAAATAACATTCAATCAGACTAACAAACACTCACAAGAGGTTCAAATACGTGTAAAACATCAGAAAAAATAAAAAGTTTGGATTTGAAGAGGAAATAAGTGATTTTTTCAAAAGTTCCAGGTATGTGCCCAGGCTCTGGAGTAAACAAGTGTGAATGTGCTTTGTTGCTAAAGGGTAAATGCGCAGAAGTGTTCACTGTGCCAAAAGTATAAGTGTGCACAACGGAAAAATTAAGAAAAATAAAAAATAAATCAAATCCAACTCAAAATCCAAATTTCTAAAATTCTCAGACACTCGAGGAAGGCTTGTGCGGTGGGTTGAAAATATCAAACAAGGAAAAAGACAGAGATTGAAATGATTCCCCAACGGACTCACCAATTTGTGATGTGGACAAATCCCTCTTGCGGGCAAGAGTGATCTCCCTAGACTTCAAAGAATCCTAGTAACAAACAAACAATAACTGCTACCTTTCTCTAGGTTCTGATCGACTGAAAGCAAATAGAATGAAAGAGGCCTCTTACTAGTTTAACGAACTGATTGATGAAGTCCCTCAAAGATTTCAATCATTTTCTCTTTGATGCTCTAAATGTCCTCTCGTCGCTCCCAACAACTTCGCCACAATGTCCTGAAATATATCTGCAAAGAAAGAGACAAACAAGAGATCAAAGCATATAACATATACTCAAAGAGATAAATGAACTAATTAATCAATTATATATATAAACTGATCAATTATACAACCAAAACCTATGTAGGTGATCAAGGAATTTTACAAATTAAATCAATGGAGATGTAACTGAGAAAGAACAATTGCTTATATTCATAAAACTGGAGAAAATCCTTACAACCATGGAGCCTTGATGTTGCAAGTCCCTTCTACAATCTCCAACCCTCTCCCTTGCAAGAGAAGTCTTCCAACCTAATCTCAACAGCATAAACCTACTTCCAACAATCCTTCCCCAATCTTTCGACCTGTAGTAGCTTTATAGGCCAAGAATGGGAAGTTATGGATCCATTCTCCAAGGGATGAGATCCACTATTAGTGGGATAGAGGTTCCACAAAGGAAGGGGAGTTACTCCATGATCGGAGGGATCAATACTGAATAGGCACTCATTCGAAGCTTGTTGGTTGGGATAGATGCTACCAACAATGCTTCTAGACTTTACTTTTTATTTTTACATACTTCAAGTCATGTTTGCAGGTCATAGTGGAAGACAGTGCGTACTTATGCACAAACATTAATTGTCTTCTCTACGTATGCATAACAATTAGCTAGGAAACTATGAATATAGCCAAAATAAAGGTTTTGTACCATAGGATCCAGAAATTCCACTTTCTTAAAGATATTTTAGATTCAAACTTTGTAGGGGAATGTTCTTGGGACACATTTGTGAATAGTGAAAGATCCAAACCGATGGTCATTTGCCTAATGTGACAAAATGACGTGTAACACCTCATCCCTTCCTTTTATCATTAGACTAATCCACCATCACTCGAGAAATCTATGTGTTTCCCCATTATTATCATTGATGCCTCCGTAAAGAGCTAGAAGTAAGAAAGTTACAAGCTACTATAGAGGTTTTGGAGGTTCATGAGGCCAACAACAAGCTAAATCTTTTGTGCATTTATATTGAAACCAAACATCTCATCATATTTAGGATGAAATTGTCATAGAAGAACAAGACATTGCAAGACAACATGGTTGTCTCATTGATTTAGAAGTTGTAGACTGGGTGCCTGACATAGGGCACACTAGAGGAACGTTTAATTAATAGATGAACACCGTGGACACTTACTAGCATATGAAAATTCTTCTGGGTAGAGTCGTGATAGATGTAATTGAGGCCGAGGAGGGAATCATCCTACTATTGGATGAATTACAATTATTCTTGAAAAGTTTGGATAGGCACCTAAAGTGGATATAAGACCACCTTATCTTGCCTCTAGATCTTAGAAGCTCACCTCGGAGTAGTAAGGATCCAATCACGGTAGACTTATTAGATACCTCCAAGTATGCATGATTAGTCATAGTTTTTTAGGCTTCTTTAGTTCTCTATTGGTTTTTTATTTCCATGTTAAATGATCAATTATGTTGTAAATATACAAATCAAATTCTCTTTTTTTATTAATATTTCGTGAATTATGTTTGAATGTCAAAAAAGTTATAGTTTTACCATTAATCTGGTTTTTCGAGGATAAACCAGAATAAACCAAAACCAATATATATGAATAAACCAAAACAAATATATCTTTTTAATAAATAAGTAAAAATTAACCCCAAAAAATTAACAAAAATTCAATCTGTATTTCAAATAAATCAAAACTTTTAAAACCACAACTTCATTCCATATTTAAACTTTTTAAATTCAAATTATCTCAAAATTTTAAATTTTAAATAATATTATATTCACCATCGTGGTAAAGAAGACAAGTCAATGGAAACTTTTCAGCATACAAACTTTCACAATATTTTAATGTAATTACATTCGTAATGTGTTTCCCTTTGAAAACAAGTCCGAGCTACCACCGTGTGCAATTGTGTGCCTTCCATTCTCTATATTAGAGGATAGAACTATCTTATACCTTCATATTGATACCTCCATCGGCATATCAAGGGGTTACTAACTCCCAAGCAGCTATAACGGTAAAGAAATCACCAAAAACAAGAATTAAAGGGGGAGTGTTTCAGTAGATCAGCCATGGCAATGGCGATGACAGAGGAGGACTTTCTAAGTAACCTACAAATAACAATGCAGGCTCCTTTTGTTGTGTGTCCAACTGAGATTTAAGTTATGTTTCTTGAACTTGATATTGTTAAATTTAATTTATGTTTCTTGATTTTGATACAGTTTAACAGGTTACATGGAAAATCTCTATGAAAAGTTCTATGAAAATATAGCAAAATAATACATCAAATGAGAAGAAGAAGAAAAAGAGACAATTTGCTAACAATCTAATCTGGAAAAACAACAAACGAAAACATCATTGGAGATTAAGGTATTTTACGTTAATGAAGCAACTTTAACATCCCTATGGGGGTCGAAACTTATGTGGACGATTTTGGAGGAGTTTGTAAATCATGGTATAGTTGCAGGGACCTCACAGCTTTTTGCAGAGGAATTCCTGATGTTTTTATTCTTTTACGTTTTCTTTAGACACCCTACTTTCCAATAGCCTATTTAAATCTAGACTTCTCTCGAATGTGCACTTAAATTAATTTAAAGTTTATTACAATTTTTAAATTGAAAACTACATTGGGAACGAATTGTTGGAGAGTGATTTGTCATTGATGCTAGAGCCATGGCAGGATTATGGCAAATTATTTTAGCATTTGATTTCTCAGATTTTTATAATTTATTTATGAGAATGAATGAATATATATATATATATATATATATATAATATATATATATATATATATAAAACGTTGTTTTCTAATAGGAATTGACTTTTAAGAAGCATGGATTGTTTTCTATTATTTTATATTATAATTGTGAGAGTGACATATTTTTTTCACAATAGTCAATATTTAATCTCTAACCTAATTTTGATATTGAGATTGAGGGAATACATTGATATATATGTTAATATGACATTGCATTTGCACATATTTTTATCAAAATATCAAAGTTTTAATATCTACCTTAATTTTGATGTTTAAGGTTGAGGGAAGTTGTGATACCTATGTTAATATGGAAATTAAACGTTGTTGTTAGCTTTGATGTTAAGGTTGAGGGAAATTGTGATATCAATGTTAATATGGAAAACAAATAACAGCTTAGTTCTTCCTAACAACTTCCATGTTCCACACTAGAGACATTTATGAAATCTTCTTATCAACTCCAACATTATCACACTATCATGATTCCATGTCCATAAACTCATCATAGTCTACTATCTTCTCTAACATATATTGATTCAGTGGTCCTTCCCATTCTAGATAGATTCTCTATTTCAACATTTTGGAAGGACATTATGGATAGATTCTTTACTTCAACATTTTGGAATGAAATTGAGAGAAATTGTGATATTAGTGTTAATATGGAAAACAAATAGCAACTTAAATCATACTAACAACTTCCATGTTCCACACTAAGACATTTATGAAATCTTCTTATCAAACTCACAATAGTTCCCATTATGCACCAAATATTGTTAGAGTACCATGCCACCAAACCTATAAAGTATACAATAGTTCCCATTATGTCATTATGCACCAAATATTGTTAGAGTACCATGTCACCAAACCTATACCCATTATGTCATTATGCACCAAATATTGTTAAAGTACCATGCCACCAAACCTATAAAGTATGAAAACATTTTACTTATTTTGTTTTTGAATGCTTAGAAAATACATTTTACTTGTTTTATTTTTGAATGCTTAGAAAATACATTTTACTTGTTTTGTTTTTGAATGTTTAGAAGATAATTTTTACTTGTTTTATTTTTGAATGATTAGAAAATACTTCGATATCTCAGGCTAGAGGTGTGCAATATGATGAAGTCTTGTCATTAGATGATTTCAAATTCTTGTCATTAGATGATTCCAAATTGTTATCAAGTTGATGTCACATCAACTTGGAAACTTACATTTGAAAGTTAATTTCCAAATTAACAAAAAAAAATGTCAAAAATGATGCCTTATATCACCTTTATCTCACAATACTTATGTATATACGATTATTCACAACACACTTAACACACCTACCATACAAATTGTACACACCCAACATACAAATGGTTTGTTATAGCTCATATATATATATATCTATTAAATAAACAAAATATTAAATTATTAATATTAATATACAAATAAACATGCATATTTACATTAGAAATCTTACCATTTTGCAAAAAATAAACCCTTGTGTAATATTTTTTCATTTAAACAATGACCATTTGGTAATACATTGGAGTAGTCTTAGTAAGACCCAAAATCAAATCTTTGAGTTGTCACATAAAACCATGAGTATATCCAACTACCTACAAGTTAGA